>JAHLKD010000038.1:0-411233 GCA_025526935.1 Cladochytrium replicatum | reverse complement strand
CCGGCTGGCGATGTCCATAAACTCACCTTTATTTCAATAGAATATCAACTTCAGCATTTACAAAGTTATGATCGGTTGAGTGATACTCTCGGTTGTACCTATCTAATGACTGAGGGGGTGTTTGTAGTATTCGATTGATGGACTTGGCCCAATCCAGTCATTGATAGTAAAAAAAACACAAACGCCCGTATACAGAAATGTCACTCTTCACTGAGCAACATTCTAATATTGAACTAAAGCATATAGATGATGATCTATTACGAGTTTGGATACCTCCGGGTATTTCTTCATGGGTTTATATTTTATTGCGGCCATAGTATAGTAAACTGTCATTACTTTTCTATCATCCACTTGTAGAAGTGAAGCCCGGATCAGATCAAGCAAAGGTTTACATATGATTAACGCGTTCGTGGAATCATGTGTGAGAACAATCCTGTTGAGGAGAGCTAGATCTCACGCACAGCTTAGCATGATTATGCTTCGCTACGCCTGTGAGAAGAAGAGTCAAACCTTATCGCTTCGATCCAGATCTTCCGGAAGGAAAAGCCAAACGACAGTACACTTATTTAAGGAGCCTGTGGCGATACACAAAAGGAGCATTCTCTTGCGCTAGTACTTGTGACTCGCAATCTTCTTTATTCATCTCTTAGAAACATTAACCCGTGAATTAGCAACACACAAACCTGAGGATCCAGACCACAGCTTTGTTCAACAGATGAATGGCCATACTGGCTTGCAGCCATGTGTGAAGAAAATCAACAACTTATCAATTTGGGAACATGGAACAAACGCATCTTGCCAAATGGGAACAACCTTCTCACTGGCAAATGGGTTTATTCATACAAACTTGATGAAGATGGCAACATCATCCGATTCAAGGCACGATGGGTAGTTAGAGGGTTCTTCCAGATACGGGAATGGATTTCGACAAAACCTATTCTCCTGTGGCGAAAACCACTACAATTCGATTACTAGTTGTCTTGCTGCAATTGTCAAATTACACATCTATCAATTTGACATTACAGGAGCATATCTCAATGCATCACTTGAGGAAGATGTTTATGTTGAAATGCCCCATGGATTTACAGAGACTGACGAATCTGGCAATCCATTAGTTGTAATCTTGTCAAAAGCTTTTTTGGTTACATCAAGCTGCTAGAGAATGGTACAAATGCCTCTGGGCGAAATATGAAGACATGGGATACATCCGTGATCTTCAGATGCTTGTTATTTCTGGCAAATGAAACCATCTACTCACAGTTCCACAGTGAAAATACGTGAACACACTACTGTTCATGTAGAGATGATTCCTCATTTCTCACCAGACCCAAATGGCTACCACGACTTCATGGATGGCTTGAATTCCTCATTCAAGGTCGGAAGTCACTCTACAGCAAAATGGATTCTGAAAATGCAATTGATCAAAACTACTCACGGTTATTTCATAACCAATGCTCAATATGCAAAGGAAATATTGCAGAGATTGAAATTATGGGAATCCAATCTTAAACCAGCCAAACTGTTAAGTATTTCGATTGATGGACTTGGCCAATCCAGTCATTGATAGTACAAAAACACAAACGCCCGATATACAGAAATGTCACTCTTCACTGAGCAACATTTCTAACTATTGAACTAAAGCATATAGATGATGATCTATTACGAGTTTGGATACCTCCGGGTATTTCTTCATGGGTTATATTTATTGCGGCCATAGGTATAGTAAACTGTCATTACTTTTCTATCATCCACTTGTAGAAGTGAAGCCCGGATCAGATCACAGCAAAGGTTTACATATGATTAACGCGTTCGTGGGAATCATGTGTGAGAACAATCCTGTTGAAGAGAGCTAGATCTCACGCATAGCTTAGCATGATTATGCTTCGCTACGCCTGTGAGAAGAAGAGTCAAACCTTATCGCTTCGATCCAGATCTTCCGGAAGGAAAAGCCAAAACGACAGTACACTTATTTAAGGAGCCTGTGGCGATACACACAAGGAGCATTCTCTTGCGCTAGTACTTGTGACTCGCAATCTTCTTTATTCATCTCTTAGAAACATTAACCCGTGAATTAGCAACACACACAACCTGAGGATCCAGACCACAGCTTTGTTCAACACAATAGTTACGAATCGTTGCTTAACACATTTTCTTTGGACAACAACGACAAGATGGGTTCAGGATCGAATGACGCCACATCTTCGCGGCCGAAGCCATTCACCGGTAAAACGCTGCAGGATTTCGATCTGTACATGGAACAAGTGCAGACTTACGCAAACTTACGTGGCGGCGCTGGCACTATGCTTCTCCAAGAACCAATGGCTCTTCCTGATAATCCGAATTACGAGGCGGAAGGAAATCGCCCACAGCGTCCGATAGTCATCGCCGGAGCTGCTGGCGGAGCTGCTAACGAAGCACGAGCACAATGGGAAGCAGAACTACGTGAACATTTGGCGATCGTCACACACAACAGTCACTTACGTACGCAATATCGTGCTGAGATGCAAGATTACCGTGCACAACAAGCGGACAATAACGTCGCAGTTGGAATTCTATGCGAATGTTTCCCAAAACGCGACATGAATCGAGTCAGAGCTTATGCGTCAGCAAAAGGCAAAGTCGATGGACTTCGCCGAATTTTCAGTGCTGGCGGACAAGCTCCGATCGAATCGTCTATGTGGGAGCAACGGCTGGTAGATCTGAAATGTACGAACGGTCAGTCGGCAGAAAGCGTTCAGCAGTTTGTGACCGACCTCACTGAGTTATTCGAACTCAAACTGAACTCTTTACCGGACGAACTCGTAATCAAGGATCTACTAAACCGGTTAGTCGCAAAAATCACGATGCAGACAATTGAACTACGGACCCTCGTACCTTTTCTCGGAAAAATGATCACTTCTGCGTATGCCGAATGGGAACCGGCGTTAATACAAGATCCAATTGATGCTGCAAATCCGAATGCTCCGCGACCATTCCACCAAAAGCCAACGCATTACTTCGAAACAGTGTCAAATATCTTGACCGACCTCAACCAATTGGTCCAACTCAACGTCACCATGGATGCCGGTGGGCCGAATGGGACAAAGAAGGCCATGAAGGCAAAGGCGAAGAAAGCGAAGGCGAAAGCGAAAGCCAAGGTTGCGAAGTCGGAGGATATTTGTACCTTGCATCCGAACTCATCTCACACCAATGCTCAATGCCGTAAGCAGGGTGCCTCGGGTGGCTCAGGCAGTAGCGGTGGGAGTAGCAGTTCCACTCGGACCAGGCAGTCGCAGGACTCCAGGTCGTCCACATCTTCTTCTGCAAAGAAGACAGATCTCACATGCAATTTCTGTGGCAAACGAGGACACAAGCAGTCGGCGTGTAAACGCTATCTCACTGCAAAGAGTCTTTGTTTAGACACGGATTTTCGTGCATTCATTGCCAGCCGTGGCGATGCAGGTGATGATTCGTCGGAGGACGAATCTACCGCCAAACCGGTGTTGACCAAGAAGGTAATCTTTGACCTTACCCAACCTACTTCTGTTGATAAAGATGCTGACACATACATCGGAAATATGTTTTCGATAGTGAACGCACACTCGGCACAGAAGGTTGTCCGTGTACATGTTCAAGCAAAGGATCGTGTGGGTTTGCTTGATACAGGCGCAACTGTTTGGATGACACCTAATCGTCATGCCTTTAGTTCGCTGACGTATACGAATGACGAGGACGTGGTGGAACTAGCGGATAGTCATACAATTCCAGTTTGTGGTTTTGGAGATGTATCTGTAGTTTTACCCAATGGGCGAATTAAGATAATACACAACGCACTTTATGTTCCTGATCTCGAAGACACACTTGCATCAGTGTGTAGTATCATTGGAGACTCCGGAGACATTGTGAGTTTCACCAAAGACAAGGTTATCCTCACGCATGGTGATACGGATGAACACGTTATTATTGGGCGACGGGAAAGAGATTTGTACTATCTCTATGCTGATGTTAGTACCGTCGGAACTCACCAACCGCGGCATGTGATTGCTCAACGAGCTAAAGCAGTAGCGGTATCCGCAGAAGGTCTCGATCAGTCGATGGACTTTACGTCCGGTGTACGATCTTCTCACGCGATGGGTCTCGATGTAATGTCAGACAACAACATTCGTCAAACGAACGATGATGAATGTCAACGAGCATCTCAAGATACAGTTGGAGTGAGCACCAACTTATCGCCAGTGACAGTACACGAACTTGCAAAGTTACACCAGCAGTTTGGTCACATCCACTTACGGACAATCTTTCGAACGGCAGAGAAGCTCAACATCAAAATGCCCAAGGTTGAACCGGATGCATTCAATCTTGTCAACAAATCAATTATGCAGAATTGTTTGGTCTGTAGTCGCACGAAGCTGAAGCAGAAGCCGATTTATTCTACAATAAGTCGAGCTCCGAGGAAACTTTTCCGTCTGTTTTCCGATGTCGTACGTTTAATCTACGACGGACAGAAGAAGAGATATTGGCAGATCATTGTCGACGAACAACCTCGTTTCATCACAATCTACTTCCTGAATTGAAAGAGTGATGCGGTGGATAGTATGATTCGACATATCGCTGATGTGGAAAATCGCAATCACCCATTACACGTTGCTGAACTACGTTCCGATTCAGGAGAATTGATTACTAAACGGTTGATCCAATGGTGCAATACCAAGATTCCTCGCATCCGCGTCCACCCAGCTCCTCCGTCAGTAAAGGAACTCGATGGTCTATCAGAGCGGAATATACAATCAATCAAGTATATGTCGGACGCGATGCTGCTACAAGCTGGACTACCACGAACACTTCAATTCGTGCAACTCTCCATCCTATACGCTGCGGTCGTCAAGAACGCTACTTTCCATTCAGCTGTGAATGCGATTCCGTACTGTGCTTACCTTGACAAGCGGATAGATTTGGCAACTATCCACGCCTTTGGAACACTCGTTAGTTTGTGGATCTCACACGAACAAAGGTTGGCGCGCAGAATCCGAGACAAGTCTGAACTAGGTCTGTTTCTCGGATACAAGGGTGAAGACCTGAAGATCGTCATAGCACTCAATTTTCGGACAAACACAATAGGCGAATACTTCCATGTTACGTTCCACGAGGGAGTTTTTGTTGGTTATAATCCTACCCGACAGTTACTCGACGATCTTACGGTACAATATCCACTGAAGGCCGGGACATATTTCGATGTTGATCAAATACCAACCGGGGATCAGGGGGTGCAAGAGACGACTGTTGAGTTTGTCTCAGACAATTTCCCGATTTCTACCGTTGCAGACGAAGAAATCGATGAGGATATAAACGACGACCCCATATATTACCGCTTAGAAGAAGCCGGTGACATGCATGTTGTTGAACATTTACATGGACTAGACGATGATGACCCAGACGATGCTGATTATGATCCAAATGCTGATTTATCGACTCCACAATCCATTACTGAAGAATCTCCGAATTTGTCTTCCGTATCTCCTGTAGAGGAATATGATGCACAACTCGAAAGTGATCTTCAATTCATTGGAGAAGATGTCGACGAAGCGTATGCAGCAAGAAAACGAAAACGTCAAGCAAGTGCAAATTTGTCGAACGCCAAAAGGAAACAAAATTCCTTGTTTACCCGGTCCGTTCCTAATATCGATTGGACCCTGAAGGCCGATTCCTCATATCCAACACAACCAATTGCGAATGGAAATATACGGACTGCACCAAAGACTCTTCGTGAGGCTTTATCACGATCCGATGAGGCTCCATTCTGGTTAGCGGCGATGAAGGAGGAAGTTACACAACTAGTCGGCAACAATACTTGGGCCGAAACGTTTTTACCTGATGGACGGAATTTATTATCGGGCAAATGGGTTTTCACATATAAGCTTGACGAACATGGCAATATTACTCGATTCAAAGCACGTTGGGTCGTACGAGGATTTTCACAGATTGAAGGATTGGATTTCGATGAAACCTATTCTCCAGTTACGAAAACGTCCACGATCCGTTTTCTGATTGCATTAGCAGCATTAGTCGGCATGATCATATTCCAGTTTGATATCAAGGGTGCATATCTCAATGCGATACTGGAAGAAGAGAACTACGTCGAACTCCCTCATGGTTTCGGACGAGTAGATTTCCAGAATCGACCCATCGTCTGCAGACTTATCAAAAGTCTGTACGGTCTACACCAGGCAGCTCGAGAATGGTACAAAACTCTTTGGAAACAATATCTCAGTGTTGGTTTCGTGCGGAATATTGCAGACATCTGTCATTTCTGGCGATACAATCCAACAAATAATACCCGCGAACACACTACCGTTCATGTCGATGATATACTACATTTTTCCACAGATCCAAACGCATATCATCGGTTTCAGACCGATTTGGAAACTTCGTTCACAGTAGGCAGTACTTCGAAGGCGAAATGGATTCTGAAAATGGAGTTATTGCAGACAACGGAAGGATATTTCCTTAGCAATGCATTGTACGTAAAGAAGATTCTCGAAGAAGCGAATTTATGGGGTACCAACATCAAACCGACCAAAACACCGATGTCAAAATCATATATCTTTGATGAGACCACACCAACACTGTCCGATGCCGAGGCAACACAATTTCGATCAATGTTAATGAAGATATCGTACGTGGCGACTAAGACACGACCGGATATTTCATACGCAGTCAATATTTTGGCACAACATCAGATTGATCCTCGACAGTCAGAATCAAAGGCTCTCTATCGATTACAACGATATTTACTCGGTACTTGGGATTACGGTTTACACTATACACGGACTGGTATCACGTCTCCGATGCTAAGACCCGACGGTCTCTACATGTTTGATTCGGCTAACAACCCACAAGGTTATGCCGATGCAGACTGGGCGGGCGATGCAGATAGATACTCACGAACCGGTTACGTGGTAATGTTCGCTAATGCGGCAATCAGTTGGCAGTCGATTCGACAACAGACTATTGCAGCCTCGTCGTCGGAAGCCGAACTGTATGCGCTGAACGAACTATCGCGTGAGATGAAGTGGATGAAAAATCTTATGACGGGTATTGGAATTACGTCGTTCAATCCGCTCCGTTTATGGCAAGACAATCAATCCACCGAGTCTATCGCAAACAATCTGTTCAACAACAAACGGACCAAACACATGGACGTTCGCGAGAGATTTGTGAATCTCCAAGTTGAACAGAAACATCAGGAGTTACACCATATGGATAATTCTGATATGATCGCCGACATCTTAACTAAACCTCTTGGAAGTAAATTATACCTTAAACACAGGGGCTCGTTGGGGCTAGTCAGTCAGTCTTCACTTAATATACTATCTTGAACGACCGGCTGGCGATGTCCATACAACTCACCTTTATTTCAATAGAATATCAACTTCAGCATTTACAGAAAGTTATGATCGGTTGAGTGATACTCTCGGTTGTACCTATCTAATGACTGAGGGGGTGTGTTAAGTATTTCGATTGATGGACTTGGCCAATCCAGTCATTGATAGTACAAAAACACAAACGCCCGATATACAGAAATGTCACTCTTCACTGAGCAACATTTCTAACTATTGAACTAAAGCATATAGATGATGATCTATTACGAGTTTGGATACCTCCGGTTATTTCTTCATGGGTTATATTTATTGCAGCCATAGGTATAGTAAACTGTCATTACTTTTCTATCATCCACTTGCAGAAGTGAAGCCCGGATCAGATCACAGCAAAGGTTTACATATGATTAACGCGTTCGTGGGAATCATGTGTGAGAACAATCCTGTTGAGGAGAGCTAGATCTCACGCACAGCTTAGCATGATTATGCTTCGCTACGCCTGTGAGAAGAAGAGTCAAACCTTATCGCTTCAATCCAGATCTTCTGGAAGGAAAAGCCAAAACGACAGTACACTTATTTAAGGAGCCTGTGGCGATACACACAAGGAGCATTCTCTTGCGCTAGTACTTGTGACTCGCAATCTTCTTTATTCATCTCTTAGAAACATTAACCCGTGAATTAGCAACACACACAACCTGAGGATCCAGACCACAGCTTTGTTCAACAATTACGAGCTCGTCCGGTGAAGAGTTCAGTTTGAGTTCGAACAACTCAGTGAGGTCGGTCACAAACTGCTGAACGCTTTCTGCGGACTGACCGTTCGTGCATTTCAGATCTACCAGCCGTTGCTCCCACATAGACGATTCGATCAGAGCTTGACCGCCAGCACTGAAAATTCGGCAAAGTCCATCGACTTTGCCCTTTGCTGACACATAAGCTCTGACTCGATTCATGTCGCGTTTTGGGAAACATCTGCATAGAATTCCAACACGGACCCTTGTACCTTTTCTCGGAAAATGATCACTTCCGCATATGCCGAATGGGAACCGGCGTTAACACAAGACCCAATTAATGCTGCAAATCCGAATGCTCCGCGACCATTCCACCAAAAGCCAACACATTACTTCGAAACAGTATCAAATATCTTGACCGACCTCAACCAATTGGTCCAACTCAACGTCGCCATGGATGCCGGTGGGCCTAATGGGACAAAGAAGGCCATGAAGGCAAAGGCAAAGAAAGCGAAGGGGAAAGCGAAAGCCAAGGTTGCGAAGTCGGAGGATATTTGTACCTTGCATCCGAACTCGTCTCACACCAATGCTCAATGCTGTAAGCAGGGTGCCTCGGGTGGCTCAGGCAGTAGCGGTGGGAGTAGCAGTTCCACTCGGACCAGGCAGTCGCAGGACTCCAGGTTGTCCACATCTTCTTCTGCAAAGAAGACAGATCTCACATGCAACTTCTGTGGCAAACGAGGACACAAGCAGTCGGCGTGTAAACGCTATCTCACTGCAAAGAGTCTTTGTTTAGACACGGATTTTCGTGCATTCATTGCCAGCCGTGGCGATGCAGGCGATGATTCGTCGGAGGACAAGTCTACCGCCAAACCGGTGTTGACCAAGAAGGTAATCTTTGACCTTACCCAACCTACTTCTGTTGATGAAGATGCTGACACATACATCGGAAATATGTTTTCGATAGTGAATGCACACTCGGCACAGAAGGTTGTCCGTGTACATGTTCAAGCAAAGGATCATGTGGGTTTGCTTGATACAGGCGCAACTGTTTGGATGACACCTAATCGTCATGCCATTAGTTCACTGACGTATGCGAATGACGAGGACGTGGTGGAACTAGCGGATAGTCATACAATTCCAGTTTGTGGTTTTGGAGATGTATCTGTAGTTTTACCCAATGGGCGAATTAAGATAATACACAACGCACTTTATGTTCCTGATCTCGAAGACACACTTGCATCGGTGTGTAGTATCATTGGAGACTCCGGGGACATTGTGAGTTTCACCAAAGACAAGGTTATCCTCACGCATGGTGATACGGATGAACACGTTATTATTGGGCGACGGGAAAGAGATTTGTGTTGATGCATGCACATATATGGAACTAGCTACTCCAGTCTTCATCCGCTACCGACACTGAGGGGAAATAGCCTTACCAGAGACGTCTGGGACAAGTTCATGCGTAATCATACATTACATGAAAGAACTGGCATTTCTAACTATTGGTCATGAAGACATCCTCCTTTACTCATTGGAATCAAGAAAAGAGTTCTGCGAGTGATGACGCGTTTGAGAAAGAATGTGATGCTAATCAGTTTGCTGCTGACAGTTATATCATACTCGAGTACATCTTGTATGATACTAATGCAAGCTACTACATATTTATTTCTCATAGAGAACATGTCATTGTAGGCAAGATTATAGCTAATCTTCATGTTCTGCTCACAATGGTTATTGTGAACGATCACTGGGATCTATATCTCTCTATTCGAGAGAATAATGTTTATATTAGATATTTCCATATGTCTATAGCCACAGGTTAATTATAAAAGCCGAAACGACAGTATATTTGAATTGTTTGCACAATTCAAAGAGCCTGTGGCGATATGAGATTTCGGGTGGCTGTGGCGCAAGAGCGTGATTGGAGAAACACAAAACTCTGCGCATACACAGATCAACCTGAGGACTATCTCTAGCGCAAGTCCCAGATCAGCAGCACTTAAACTGATCAAATCACATCGCCCTCAAACCAAACTTCGACAGAACGAAGTCTCCAAATCAGTCTGAAACCGATGATATGCGTTTGGATCTGTGGAAAAATGTAGTATGTCATCGACATGAACGGTAGTTTGTTTGCAGGTATTAATGGGTCATAAAGCTGGCGAGAACGGTCAATTTAGCTCAATAGTTTTCTTGTTTTTCTGCGTTATTTTGTAAGATTATTTGTTGGATTGTATCGCAAGAAATGACAGATGTCTGCAATATTCCGCACGAAACCAACACTAAGATATTGTTTCCAAAGAGTTTTGTACCATTCTCGAGCTGCCTGGTGTAGACCGTACAGACTTTTGATAAGTCTGCAGACGATGGGTCGATTCCGGAAGTCTACTCGTCCAAAACCATGAGGGAGTTCGACGTAGTTCTCTTCTTCCAGTATCGCATTGAGATATGCACCCTTGATATCAAACTGGAATATGATCATGCCGACTAATGCTGCTAATGCAATCAGAAAACGGATCGTGGACGTTTTCGTAACTGGAGAATAGGTTTCATCGAAATCCAATCCTTCAATCTGTGAAAATCCTCGTACGACCCAACGTGCTTTGAATCGAGTAACATTGCCATGTTCGTCAAGCTTATATGTGAACACCCATTTGCCCGATAATAAATTCCGTCCATCAGGTAAAAACGTTTCAGCCCAAGTATTGTTGCCGACTAGTTGTGTAACTTCCTCCTTCATCGCCGCTAACCAGAATGGAGCCTCATCGGATCGTGATAAAGCCTCACGAAGAGTCTTTGGTGCAGTCCGTATATTTCCATTCGCAATTGGTTGTGTTGGATATGAGGAATCGGCCTTCAGGGTCCAATCGATATTAGGAACGGACCGGGTAAACAAGGAATTTTGTTTCCTTTTGGCGTTCGACAAATTTGCACTTGCTTGACGTTTTCGTTTTCTTGCTGCATATGCTTCGTCGACATCTTCTCCAATGAATTGAAGATCACTTTCGAGTTGTGCATCATATTCCTCTACAGGAGATACGGAAGACAAATTCGGAGATTCTTCAGTAATGGATTGTGGAGTCGATAAATCAGCATTTGGATCATAATCAGCATCGTCTGGGTCATCATCGTCTAGTCCATGTAAATGTTCAACAACATGCATGTCACCGTGTTAAGTATTTCGATTGATGGACTTGGCCAATCCAGTCATTGATAGTACAAAAACACAAACGCCCGATATACAGAAATGTCACTCTTCACTGAGCAACATTTCTAACTATTGAACTAAAGCATATAGATGATGATCTATTACGAGTTTGGATACCTCCGGTTATTTCTTCATGGGTTATATTTATTGCAGCCATAGGTATAGTAAACTGTCATTACTTTTCTATCATCCACTTGCAGAAGTGAAGCCCGGATCAGATCACAGCAAAGGTTTACATATGATTAACGCGTTCGTGGGAATCATGTGTGAGAACAATCCTGTTGAGGAGAGCTAGATCTCACGCACAGCTTAGCATGATTATGCTTCGCTACGCCTGTGAGAAGAAGAGTCAAACCTTATCGCTTCAATCCAGATCTTCTGGAAGGAAAAGCCAAAACGACAGTACACTTATTTAAGGAGCCTGTGGCGATACACACAAGGAGCATTCTCTTGCGCTAGTACTTGTGACTCGCAATCTTCTTTATTCATCTCTTAGAAACATTAACCCGTGAATTAGCAACACACACAACCTGAGGATCCAGACCACAGCTTTGTTCAACAATTACGAGCTCGTCCGGTGAAGAGTTCAGTTTGAGTTCGAACAACTCAGTGAGGTCGGTCACAAACTGCTGAACGCTTTCTGCGGACTGACCGTTCGTGCATTTCAGATCTACCAGCCGTTGCTCCCACATAGACGATTCGATCAGAGCTTGACCGCCAGCACTGAAAATTCGGCAAAGTCCATCGACTTTGCCCTTTGCTGACACATAAGCTCTGACTCGATTCATGTCGCGTTTTGGGAAACATCTGCATAGAATTCCAACACGGACCCTTGTACCTTTTCTCGGAAAATGATCACTTCCGCATATGCCGAATGGGAACCGGCGTTAACACAAGACCCAATTAATGCTGCAAATCCGAATGCTCCGCGACCATTCCACCAAAAGCCAACACATTACTTCGAAACAGTATCAAATATCTTGACCGACCTCAACCAATTGGTCCAACTCAACGTCGCCATGGATGCCGGTGGGCCTAATGGGACAAAGAAGGCCATGAAGGCAAAGGCAAAGAAAGCGAAGGGGAAAGCGAAAGCCAAGGTTGCGAAGTCGGAGGATATTTGTACCTTGCATCCGAACTCGTCTCACACCAATGCTCAATGCTGTAAGCAGGGTGCCTCGGGTGGCTCAGGCAGTAGCGGTGGGAGTAGCAGTTCCACTCGGACCAGGCAGTCGCAGGACTCCAGGTTGTCCACATCTTCTTCTGCAAAGAAGACAGATCTCACATGCAACTTCTGTGGCAAACGAGGACACAAGCAGTCGGCGTGTAAACGCTATCTCACTGCAAAGAGTCTTTGTTTAGACACGGATTTTCGTGCATTCATTGCCAGCCGTGGCGATGCAGGCGATGATTCGTCGGAGGACAAGTCTACCGCCAAACCGGTGTTGACCAAGAAGGTAATCTTTGACCTTACCCAACCTACTTCTGTTGATGAAGATGCTGACACATACATCGGAAATATGTTTTCGATAGTGAATGCACACTCGGCACAGAAGGTTGTCCGTGTACATGTTCAAGCAAAGGATCATGTGGGTTTGCTTGATACAGGCGCAACTGTTTGGATGACACCTAATCGTCATGCCATTAGTTCACTGACGTATGCGAATGACGAGGACGTGGTGGAACTAGCGGATAGTCATACAATTCCAGTTTGTGGTTTTGGAGATGTATCTGTAGTTTTACCCAATGGGCGAATTAAGATAATACACAACGCACTTTATGTTCCTGATCTCGAAGACACACTTGCATCGGTGTGTAGTATCATTGGAGACTCCGGGGACATTGTGAGTTTCACCAAAGACAAGGTTATCCTCACGCATGGTGATACGGATGAACACGTTATTATTGGGCGACGGGAAAGAGATTTGTGTTGATGCATGCACATATATGGAACTAGCTACTCCAGTCTTCATCCGCTACCGACACTGAGGGGAAATAGCCTTACCAGAGACGTCTGGGACAAGTTCATGCGTAATCATACATTACATGAAAGAACTGGCATTTCTAACTATTGGTCATGAAGACATCCTCCTTTACTCATTGGAATCAAGAAAAGAGTTCTGCGAGTGATGACGCGTTTGAGAAAGAATGTGATGCTAATCAGTTTGCTGCTGACAGTTATATCATACTCGAGTACATCTTGTATGATACTAATGCAAGCTACTACATATTTATTTCTCATAGAGAACATGTCATTGTAGGCAAGATTATAGCTAATCTTCATGTTCTGCTCACAATGGTTATTGTGAACGATCACTGGGATCTATATCTCTCTATTCGAGAGAATAATGTTTATATTAGATATTTCCATATGTCTATAGCCACAGGTTAATTATAAAAGCCGAAACGACAGTATATTTGAATTGTTTGCACAATTCAAAGAGCCTGTGGCGATATGAGATTTCGGGTGGCTGTGGCGCAAGAGCGTGATTGGAGAAACACAAAACTCTGCGCATACACAGATCAACCTGAGGACTATCTCTAGCGCAAGTCCCAGATCAGCAGCACTTAAACTGATCAAATCACATCGCCCTCAAACCAAACTTCGACAGAACGAAGTCTCCAAATCAGTCTGAAACCGATGATATGCGTTTGGATCTGTGGAAAAATGTAGTATGTCATCGACATGAACGGTAGTTTGTTTGCAGGTATTAATGGGTCATAAAGCTGGCGAGAACGGTCAATTTAGCTCAATAGTTTTCTTGTTTTTCTGCGTTATTTTGTAAGATTATTTGTTGGATTGTATCGCAAGAAATGACAGATGTCTGCAATATTCCGCACGAAACCAACACTAAGATATTGTTTCCAAAGAGTTTTGTACCATTCTCGAGCTGCCTGGTGTAGACCGTACAGACTTTTGATAAGTCTGCAGACGATGGGTCGATTCCGGAAGTCTACTCGTCCAAAACCATGAGGGAGTTTGACGTAGTTCTCTTCTTCCAGTATCGCCTTGAGATATGCACCCTTGATATCAAACTGGAATATGACCATGCCGACTTATGCTGCTAATGCAATCAGAAAACAGATCGTGAACGTTTTCGTAACCGGAGAATAGGTCTCATCGAAATCCAATCCTTCAATCTGTGATAATCCTCGTACGACCCAACGTGCTTTGAATCGAGTAATATTGCCATGTTCGTCAAGCTTATATGTGAAAACCCATTTGCCCGATAATGAATTCCGTCCATCAAGTAAAAACGTTTCGGC
The DNA here is from genome assembly GCA_025526935.1 of Cladochytrium replicatum. Taxonomy (NCBI): domain Eukaryota; kingdom Fungi; phylum Chytridiomycota; class Chytridiomycetes; order Cladochytriales; family Cladochytriaceae; genus Cladochytrium; species Cladochytrium replicatum. The sequence continues at coordinate 396,669 of JAHLKD010000038.1, read as the reverse complement.
CCAAGTATTGTTGCCGACTAATTGTGTGACTTCCTCCTTCATCGCCGCTAACCAGGATGGAGCCTCATCGGATTGTGATATAGCCTCACAAAGAGTCTTTGGTGCACGTCAATGAGGTGAGAAAGTGTCCGGGTGGACAGAATCTTATTGCTAGTAACATTGATAGAGAGGTTAGTTGTATCGGGTAGAGATAAGTGAGTACCGTCAATGAGTTGAGAAGTCTGGGTGGACAGAATTCTATTGCTAGTAACATTGATAGAGAGGTTAGTTGTATTGGGGTAGAGATAACTGAAGTACTGTCAATGAGGTGAGAAAGTGTCCGGGTGGACAGAATCTTATTGCTAGTAACATTGATAGAGAGGTTAGTTGTATTGGGTAGAGATAACTGAAGTACAGTGAATGAGTTGAGAAGTCTGGGTGGACAGAATCCTATTGCTAGTAGTATTTGTAGAGAGGTTAGCTGTACCTGAATAGAAATTACTGAAGTACCGTTAATAAGTTGAGAAAGTGTCCGGGTGGACAGAATCTGGGAGACTGAGTTGTCACTGTGTCTGTCTGGGTAGACAGTTTCTTCCCTAGCTTATTATTATTTTCAGATCGGGTAGAAAACAATAGTGTCAGGGAAGTAGTATAGCATACATTCCGGTAACATTCCGGCAAAGAACACTGCGCCTGCATCTTCCCACGACAAACATCAACACCATGCCTCGAACCACAAAGAAGCGAGCTTTGAAACAATCCAAACCATCATCTGAAAGAGAATCAAGTGCAGAACCGGTGACTGCACCTGAAACATCTCTGGGATCGGGTTCTGAAGTGGAAGAAGCAGAAGTAGGCCTTGATGTCAAATCGACAGTTCCTTCAAAGAAACCGGCGCAACGTGGTACTAAAGGGGATGCTGACTATTTGCTCATCGACGGACTCTGTGTTGCTTCAGACATACGACTTTGGTATCGAAAATTCAAAGCAAGCGGCCACAGCTACGACTCGGAGGACTTCATCAGCAACTGTCAAACAAATTGTGATGAATGCGGCCCAAGATTTGTTCTTCAAGTTTGATCGACCGACTTAACTCTGACAGCAAGCTAGTTCTTCAAGCCCTGTAGGAAATTCACGATGAATGCAGTGGACGAACGGAGTTCATAACAGCAGCAAACGCCTATTGTATGGAGTGCTTGAAAAGCTCTTCGTTTCAGAAGGAAACAACATTTCTGGACTTTTACAGGTGGCAGGGACACAAGTACAGCATTTACAGAGGAATGCCTGTCACTGCCAAGGTTGATGAGGACCGTGAAAGGACAAAACAGGTCCTCAAACAGTCAGAACGACTGTTGAACATGACAAAAGATCTTGAAGAGACGGCAATGAACAAGAGAAGGACCCGCATCGCAGCAGAAGTGCGAGAGAAGGCTCTCATTGATGAATTGGGCAGGGCGGGTGCATTGATTCAGCACGGCGAGCATGAAGAGCTAGCAAGATTCAGGGAGATCACCGCTGCAATGGAAAGGGAGAAGCAGGTGACTTCCCAGGAGATTTCACAATGGAAATCACGTGTGACTGCCCTGGAGGGAGAGCTTGCTGCTCTGAAACGACAGGCAAGTCATTCAGATGCTGCAGCAACGCCAGCGCCAACATCAACGGGCGGCCCAATAAGCATATCGTCGGCTATCAAGGGGATTGGTAGAATTCCGAAGGTACATCAAACCAGTTCTCCAACCAGTTCCCTTGCATTGCTTAGCCTGCAGCAGCACTGTCGTACGGCTATCCTTTTGGTGAAAGAGGTCATCCAGGGTATCTGCTTCCAGATGCATAAGATCAATGAGGTTACTTATGACCTTAAATTGCCGTCTCTTCCGCCATCAATCAAGTACGTCAGCGTTAACTACGAAGTCCTCTCCCAAAATGAGTTTTTACGGCCCATATTTGTTGAATCTGATGCCCGCTCAAGCCGAACATCAACTTCAAGTAGTGCTCGGAGCAGCCTTACTCTTCTTAGGGTGCGTGGCTGCGTGCACACTTTGCTCAGAAACTGGATACGGCACAACAATTCGCTAAGTACGTCTGCCACTATCTATCGCATGTTCAGAGCATTAGTGGATGCATATCCTTCTGAGTGGCTAAGGTTCTGGAGGGCATACATTGGGCATCTTTCGTCCATAACGCTCCCTGAGGTGGATTGGAAACCTTGGAAGACAGGTTTAGCCAAGGATTTCATGCTTTCAAATGATGACATCGATCAGTTCATCAGGACTGGGTTGGCAAAGGAGGTAACTAGTGGTGGATGGGACACTGACGATATGAACCAGATACAGAAGCTGATTTGGGCTGTTCCACCTATCAACTTGTGATTGTTCAGTGGAGTTTTGTTTCTCTTTACGATAGTGTTTCTAAATAACACACTGTCCAAACAGACACAAAGTGTTCATGCAAATATCAGTGTTCTAACTCAAGTTCAATCAATACTCTCCTGGGCAGCAAAAACCCGGCCAGTCAGGGTCGGATATGGGTTTCAACCACTTTGGGTCCGGGTATTCCCTTCGTACCCGTCAGTGACCTGGCGGGTGCCCCAAAAACACGACCCGACCCAAAGGGTTTGATGCAGGTCGCCACTGAAACCCGGACCCGACCCGGACCCGCCGAACCTTACCTGATATACAGAAATGTCACTCTTCACCGAGCAATATTTCTAACTATTGAACTAAAGCATACAGATGATGATCTATTACGTGTTTGGACACCTCTGGTTATTTCTTCATTGGTTAATTATTTTAGCCATAGGCATAGTAGGCTGTCATTACTTTTCTATTATCCACTTGTAGAAGTGAAGCCAGGATCAGATCAGAGCAAAGCTTTACATATGATTACCATGTTCGTGGGAATCATGTGCAACAACAATCCAGTTGAGGAGAGCCAGATCTCATGCAGAGCTTAGCATGATTATGCTTCGCTACACCTGTGAGAAGAACAGTCAAACCCAATCGCTGCGATCCTGAGCTTCCGGAAGGAAAAGCCAAAACAACAGTACACTCATTTGAGCTGCCTGTGGCGATATATATGCAAGGAACATTCTCTTGCGTTAGCACCTGTGACTCACAATCTTCTTTATTCATCTCTTATTATGATTAACCCGTGATAGTCATACAATCCCAGTTTGTGGTTTTGGAGATGTATCTGTAGTTTTACCCAATGGGCGAATGAAGATAATACACAACGCACTTTATGTTCCCGATCTCGAAGACACACTTGCATTGGTGTGTAGTATCATTGGCGACTCTGGGGACATTTTGAGTTTCACCAAAGACATTATCCTCACACATGGTACGGATGAATACGTTAATCAATACATACAACCTGAGGATCCAGACCACAGCTTTGTTCAACAGAAATGTGACGAATCATGCTTTCAGAAGCATCTCCCTTGCTGTCCAGAAATCTGATGCTAAAGTGGCTCGCACAGCCTCATCTCAGTAAAAACATGACGAAACAATGCCCATCTTATCCAATGCTGATGAAACCAACTTTCGTTCTGCATTGATGAAACTCTTGTATATTGCAACAAAAATGAGACCCAATATTTCATTTGCAGTCAATCTGTTATCGTGCAGACAGGAGTTGATTTTTGAATGTGGTGGGAGGGGCTGTGAACACGAAGCAGCGATTGCAGAGTGCGGAATGTCGCTGTCTGTGAGAAGACAGGGAAGCCTTAAAGCAAAGGTGCCCCACAGCGCATGCACGTCGTTCCCGAACGATCGCAGACATGATGCTGCATTGCATGCATTCGTGCTAGTTGGTCATCAAGCAAGACACTCAACTTCATTCCTTAACAGAAAGCTGGTCAATGCCCCAATTATAATAACATTGTTTCAACGAACAAAATCACAGAATCAATCTCATATCATTCCTTCGAAAACTACTACTTTCTTTCAGTCATGGAAGTTCTTGCCATGCTTCACAATCCCAACCCTCGTCACAAAATCCCCAAACTTTTCCTCAGCCCCGTTCCTCTCCAACGCATACCGTTTCAACACCGGTCTCAGAGCCTCCAGAATCTCCTTCTCCCCAAGCGACTCTGCATACAACTTGTTCAGCCTGTCGCCTCTAAAGGACCCTCCGAGATACATGTTATACGCCCCCGGTGCTACAAAACAAAAGAAAACAATCATCGTATCAGCTCAGAAACATCCCACAACACAAACGTCCACTCAGATATCTCACTCACCTTTGCCAACGAACCCGATCTCCGCCAAGGCAGGCCTAGCGCACCCGTTCGGACACCCCGTCATCCGCACAGTAATCGCGTCCTTGATCCTATCCAACCCACACTCCTCCATCACATCCTCAATCATCTCCACCAAATCAGGCAGGTACCGCTCGCTCTCCGCCATCGCAAGCCCGCACGTCGGAAGCGCAACGCACGCCATCGAATGCAGCGTCGCGAGCCCGCGTCCCTCGTTCGACAGCCCGTACTCCTTCAACAACCCCGCAACCTGGGTCCTCTGCGCATCCGTGAGGTTCGAGATCATCACGTGCTGGTTCGGCGTGAGCCTCAGCTCGCCGTTCCCGTCCCGCTTCAATTGCGTCGCGATGGCGTGCAGCCCAGTCTTGTACCGCGGCGCAGATGACCCCTTAGCGTTCGTGCTGACATAGTCCCTCACGCGCCCGTTCTGCACGAAGAGCGTGTAATGCCACCGCCCGGTGTGCTCACTCCTCGTCCACCCGTACCGGTCCCCGTTGTGCGTAAACTCGTACGGCTTGGCCGGCGCGAGCTTGTACCCCAACAACGTCTCGACTTCCCTGCGGAACCAGTCCAACCCACGGTCCTCGATTGTGTACTTTAACCGCGCGTGCTTGCGGTTCGTTCGGTCGCCATAGTCTCGCTGGACGAGCATCACTTTCTCACCGACCGTGATAGCCTGCTCGGGCGTCGCGAATCCAAGAACCTGCGCGAGAACAGGGTACGTCTTCTTGTTCCCGTGCGTCATGCCCATCCCACCTCCAACAGTCACATTGTATCCGATAAGTTTCTTTGTCGCTGGGTCCACGATCGCAATGTACCCAAGATCGTGCGCAAACACATCCACATCGTTGCTTGGAGGCACAGCGATGGCGGTCTTGAATTTGCGTGGGAGGTACGTTTTGCCGTACAGAGGCTCATGGTCCTCTCCGCCCGCAACCAGCTGCTTGTCCAGCCAGATCTCGTGGTACGCCGATGTCCTAGGTGTCAGATGCTCGCTGAACGCCTTGGCGAACTCGTACACTTCCGCATGAAGCTCAGAAATGTCCGGGTTAGGGTTGCACATCACGTTCCTGTTCACATCTCCACACGCCGCAATCGTGTCTTCAAAAACATCAAAAACCATACCATCAGCAATGCATTCAGGCATCATACCCTCTTTCTCTCACACTCACCCATGAGGCACTGGTTAATCTCCTGCATTGTCTTCTTCAACTTGCCCTTCACAACCCCATGGAATTGGAACGCCTGCCGCGTCGTCACTTTGATCGTCCCGTTCGCATACGTGTCCGCAATCTCGTCCATCCGCAACCACTGCGCCGGCGTCGCGACACCCCCAGGGACCCTCACCCGGATCATAAACGAGAACGCCGGCTCGAGACCCTGCCTCGTCCTCTGCTCCCTGATATCCCGATCGTCCTGCATATAGATCCCATGGAACTTTGTCAGCTTCGTATCGTACTCCGCAAGCGCGCCTGTGCTCCGGTCCTCCAGACCCTCCTTGATAGTCCCACGCAGATAATTGCTGCTCTCTTTAATCGCGTCGTCCGAAGGCGGCCCCAACGCACCCGGCGTAGCGCTCACCTCCACCTCGCCCACGCCGAGAAACTCCCACACCTTTGGCAAGAAAGCATGGTACCCAGTCATGTACCCATCAGGGTCCTGGTCGTCTCCGATCCCAGCCTCCACGGCCCGCTTCGCGCCCAACGCCTCAAGCTTCGCGTCGAGATCCTTCCCGCTCTTGGCGAAATACACCGCGTCCTCGGGCAGCGGCCAGTAATGCGAGTCGCCCATCGCAAACACCGCGTACTGCACATTGCTCAGATCCACGGCACCGCCCTTCTGCATCTGCGCGAGCGACCGCCAGAGCTCCTTGGAGTTGATCGGGAACTCGCCCTGCCCCGCCGTCGACACCACAAACAGCACGTTCGTCTCCTTTGCGAGATCCTCGACAGCCTCGTCGTTCATAGTCGACATCCGCACGCGCAATCCGCGCCCTTTCGCCTCCGCAGCGATCTTCTTGCTCACGTTCTCGGCATTGCCGCCGTCGGAGCCATACAGGATCGTCAAGGGCACGGCATTCAGTGATCCCAGCAGCGCCGCATACGAGTCCTGCACCTTCCGCTCCGCGACTTTGCGAACAGTCTCGCTCGCGCTGGCGTCGATCCCGACGCCGTATTCTGGCCCCTTGGACTTTATCACCAGGGCAAGCTGGTTCTCTTTCTCAAGGAACTGTTTCAACTCCTTCCGGATTCTCTCAGAATCCAGGCTGAAGCCTTCCTCCGACGACGGGTTCCAGCGGTACAACGGCCAGTACCCCGAATCCACCGCCTGCTTCGTCTCCTTGAGCGCAGTCAACGGCCCACTCACGCTCGTCGCGAATCGCTTGTTCGCCACCAAACTCTCATATCCGGTGTTGGATGCGTCGGCACCAACCCGAGGCGAGTAAGCAAGCACAATCGAAGGGCCGGGGTATGCCTCGGCTTCCATGATAGACCTCAGCGCCTGCGCATACGACGCGTTCAACGCGATTGAGGCAACGTAGACGCCGCCGTAACTCATCGCGTACAACCCGATATCCTTCTTGCGCACGTCGCCGGTCGCGCTGATACCCGACACTTTTTCGCTGTAGGGCTGCGTGTCAAGAACGAGCATGTTGACGGGCTGCTTGGAAGACACGAGGTGGTGCACGCCGCTGTTCCCAATGTCGTAAGCGAGACGGTCGCCGCCCACGAGCCAGAGAGCGGGTTTGCGGAAGTGGTGACGGAGGCGGAGGAGCTCGGCGAGAGGACCGTCGTAGATTGCGGGCGGTGGGATTGCGACGAGGTGCTTCTCGACTTCCGAGGCTGCTGCCAGCACCTTGTCGGATTTCGCATTTGCCGGGAGCCGGAGCCAGTCATGGAGAGACTGGACAAGAGGTTTGGGGAGGTTGACAGGTGACTTTTCAGAAGTCAATGACTGGATGAGAGTCGTGAGACGCTGCTGGTTCTGGATGAGGACTAACAGACGCCCGAATCCGACTTCGGCAGACCCAGAGCCCGCACCGCCCCAGACAGATTCGTGGCCGGCAACGTTTGCAATTACCAGTCTGTTGGCAAACACCTGCTCGAGCAGCTTGATGTACGGTCCTTCGACGTTGTCAGGAGTAACGGCGGAAGAGGCAGCGACTTCCTTGATCTGAGGTGCAGGGGTAGCGGTGGGCTGTGCAGCCCCAAAGAACACGGGAGGGTTCGACAAGGAAAGCAAGGTGACAGCCTTGACGATCATCTCTGGCGTGACCGACGCGGCGTCGCCTTCAGGGCGAGCCTCGCGAATCACCGGCGGAGTTGCGTGCCAACCGCCCGAGTTGAAAGCGGTTGCGACATCGACAAAGAGCGGCGACAGGGGGGTAGAAAGGAACCGGCAAGTCTCAAAGACGGCGATTTTGGTGACGGAAGCCGGGAGGGCGGCGAGGACATGGCGATCCGAGAAGGGACGGTACAACCGGACGCGAAGGACACCGACTTTCTTAGAGTCTGCGACAAGTGAGTTGATTGCGGATTCGACGTTGAAGGAGGTTGAGCCGAGCACGATCACGACGGAAGTGGCGTCGGGTGCACCCGAGTAGTCAAACAGCGGAACGGGACGGGCTAGCTTCTGGTTGATTTCCTGGGAAAAGTGATGATGAGATTGTTATTTGAGGTGTGATGTTTCGTTGAATTACCAAAATGGCGGAGAGGACTTTGGCCTGGTCCACTTCGGCGCCGTCGTGGCGTTTGATGAAGGGGGGCAGTTCGGATAGCTGGGTGTTTGCGAGCGCAGCGGAAACAGACGCGGTGGGGGACGCAGCGGCAGCGGCGGAAGGGGCGATGCTCAGGGCAGGGGAGTATCCCATTACCGGCGTAGAGACTACGGAAGGTGCGACCGATGGTGCGATCGGAGTCGATTTCAGTGACTGCAAGAATCGGGTCGCCGCATCCCTGTCCAGCGTGGGCTGCAACAGAAAATCATGAGCATGAAAGCCCATGGGTAAGTACGGCGCTTTGCCCGTGAATGTCGCCCCGCGCCGTGATCTGATGTCCATCGATCCATTTCGCGCCACAATCAGTTGGTCCAACGCTTCGCGGTATTTCACGGTGATATATCACGGTTTATCGCCATAATCAGTCGCTCCAACGCTTCGGCGGTGATACATCACGGTTTATCAAGGTGCTTCGCGCCTTGTTTGCCACAATCAGTTTGTCCAACGCTTCGCGGTGATATAACAAGGGGCATTGCGGCTTGTGTCTCTCCGATATTCATCTGTTCTCTTCAAGGCGCTTCGCGCCTTGTTTGCCACAATCAGTTTGTCCAACGCTTCGCGGTGATATAACAAGGGGCATCGCGGCTTGTGTCTCTCCGATATTCATCTGTTCTCTTCAAGGCGCTTCGCGCCTTGTTTCTCTCCTTTATATATCTCTTCCCTTCCCTTCTTTCTCTCCTTTCTTCATCTCTTCACTTCAAGCGGCTTGGTTGACTCCAACAATCATCTCTCTTCTCCCCTCTCTCTCTCTCTCCTCACCAAAACATCCGACAGGGCATTCTGGTTATTTCCAACAAAATGGACGACTGGCAGCTCGACAGCCTTTGCAATAGCATGAGCGAGGACGACAGCATCAGCGACCGACTCATGATCCGGACAGGTGGCCAGCAAGACCGCGCCGGTATCTCTCATTGCAGCGAAATGCGAGTAATCATTGTCTGCAGAGTCAGCAATGACGTGAAAGACCAGTTGAGCGCGTTTTCTGACAGCGTCGTAGATGAAAGGGATGCAGTTAACTAGGGTTTGCGGAAGTGGCAATACCGAAGCAGCGAGAGGAGGATTAGGCTGCGACGAAGCAAAGGGTTAGCCAGAGAGGAGCAAAGAGAGGTAAAGGGAATACCGAGAGAGCAAGGAGAGTAGACAAACGATCGAGGATAGACGGAAGCGAGTTTGGCAGCAAGGGAACAGAAGGCGAGGTGATGAGCAGCAGATCTTCGGCCACCGAAGCAACGGCGGCGAACAACAGCGAATGCGCCGAATGGTCAGGCATCGTCTTTGGCAGCACAGAAAACGACAGCAATCAATTAAGCAGCAACAATAATATCAATATCAGTAGGAATGGCGCAGTAGATGAGATGGGAGGGATACGGATCTGGCTGCTGGTGGTGCGCTTGCGCTTGTGCACCGGCACCGCAGCACTGCCACAGGAGCACTGATGATGCCATCCGTTCGCAAGCCACTCATTGCGCAATCTAGCAATCTTTGATTTGATTTATTGTTGTCACCCAAACTCAAATACCCCACCTGCTCCCTAACTGTTGCCACTCACCCCTTGCGATGGCTGAAACTACCGCTTCAACTCTTGGCTTCCCCTTCTCCGACGAGTACATCCTGTTCCTCAACGACAGGCTAGCCAATCTGCACCCCTCTCTGATCCTGCAATGGGCCGCTATCTCTCTCCCAAATCTCTACCAAACCACCGCTTTCGGCCTCACCGGTCTCGTCACTGCCGACCTGCTCTCCCGTCTCCCGTCTGCGAAATCGACCCCAATCCCCCTCGTCTTCATCGACACCCTCTACCACTTCAACGAAACGATCGATCTCGCCAACCGCGTCGCTCAAACTTATAACGTTCCTCTACACATCTACAAACCCCACGGCTGCACCTCGCGAGAAGACTTTGAATCCCTGCACGGCCAGAAACTGTGGGAAACTGACCCCGATGTCTACGACTATCTGGTCAAGGTCGAGCCTGCCCGCAGATCATACGAGGAGCTGAACGTCAGGGCAGTCATCACCGGTCGGAGGAGGTCGCAGAAGGGCGAGAGGCAGTCGATCCCCATCATCGAGCTCGACCGTACCTCGTCCCCGCCCATCATCAAACTTAACCCATTGGCAAGCTGGGACTACAACCAGGTCTGGTCGTACATCAAGGAAAACAATGTTCCCTACAACGCTCTCCACGACAAGGGCTATAAGTCCATCGGTGACGTGCACAGCACCAGACCGACCCGCGAAGGGGAGAATGAGCGGGACGGTCGTTGGGCTGGTCAGCAGAAGACAGAATGCGGTCTGCACAAGGACTACCTCAAAATGAGAGCTTCCTATATGGCCGCAAAGAAGAGGAAGGCTGCCGTCGATGACGACGGAGCTGCTACCACTGATCCATCGCAAGAGTCACCAGTCAAGGCACCGTGGAACGCCGACGACGCCGGTGATATCGGCAGACCCATCACAGCCGCTGACTCGGGCGAAGTCATTGCCATGACCTGGAGACCGAAGAAAAAGATTCACCTCGACGTGCAGTAGATTTAATACACAATGTATCGCCTGCATACATGTACACAATCATGGTGTAACTGTTTGGAACAAAATATATAAATGCGCACTGATACCAGTAACGGAGTTCAACAGGTCAGCAGACAAATGCCCTCAATCACGACCCAAGAGCTCGAAGTGACTCGTGAAATAAGACTGCGATGAAGAAGCCATTGAAGGTAGAATGCATGCTGCCATAAATACACATAATTAAACTTTGCTCTAGCCAATCATCTTAATCTGTTGGCGACTGGGGGAATTACCGGAAAAATACAATCTGCCAAAAATTTACCCGAAGTAAGATTATCACACAAATAAAGAAAAAATGTGGGCATCTTGCGGTATCAATACGCTTACTATCAAAATACGCAAAGTATCAAACATTGTACACATTGTAGAGGGTGAAGCCATCCTCGATGTTGAGCTGAACAATACTTGCAACCGCCTTGAAACAGTTTGGATGATGAACAACTTCATGACGGAATACCTGGTTGAGAATTTTGAATTGCTTGAGTCGCGAATTGACTTGTTTCGTTTCGAGCCATGATTCGTTTGTTCTTTCCCGTTCATGCCGACTTGTGGGTAGATGAAATGCGGATCCTTCGTTTTAAGACAAAGATCTCAAGATTTTGGATGGCCCAAAACTGCAGAACTTTCAGATTTCGGCAACCTTTGCTCGGCAAAATGGCGTTGTTCAACAGTGTTGCTGATGATTTCACTCCAACATCCACTTTTGCATGCTTGAAAGCACCCCAGCTGGATATGGAACGCTCTGCCTCCCCCAACTCATATCGAGCCATCATTTCGAAATAGTGAAAATTTGCTCTTCGTTCTGTTTAAACCTTCAACCCCTTGGATTGTGCCTTAACGATTCACTCAATGACCGCTGAGTGGATTACAACTGGTGACAACAAATGCAAAGCCCAAATCTTCCTTGAGAACATGTTCAAGACAGGTCTATCAAGGTGTGGGATAAACCGAAGGCTGTTTTACGACAGGTACCCCTCTTATTTTGGGGAGTACCACTTGGATGTCTTCCGCACCAACTTTAACAAAACCAAAAAGCTCTTTCCTATTCGTAAGTGCCTGGCATCTTCAAGCTTCCGGAGGCTATGGATGCTGAACCTGGACCCGGGCTCCAACGGCAGCAGCATTGAACTTTGTTTGTGGAAGGCTATGGCTTGTGGCTTACCCACTACGCTTTGTTCGTTGTGAGAATGTCTCTTCACTTGATGTTCTTATTGGGAGTAATATGTTCAGACGAAAACTTTTAAGCCGGCGCTCCAGAAATTTCCAGAGCACCAGCAGACTTGGAGGGACTTACCAAAGGAGGTAGGAGAGTGCCACTGCTGATGTGGCTAGGACAAATTAAGGGAGGCATAGTTGGGAATGGGAGAACCTATAAAACGTGTAAGTCTTAAGCTTCCAATACAGTGAACAAGTACCTCTTGCCTGATCTTACGTGCCTCCAAAGAAATTCGACAGCTCTCCAGGCAGTTGCAGGGGCTCTGGAGAGTTTTGAAGTGGGAAAAGACAATTAGAAGGTTTCCAAAACTCAAATTTGGACGTGTTTGCTGCCAAGCAAAGCAGTATCAAAAATCAAATGCTTATTATGATTTGGTGCTGCGCAACACTGTATCAAATCTGTTTGACCAAAATCGAGGCTACACAGATTTGGAAGGCAAAGGTATTTTTGCGTTAGGCTGGCTGGACTGCCACACCATGGTTTCACAGCCACCCATCTCCTTCAGCCATCAGCGGCGTTTCAGTTTCCTCCACATCCTATCTTGCAATGTACCTGTTGACTCTGCACTCCTCTACTCTCAGTTCTGCGGAGTTTAGTAAAGATAGTTATTGGCTCAAGGCAAGTAGTGTCAGACTGTTGATTTCAAACCTCAGTAGGTCCCATGTTTCGGATTTGCTGTTTTACTATCTTACATCGGAGTGTCTCATCAATCCACTGGAGAGTTTGTGGTACACTCTTTGTACAGGAAGCAATGAAAATCTAGTTACGTCAATAGGGCGGCCTGGACACACCTTCGACACTCTTCTTGTGGCTTTGATCTGCGCTACAAAGTTAAAAGTGGAAAGGGAAACCTGGGCGTCCAATTCGTTTTGGAGACAAACATGCAATCCTCACACGTCTTCTACATTTCTACTCCTCACAGAGTGAGACTAAGACGCTCCAGCTGATGTTTGGTATATCGCCAGCTCAATTCTTGCAAACCATCCGCAGGGTGGAATGATACCTCTTTCAAGCTTTGCTTGATCTCCCTGCTGCACCAGTTTCATAGCCAGCTCATGAACAACAGAGGAGGTTGGTGCAACGTGTGGGGCTTCATTGATGGAAAGAACTACAACTTACAATGGTACAAGAACTGACCCTACCCAAGAAGCAAATGGCATTTTACAGCGGTTGGCTCCATAGTGTCAAAGTAGCCGGCACATTCTGTTTTGGTGCAGATGGAACAATTGTTTGGGGCCGTCACAACTGTCTGGGCACTTGGAATGATTCCGAAATGAGACAAACGTTCTTTTATCAAATACTGGATGTACACGATCCCATTACCAACCCAAACAGAAAGACTCTGCCAGGCAGTATATACCGTGCCAGCCAGGCAGTATATACCGTGCCAGCCAGGCAGTATATACCGTGCCAGCCAGGCAGTATATACCGTGCCAGCCAGGCAGTATATACCGTGCCAGCCAGGCAGTATATACTGTTGCCACCGATACAGCCTTTCCGGTGATGCATATGTGATCTGGAGTGAGAACACCGTTAAAGCATGGCGACCGGGGGCGTGCACCAAGAGAGTCAATGACAGAGTTGGCTGACATCAATAATGCGCTGACAAGCATACAACAGGCAGCCGAATGGGTGTGGGTTCAATAAGCAAATGTGTGCGAAAATCCACTGCCATTCAATCAAGATGTAGGACAGCTGCGGCTAAAACAATTATTCGGCTGTTCCATTACAGGGTTTGGACAACACAAATCAACCAGATACGTTCCGTTTTCATGGGCTAACATTTCTGGGACACACTACTACTCGAACATCTTGTTTCACTACATGTTTTCATGTCTCATACGTATGTCGACAACATTATGTGTTTACAAAAGTGATATCATGGCGAATTCAACAGTGTCGGCAACTTTAGCAAACTGACACTTCAATAAATGTTACTGTGAACAGACGTCAACGTTGACAGGATACAGGATACTTGAACGTTGTCCAGACACATCAACGTTGAGGGGATTTTCGGAACCAGTGACCTAATCACGTTTCACGCCCCTAATAGGTGATAGTCGTATATCTCGGGACTAAGTCATACGCAGGTAGTACTTATATTTCTTATAATAATTTCCTGATCCTTCTTGCAAAAATGTGTCTATTCTCTATGTACACCAAACAAGCAAAGCGACAAAACTGGGAGTGCTCGGCGAAACTTGAACGTCAAGTTAGAAGATGTGTCGCAGAAAGAAACTGCAAATGAACGTAAACTTAACATTGATGCAGCGTCTGCTCAGATTTCCTAACCAAAGTCTCGACCTCCTCCTCTTCCTCCTCCTCCTCGACGCCGTCACCATGGTCCAATCCGCCGCTCGCGCTCGACCCCAACTTCTCCCACTTCTTCCCGCCCCTCCCCCTCTGCATCCTCTCCCCAACATCGTCTCCAGCACCGCCACCGCCACCAGCTCCGCTGGCCTTCTTCCTGCGCATCCGTATGGGTGTGAACACAATGTAACCAATCGTCCACGACGCGATCACAGCGACGAAAACGACTGGGTCGAACGACATCACGACGAGCATCATCGTGTACGTCAGCGCAATCTCGACAAAGCGGACCGTGCCGCCTACGAGGTACGTGGGAAGCGTCCATTGGGCGGCGGTGGTGCGAGGGGTAGTACTATTACCCTTTGGCGTGACAGCGTGCTCGAGGATGGGGCGAACAGTTGCGAGCGCCTCGACGATGCATCCGACGAGAAGAAGCGAGACAACGCTGATTACGTAGAGTGGGATGCGGGAGGGATCCGCGGGAACCCCAGAGAACAGGACAGCGAGGAAAGGCGGCAACACTGAAGGTCGCATGTTCATCGAAGATGTCGATTCCATCGATTCGCCGCCCATACGCGCCATCCAGATATCCAAGAGCGTTGAAGATCCGGTGGCAGGGTCCGATGGTGCCAATGTGAGCGCAAATACTCCGGCGCTCGAATGTTTGGGCAGTTGTGAGTCTCCCGCTGTCGGTACTGCGACGCCAAGGGCCCAGATGAGATTTACGACTGCATTGGGTCCCGTCGGAATCTGAATATCTGAAGCCGTGTCGTTCGTGACGCGTGGTCTCGTGAACAACACTGAGGTCCTCTTTTTTCCATCCACGTCGCCCCCTCCAATAAGCGTAAGGTCCTGCATGTTATCGACCATAGGCTGAGCCGCGTCCGTTGAAAAATAATCAAACAGAATCATGTTCCCCGATTCCAGATTGCGCCATGACGCCTATTAGTTTGAGAAAACCCACTGTCAAGTAGTATTCATGGGATGCGACTTATTTCCGTACCATAATATCCGCGTTCACCATGGACATTCCGAGACCAACCGCAATCCATCCAGCACTCGATGGGCCTTCAAGGTGAAACGAGACGCGGGTGGCAGTTGGTGCCGCCCAGACTGCACAGCAAAATGGGTCCTTTCCAGCCGAGCAATAAAGTCCCCTCAACGGAGAATATTCTACAGTCAAAGAGAGTGGATGAGCAGCAGCCGTTGCCGCGACGGCCACGAACGCCAGGATCGTCTGGGGAAGCATCATTGAACTTCAAGCCACCCTGTCGCAACTTTATTTCCCAAAGCCCCAAAATTTTGCACGGAAAGTTTTCACCTTCGATTGGAGATTCACAACTGCGAACGAGTTCAAATCTCAAAGAGCCTGTACTGACTGTATTTTGGGTATCCGCGTTTCTTGTTACCTCACATAGAACTAAATTGGAAAATGAACGGGTGTGAACCGACGAATGTTCCTGTTTTGAGACATCTCCATCTATCGGGGAAACTGATGTAAAAACGAGGAACTGCAAAAGACAAGGCGCACCGCATAAGAGAAACAAGCGGGAGTGGTGAGACCGGGCGATGGGCTATCCGCAGCTGTGATAATGAGTAATTTAGGATGCATGCAAGGCGTAAAAAGTCTAAATAACAAAGGGGGGAACGAAAAGCTACCAAACTCACATGGCATCAAAAAAATAACCAAAATAGGTGGTGGGTGATTGTGGCAAATGGGGATGATAATGATCGGTCTCGAAAAGCATAAAGGGGCTATTTCATGGTTTTTCGGTCTACCATGTCACGGTCTGACCGAGTCCAGTGAGGTTGTAACCAGGGACGCTCGGCCATCCGTACAGCGAAGACGGATCACCTCCAATTCGAACCCAAGTATGTTCTTGGCACGGAGTCGGGCCTTCCAAGACCCAGATCTGGTACCATCCTGGCGGAGCGACTTTTCCGTTCGGCGGCATGCGCACAGTGTACGTTCCGCTTCCTGTTTGGCTAGTAGGCCCGATGGTAATGTCAAGCCAGATAAAGCGTTGATCCATGTGGGTGGAGTGGGTGTTGACACCGTCACGCATGAACGAAACACGGATGGGTTTGTTCGTGGTGCGTGCCACGACGGTCAAAGCAAGCCCTTGTCCGTACGCGAGGTCCCGGGAAGCACCGTTTGCAAGGGTGAACGTGGGTCGAGGCGGATTGTTTGCAATGTATGGCGGGACGTATATTTCGAGACGGTACTCCTCGGGGAAGTCGTTGTCTGCCGGATCCGACCCACTGATCAAAACCGTTCCGTCAGGAAGAAGGGTCGCCTCTATTCTAAAATTTGAGTATAAGTTGATCGTTTGCTTTCATCATGGAACATCACCTGAATGGTACATTCGTGCAACGACAGTCGTATTGAGAATCGAAATTCGCTTGTGAACGACTGCAGCAGGATCGTACAGGATGGCGGTGAGCACTGGCTTCTTTGCTAATCCGAAACCTGCAACACCCTCCGCAGCTCCATTGACGATGAGGTACGTTCCGTCCGGCAACTGGACCATGTTCGGCATGACTCGATCGAAAGGCTGTAAAATGATTCATTCAATATATCTGGAACGATGAAAAACCATTTCACGTGCCATGCGCTCAACGATCCATGTTGGATTAGTGTCCTCCGGTCCGATCCGCGCACAAGTGTTGTGTGCCTTCCCGCCTCCGCCAATTCCTCCCCCGCATACCAAAAACTCCGGACGATAGGCTGGTGCTGTCATGGGCAAAAGAGCGTACGATCCAGTGAACGGGTATGTTCTGTAGCCCTCTCGCAGCACGCCGTTCGGGCAGATGGGGAGTTCACGCTGGATGCTAAAGTCGGTCTGTCTGAGGAGCTGAGCACGCTCTCCAGCGAAAATGAACAATGCGCCGGTGTTCGGAAGCACGTATACTCCACAGTACAGGTTATGGCCATCTGTTTGCACGAGAAGCGGAAGTTCTAGAGGTGTTGGCCCAGAGTTTGCTGGATTTGGAAGAATTTCGACGGATGGCTGGTTAGGTGTGTTCGCGGCCGCAGATCCTCCGACGACGATGATTGAGCCGTTTGTGAGTGTCGCGGTGGTCGGGTACCATCGCGCGACCTTCAAATGCAGCGCTGGCGGGTTCTCTTCCCAGTCGGTAGTGCCGTTCACAAAGTGCTGTCCAGTCGGTTTGTACACACGTACTCCTTGTAGCGCTTCATCCGCCCAACCTGCAACTGCAAGGAATCGCCCGATGCTGTCAGGCAATATGTTTCCAGCAGCACAGAAAATGTCGGTTTTAATGTGCTGGAATGGGTGATTAGTACACCAGATCTTCCTATCATGTCGTAAGCTCACCATTTCACGGA
Organism: Cladochytrium replicatum; assembly: GCA_025526935.1. Taxonomy (NCBI): domain Eukaryota; kingdom Fungi; phylum Chytridiomycota; class Chytridiomycetes; order Cladochytriales; family Cladochytriaceae; genus Cladochytrium; species Cladochytrium replicatum. The sequence goes on along the minus strand of JAHLKD010000038.1, from coordinate 379,211 downwards.
AAGCGGTCCTGTAATTCCGATTCTTCCAGTCGAACTCGTAAGCATGGGTAGTGTTTGGCTGTCCTCCAGCCAATCGAGCAAGGAAAACAACCTTGTTGTTGTACGGGGCGACACCAGCAAGAAGCGGGACATCGACTCCCCCCATGAATTGCTCGTACCGGCCAGTCACCGTCGGAGTCTGCCATTCGAAGAGACTTCCATTGTGGACGTAGATGTTAGAGATTGCACCTGCACCGCACAGCTCGAGTGTGTTGCCCGAGCAAGGGGTGGTACATTGCTTTTTGAGAAAATTCAGATCACGATGCATTCCTTCGTTTCTTCGCATCGCCCCCAACTTACAATCTCTGCAACTTGCGCGGCATCCGGAGAGATCCGGTCTCCGCACCAGCACTCGTCGCCGTATTGAGCCGCGGCAACGGCGTATCCGAAGAGCTGACAATGATCGATGCAGTTCAGAACAGTCATGTTTCCATTGAACACACTCTTGAACGGCACGGCCTTGTTGGGTCCGTTGACAGTGTCGTGCCAGCATCCGGCATAGTACCACTTATCAGGTAGATCCTTAGTAAGCACGACTGGCACAGGTCGAACCGCCGGAGCCTGTCCATTAAGGGAATAGATCTGAAGCTTTTGTCCTCCACCGCAGGTTTGGGATGCATTTCCACCACAGGGCATCATGCAGCCATCAAGAGATGGAACGGGAGCGGGACCGTTGATGAGAATATTTCCGCAGTAGCACTCGACCTACATATAAGGATTCAGACATAGTCCAGGTAGTATTGTCGGAAAAGATTTTCACTCACCCCATATTCTACGCCAAACAAGGTGAAGTTCTGAGCAACGCAGTAAGTTCCACAAGAGTACACAGTCTGGTTGTTCAATATCGATTGCGAGCCTTGCAAAGCACGTCCATAAACGCCCTGGCCCTCGGTATAGCATCCGACCCAAGAGTAATTCTTCCCTCCCGAAATAGTGAACTTTGGCGATACTTGTGTCAAGGCTCCTCCGCCGCCACCCGCCCCTCCACCACCAGGAGGTGCAGTAGGTGTGAACTGGGTGTTGTTGTATATGGTAATACGACTCGCGTCACCACAGACCTGGTACTGGTCACCAGTGCACGGCATGTTGCATTGCGAGTCGGCTTGCCAAGTCGTGAGGGTTGCAACGGACGCAATTGCATTGTCACACCAGCACTCCTTAGAGAACTCCATCCCAGCGAGTCGGTAACCCGCAGTCTGGCAGATATCGATGCAGCTGTCGACGGTTATGGGGACGTTATCTTTGACGAACGCTGGCAGTGCGCGGTTGCCGTTTTCCTGGTAGCACCCAAGGAACTGAACGCCCGCTTTCACAAAGCCAGATTTTTTGATTCCGAGAATGGGACTCGGCGAGGGCGAAGGAATCGGGGATGTTGCCGTCGGTGGAGCAGAGAGTGTGTAGTTGTAGATCAGAACCTTCATCGTACCACCGCAAACTGTTCCGGCAGCCCCAGCACAGCTCGTTGTACAACCAGTCGCACGAACATGGTTGTTACGGATTGCAGTGTCGCAGAGACAAGTGTTCCCATTCTCCAACCCTGCGAGAGTAAGGCCAAGGCCAGCACAGTAGTTGATACAGTAGCCTGGCGTCATGGTTGCACTTGTGGTCGAACCACCTGTGAGCACTTTGGTTCCGGGATAATCAGTGTAGCAATCGAGAATCTACGGAAAAAATGAGCACTACATGTGAATGAAACATAACTACAACTTTACCACCCAGCCGTTTGGCAAACCAGTGGTCTGAACTATGGGAGGCGGAACTGCTGTCGCGGTGGTTGTTGTTGTGGTGGTGGTTACCCCGAAAGCTCCATTCACATACACTGTGAGTCGATTTCCAGCTCCGCAAAAGTAGGACTCGTCGCTCGTACAGAACGTGTTGCAATCAGTCTCGGCAACTTTCGCTGTGGTGAGTGTGTAACCGCACTACTAGCGAAATGAACAGTCAGCATAGTTCTGCGGTGCAAACATTTCCACTCACGTAACATTCGTTACCGTACTCGATCCCTGCGAACTTGTAACCTTTCCCATTGCAGAGGTTGATGCATTTGACCGGTGTCATTGTTCCAGCAGTTATCTCGCCGCCCAGGGCACGCGGTGCGGCCGGATCAACATAGCAACCGGAGTAAGACCAAGATCCAGGCAAGTTGTTGGTTTTAACAGTCGGTGGGGGTACTATAACTGGAGTTGCGCCATTGAGCGACCAGACGGATAGGCGTCCGCCGTTACCACAAGTTTGAGTGGCGTCGCCGGAGCACGACATTGAGCAATTGGTCGCTGGTGCCGCAGATCCTTGATTGCGGATGTCATTTCCACAAACTGATTTGGAAGACGCAGATCAGCTTCGAGGACATTATTCGATCCAAGATACATCACGTACAGCACTCGACACCGAACTCCAAACCGGCCAAGGAATAGCCTTTCCCGCTGCAGTAGCTGATGCAAACCGCCGGGGTGAGCGCATTGGATGTTGTCGCGTCTCTGTTCAAAGCACGACCGGTGGTTCCTTCGGCGTAGCATCCAACATATTGGAAGTTTGGACCGAAAGAGGATGAACTGGTAGTGACTGCCGCTGCAGACGTCCTGGTAGTCGTCGTGGTCGTCGTCGTCGTTGATGTTGCCGTCGTAGTGGTAATGCTCTGCTTTCCAAAGATGTTGAGTCGATTTCCGGCACCGCAGAGCTGTGCCTCTGAACCCAAACACTGCATCGAGCAATCGGATTCTGGGGCAGCGACGGTCGTTGCGAATGAGTTTCCGCACTGAATTTTGAGATGTTTAGAGGATCAAGTTAATTACAATGTAGATCGCCATCGATTCCACTTACAGAACACTCCCTCCCATATTCAACACCGGCAAACGAATATCCTTTCCCATCGCAGAAGCTGATGCAAGAATCTTGCGTCATGGTGTCATCCGCAACTTTGGCACCAGCCAACGTCTTTCCGTAATTTGGAACGTTGTCCTGAAAGCAGCCCTTGTATGTAAACCCGCCAGCAAAGACTTTTGTCTTGTTAACCGACGGGATCGGGGCAGGGACCGGCGTCGCGCCGTTGTACGACCAAATCGAAAGACGTTTGCTACTTCCACAAGTCTGAGCTAGGTTTCCATTGCAAGCCATGTTGCAATCACCTGCTGGCGCAACTGTAGCGTTGTTCTTAAGATTGTTCCCACAATAGCATTCCTGGGCGTATTCCAATCCCGCCAACACGTAGTTCGAATTGGAGCAGAAGGCGATGCAGGATGTAACCGTCATGGAATTTGTATTGAAGAAGGACGAGAGGGTGAGGGCACGACCCCCGTTGCCCTCTGTATAACATCCGACCGATGAGTAAAGAGACGGAGTTAGAGCACGTTTGTCGAGTAAGGAGCCATGATTAATCTGAATGCAATATGCAGTGAGTATCTGCAGTACATGAAATCGAAGATCAGCAGTTACCTCTATTGCCGATTCGTGCACCAGGGACAAAGCCGAGTCTACGGACAGCAACACAGCCAGCGATACGGCCACACTAGCCATAAGGAATATATTGATAGAGAGACCAATGATCTGAGACAAGATCCGCTTTATAAGTTTGGCCGTGGTGGGGTCGTTTCGCGGAGCAGAGACCGGCGAAGGAGAGACACGTTCAGTTGAGCGGGACGCGTTTAATTACCAGCCAAATCAGGACCAATGAGACACACAAAAGGGACCAACCAGGTGTTGTGCATGATTCTTTTCACATCATATTAGCATTACTGGTACATACAAAGAAGACCGACTACCACGCTGGTTCATAACTACTCTTAATGCTTCTTCGCGACCTCAATCAGCGCAGAGTCGCACTCATCCGCGAACACTCGCTCAAACAATTCCTGTTTGCCAGACCTGGCACGTACAGTCTGGAGCTTAGCTCCCAACCCAAGAACGTACTGCTCGAGCTCTTCGAAAGTGGCTGCTCCACCGACAACACCCTTCGCGTCAGCACCTGTCCACGACGCGTATCGCTGCTCAAGCAGACCAGCGAGGCGTCCGCGGCTCTGAATGTGAGCCGCCATGCGCAAACCCTTTGCAAAGCAGTCCATCGAACCAATGTGTGAAATGAACATGTCTGCAAAAATGGAGAGGTCAGCAATACGTACAATCAAGAATCAATGGTGATTTGGCTCACCTTCCAAGTCGGTTGACTCGCGGCGAACTTTGCAGTCAAAGTTGAGACCACCCGCGGTGAAACCTCCCATTTTCAACACAACCATCATAACGAGAGTTGCGTCACGGTCATTCATCAAGAACTGGTCAGTGTCCCAGCCGACCAATGGGTCTCCGGTGTTACAGTCGATAGAACCCACTGAATGAGGAAAGAAAAGACAGGTTAAATGAGCGAAAACAAAACATCATATATGTACGTACAGAAGTCGTACTCAGCCGAAACCAAGATGTCGTGAACGTACTCGTGACCAGCAAGAGTGGTGTGGTTAGGCTCGATGTTGAGCTTGAAGTCCTTGTCGAGACCGTAGGTCTTCAAGAACCCAATCACAGTCTGCGCGTCGTAGTCGTACTGGTGCTTCATTGGCTCACGGGGTTTAGGCTCGATCATGAAGGTGAAGGTAGCTCCAATCTTCTCCTTGTAGGCTACAGCCATCTTGAACAGGGCAGCCATGTTGTCCAGCTCCTTTCGGACGTTGGTGTTCAAGAGGGAAGCGTAACCTTCACGACCTCCCCAGAAAATGTAAGCGGAACCACCAAGCTAAGTTGTTCAGTTAGAAGACGTCTGAAGATGGACACAGAGCCGCCGTACCTTGTGCGTTACGTCCATCGCTTTCTTGACCTGAGCAGCGGCAGTGGCGTACACGTCGAATTCGCACGAAGTTCCGGCACCCTGGGCGAATCGGGGTGCAGAGAACAAGTTGGCCGTGCCCCAGAGAAGTTTCACACCAGTCGCCTCCTGCTTCTTGAGCATGTAGTCCGTAACCTCGTCCAGCAGCCTGACATTCAATACTTAGCCAAAAAAAGAAGTGAGAATATAAACATACTGGTTGGTCTCAGCGAGAGTTGCGAGCTCAGGTGACACATCGCGGTCGTGGAAAGTGTAGTACTCCACCCCGAGCTTGGTGAAGAACTCGAAAGCGGCGTCGACGCGAGCCTTGCAGTACTCGACGATCTCTGCGTATGGAATATCGGTGCGGTCGATCGAGTACCACGGACGGTCGAGCGTGTGAGTTCCAAAGGGATCAAGACCGGTTCCGCGGAACGTGTGCCAGTAGCACACAGAGAACTTTAGCCATTCCGACATCTTTTGCGATAGCATTCAGGTTTGCACACATGCATTACTCACTAGATCTATACCTTCTTGCCGAGAATAACTTCATCCTTGTTGTACCAACGGTAGGAGAGAGGGTCTTCGCTGCTGGGACCTTTGTACTCGATCTGCTTTGCGGACGCGAAGAATTCTTTCACGGTCATAGCGCTGGTGGAGGAGTGGAGTGTGTTTCAACACTGTGTGGGGAAAGGGGTTCGGGCTTTAAGGCCATCGGCCTGACTGATCGTGGCGAAGCATCAATCCTGCACCGCGTGCATTTCACATGGAGTCACGTGACTAAACGTGCATCAAATTTGTGCGAATTGTTTCGTTGGGGGGGAATTTATAGCGTGGTGCTTGACGACCGGTCAAACCACCCCAGCAAAACTTGCTCACGTCGTTGTGCTGTGTGGCATTCGCACATGTTGGTGATCATTCATATCCCTGCGCAGCGCATAAACCATCATTTTCGACCACAAATAATGCGAGGGTGCTCGACCTTATTTCGCATGAAACCTTCACCAGCCATGTGATAATTGTCCGAATCTGAAATTGCACCATCAACAAGAAAAAAAATGCAAGCTAAAATCTTCTTCTAACAGTCAATTTAAATAAAAGATATTATAATAAGCTTTAGTGTGTAAGCATTCCCTGAGGTGCATTCACAGCTAATATGCATTGCCGCCACCGTTTGATTGCAATCTATCGAAAGTGACAGTGCACATCGGCCGCGATAACCGGATCATTTCGTTCCAGGTCGATGTTTGAGTGCTCTATTTGCTTTGCTGCCATCAGCATGCCAAGAAAGTATCGCTCTGCAAAGGCAGGAGATGGTCGCGAAAGCGTCGCCAGAGCCCAAAGCATTCGTACCACTACATGGCTGAGCGGAGGACTATCGTCGAAAATGACAAACTTGGGATAGATCGGAGAAGAAAGATATGCCGGAGAGAGGTCAGATCGTGGCGTTCGGCAGCAGCGAAATAGAAGTGGGCAGGTGGCGAAAGATAATCCCCTGCGAACAAAGTGGACGGTTGCGGAAGTTGCAGCTATCGCAAAGATCCAGAGCGCGTGGACATGTGCGATTACACTTAAGCATAAAACTGCGACTACGTGCAAGAAAAAGGGTAGGTAGACATTTGGGGATATCACAACGCCAACAAACCAAATGGTAGAAGTAGACATGGAACTACGACGAGCAGGAAGGGGATGGCGATAGTAGCACGTAGAACTGGGGGTAGCCGTGCAATGTTGAATGCTGAAATATGATATCGCTCTTGCGGTGTTCGTCGACCGTGGCAACGTGTGAAGTTGCTGGGTGGTTGTCTACCGAAAGGAGACATCACACAAACGGGGATGCCGTCAGGTATGCGCATACTCGACGCAAGTCCATCTCCAACGAGTAGTTCTGTGAGTGGTTCTAGCGAGTACTCGGACGTTGATGCTATCTCCGCCGTGGAAGGAGACGCTCTGGCAGTTACTGGATAGGGCGGAAGAAATGGTGCGGCGTAGGGCGATGGCATTCGCTGTGGGGTGTCTTCGCCGACAAACACCATAATAAGCTGTGTGCTTGGAAAGTACAATGCATTCACCCCCGTGCAGTCTTTCAACATGGACCGGGCTTGACGAGTCACACGTGGTCAGAAAGGAAGGAAACGTCAAAGCCATGGGGAGTGTAGTGACAGACCAGAAAAAGTTTACCGCTTCGGACTCGATTAGAACCTCCGCTCTGTTTACACAAAGTTTAAGCAATGTGATGTTTACATTTTGCTCAGTTTCCCTTTCCGCCAAGCAATGTCTTCAGGCTATCCAGCATCGAACCCTTCCCTGATTGCGGTGAGCTGTCCCCAGAGGCTCCTTGCGAACCAGCAAATGCAGCTGGATCTACTCCCTTCGCACGCATCAATTCTGTCAAGGAAACAAGCTTGCTGCGAACGTCTTTGTCCCCAACCATCTGGAGGAAGGTGGTAAAAGCAAACCCGAAAAATGAAAGGAAAGTTACACCATGGTTAGAATATCATTCGAGAGAGTCATTAAGCTTTCCGATACCTTCAAGATGTTGGACCAAGATGGTGAACCATCTGCCGATACGTTCACGAACCCTTTCGCCTGTATCGACTGCATGAGCTCCGCAACTTCCGCCATGAGCTCAGGATCCCTCCCGAGCTGCTCGATCTTTTTGAAGGTCTCTGGCTGCTCCCGTCGCAGCTTCTCAGCCTGCTCCCTTATTCGGTCCACATCGTCTGGGGTGAAGTTTTGTCCCGTTTGAATCAGTCTCGCATTTCGCCCAGCTTGGGCTGCGTAACCCTTTGTGACAAGTGCCAGGCCGTGCTTTAATACTCGTTTTGAAGCGAAAACAAACATTGCAACCTGGGTAGTGTGGCGCACGGAAGGGAGGTTTTGTGTTATCTTTAATGTTACTTGAGACGTATGAGAGCATCACGGCATCATGGGGGACCCGCTCAGCAGCCTTAGACTCCAGAATCTCAACTTCAAAGTGATATGATATCGAGATTTTCGAAAGGATGCATTCCCACTATCAGGACCTCTATCAATGCTTGTTAGTGACAAGGATACCTGTCATTAAGGACCTGATGTACAATAAGAGATTTGTTGCATCAGTCAATGGTATCTGCTACATTTACGTTCCGTCACTTGGTTATTGGTGGTGGTTACGGTCTGGGCCTGCTCTGAGGCAATTATGCGATACTCTTGAGATGGATAATGTGTCTGTGAACTTTGAGAAGGCAGCTGGTCCGTACATATCATTCCTTGAGAGGCAGCTGGTCCGTACATATCATTCCTTGAGAGGCAGCTGGTCCGTACATATCATTCCTTGAGAGGCAGCTGGTCCGTACATATCATTCCTTGAGAGGCAGCTGGTCCGTACATATCATTCCTTGAGAGGCAGCTGGTCCGTACATATCATTCCTTGAGAGGCAGCTGGTCCGTACATATCATTCCTTGAGAGGAGATGCATGAAATCAGTCGGCAGCCTTAGAGGTGTGTCTGCATATCTGCTGCACGCTACTCACTCCAGATAAGCGGCTACACTGTCAGATACATGAGAGTGTCCAACATACTACCACATAATAGAGGTGATGAAGTTACTGGGACCAACATACTACCACATAATAGAGGTGATGAAGTTACTGGGGCTGACGATGCATACAAGATTGTCTCTGGATTCTGTCACATGCCTCTATCCGCCATACATGTTCCGTTCATCATAGTTGCCATTGAGCCATCAAAGGCAGAAGTGCAGTTACTCAACGTACTAAGGGCAAACAATCTTGATGTAATAATGTTGTGCATCAGTAACGCTCTCATGGATCCAGTTGACAGACCACGCATACTTGTGCTCTTTGGATATGGCGGTCAAGGCAAGACAAAGGCAGTCGAGATACTGCTACTGAACCTGCATGGTGTTGTCTATGTATTGCCAAAGGACATCATTGCATCCTGCAAAGAGAGGTTCTCAGAGGATGATGTAGAGAACATCTTCAACAACCGCTATGTAGCTTCTCTGACTGTAACAATACGCACCAAGGAAGTGAATGAGGCAGCACTCAAGTTACTCACTGGCCGTGACAAGGTAAGTTGCAGAGGTAGCAAGGTACATATCAATGCAACAGGTATATTCGGTACGAACGATTTGTGGCAAAAACAGTATGTTGAAGAGATGGCTTGCACGCAGCGTCATAAGTTATTGAGATGTTCATAGATGCACTGAAGCTCACTCCACCAGACCTCAACTTCAGTAACGATCACATCATGAAGTTTGCTAGCAGATGCATCTCTGTGCAGTCATCAATGCCTGATCCTCCGATAACTGTGCAAAATGGCATTGCAATCACTGTTTGGTGCAGCTGCCCATGTAGCAACGAGGGCCATAGCATTCAATGAGCATGCGTCCATGTTCGAATGTATTGGAGGCACACATGCGATAGCTATGACACAAGGTATCAGTTTCTCCCACAATCAATCTGATAGAGGAAATGTCACCTGCATGCATCAAGTACTACCCAGAGCTGAATGATGCTGACCTGGAGGATGGTATAGGCAAGGCTATCCATGGTATACAGTACTTAAAGTTCGTATTGCCTGAATGAAAACGGCACAGAACAACTTCAGTGAGAACACTGCTGAGAGCGAGATGTCAATCTCCCCTCACAGAGATGGAGGTAGAATACTCTTTTTAATACTAATTGTCACCTATGATACAGATTAAGGTTCGGCGGGTCCGGGTCGGGTCCGGGTTTCAGTGGCGACCCGCACCAAACCCTTTGGGTCGGGTCGTGTTTGTCTGGGGACCCGCCGGGTCACTGACGGGTACAAAGGGAATACCCGGACCCGAAGTGGTTGAAACCCGTACCCGACCCTGACCCGCCGGGTTTTTGCTGCCCAGGAGAGGATTGATTGAATTTTGAGTTAGACCACGGATATTTACATGAACACTTTGTGTCTGTGTGGACAGTGTGTATTTTAGAAACACTATCGTAAAAAGAAACAAAACTCCACTGAGCAATCACAAGTTGATAGGTGGAACAGCCCAAATCAGCTTCTGTATCTGGTTCATATCGTCAGAGTCCCATCCACCACTGGTTACGTCCTTCGCCAACCCAGTCCTGATGAACCGATCAATGTCGTCATTTGAAAGCATGAAATCCTTGGCTAAACCTGTCTTCCAAGGTTTCCAATCCACCTCAGGGAGCGTTATGGACGAAAGATGCCCGATGTATGCCGTCCAGAACCTTAGCCACTCAGAAGGATATGCATCCACTAATGCCCTGAACATGCGATAGATAGTGGCAGACGTACTTAGCGAATTATTGTGCCGTATCCAGTTTCCGAGCAAAATGTGCACCCTAAGAAGAGTAAGGCTGCTCCGAGAACTGCTACTTGAAGTTGATATTCGGCTTGAGCGGTCGTCTGATTCAACAAATATGGGCCGTAAAAACTCATTTCGGGAGAGGACTTCGTAGTTTACATTGACGTACTTGATTGCTGGTGGAAGAGACGGCAATTTAAGGTCATAAATAACCTCATTGATCCTGTTGATGTTGGCGCCGCAGGTGCTGCAGCTTCTGAATGACCAGCCTGTCGTTTCAGAGCAGCAAGCTCTCCCTCCAGGGCGGTCACACGTGATTTCCATTGTGAAATCTCCTGGGAAGTTGCCTGCTTCTCCCTTTCCATTGCGGCGGTGATCTCCCTGAATCTTGCTAGCTCTTCGTGCTCGCCGTGCTGAATCAATGCACCCGCCCTGCCCAATTCATCAATGAGAGCCTTCTCTCGCACTTCTGCTGCGATGCGGGTCCTTCTCTCGTTCATTGCCGTCTCTTCAAGATCTTTTGTCATGTTCAACAGTCGTTCTGACTGTTTGAGGACCTGTTTTGTCCTTTCACGGTCCTCATCTGCTCGTTTGATGGTCGCTTGGAACTCATCAACCTTTGCAGTGACGGGCATTCCTCTGTAAATGCCGTACTTGTGTCCCTGCCGCCTGTAAAAGTCCAGAAATGTTGTTTCCTTCTGAAAGGAAGAGCTTTTCAAGCACTCCATACGATAGGCGTTTGCTGCTGTTATGAACTCCGTTCGTCCACTGCATTCATCGTGAATTTCGTTCAGGGCTTGACGAACTAGCTTGCTGTCAGAGTTAAGTCGGTCGATCAACCCTTGAAGAACAAATCTTGGGCCGCATTCATCACGATTTGTTTGACAGTTGCTGATGAAGGCCTCCGAGTCGTAGCTGTGGCTGCTCGCTTTGAATTTTCGATACCAAAGTCGTATGTCTGAAGCAGGACAGAGTCCGTCGATGAGCAAATAGTCAGCATCCCCTTTAGTACCACGTCGCGCCGGTTTCTTTGAAGGAGCTGTCGATTTGACATCTGTCGATTTGACATCAAGGCCAACTTCTTCTGCTTCCACTTCAGAACCCGATGCCAGAGATGTTTCAGGTGCAGTCACAGGTTCTGCACTTGATTCTCTTTCAGATGATGGTCTGGATTGTTTTAACGCTCGCTTCTTTGTAGTTCGAGGCATGGTGTTTGTACTGTTTGTCGTGGGAAGATACTGGCCCGGTGTTCTTAGCCGGAATGTTACAGGAATGTATGCTATAATACTTCCCTGACACTATAGTTTTCTACCCGATCTGAAAATAATAATAAGCTAGGGAAGAAACTGGCTAGTAACATTGATAGAGAGGATTCTGTCCGGGTGGACAGAATCTTATTGCTAGTAAAATTGATAGAGAGGTTAGCTGTACTTGATAGAGATCACTGAAGTACCGTAAATGAGTTGAGAAAGTGTCCGGGTGGACAGAATCTTATTGCTAGTAACATTAATAGAGAGGTTAGCTGTACCTGATAGAAATTACTGAAGTACCGTCAATGAGTTGAGAAAGTGTCCGGGGGGACAGAATCCTATTCTACCCAGACAGACACAGTGACACTCAGTCTCCCAGATTTCTGTCCACCCGGACACTTTCTCAACTCATTGACGGTACTTCAGTAATCTCTATCAGGTACAGCTAACCTCTCTACAAATACTACTAGCAATAGGATTCTGTCCACCCGGACACTTTCTCAACTCATTGACGGTACTTCAGTGATCTCTACCCAATACAACTAACCTCTCTATCAATGTTACTAGCAATACGATTCTGTCCACCCGGACACTTTCTCAACTCATTTACGGTACTTCAGTGATCTCTACCCAATACAACTAACCTCTCTATCAATGTTACTAGCAATACGATTCTGTCCACCCGGACACTTTCTCAACTCATTGACGGTACTTCAGTGATCTCTACCCAATACAACTAACCTCTCTATCAATGTTACTAGCAATACGATTCTGTCCACCCGGACACTTTCTCAACTCATTGACGGTACTTCAGTAATCTCTATCAGGTACAGCTAACCTCTCTACAAATACTACTAGCAATAGGATTCTGTCCACCCGGACACTTTCTCAACTCATTTACGGTACTTCAGTGATCTCTACCCAATACAACTAACCTCTCTATCAATGTTACTAGCAATACGATTCTGTCCACCCGGACACTTTCTCAACTCATTGACGTACTTCAGTGATCTCTACCCAATACAACTAACCTCTCTATCAATGTTACTAGCAATAAGATTCTGTCCACCCGGACACTTTCTTAACTCATTGACGGTACTTGAGTGATCTCTATCAAGTACAACTAACATCTCTATCAATGTTACTAGCAATAAAATTATGTCCACCCGGACACTTTCTCAACTCATTGACGGTACTTCAGTGATCTCTATCAAGTACAGCTAACCTCTCTATCAATGTTACTAGCAATAAGATTCTGTCCACCCGGACACTTTCTTAACTCATTGACGGTACTTGAGTGATCTCTATCAAGTACAACTAACATCTCTATCAATGTTACTAGCAATAAAATTATGTCCACCCGGACACTTTCTCAACTCATTGACGGTACTTCAGTGATCTCTATCAAGTACAGCTAACCTCTCTATCAATGTTACTAGCAATAAGATTCTGTCCACCCGGACACTTTCTTAACTCATTGACGGTACTTGAGTGATCTCTATCAAGTACAAACTAACATCTCTATCAATGTTACTAGCAATAAGATTCTGTCCACCCGGACACTTTCTCAACTCATTGACGTACTTCAGTTATCTCTACCCAATACAGCTAACCTCTCTATCAATGTTACTAGCAATACGATTCTGTCCACCCGGACACTTTCTCAACTCATTGACGGTACTTCAGTAATCTCTATCAGGTACAGCTAACCTCTCTACAAATACTACTAGCAATAGGATTCTGTCCACCCGGACACTTTCTCAACTCATTGACGGTACTTCAGTGATCTCTACCCAATACAACTAACCTCTCTATCAATGTTACTAGCAATAGGATTCTGTCCACCCGGACACTTTCTCAACTCATTGACGGTACTTCAGTGATCTCTATCAAGTACAGCTAACCTCTCTAATAATGTTACTAGCAATAAGATTCTGTCCACCCGGACACTTTCTCAACTCATTGACGGTACTTCACTGATACTTCACTGATCTCGATCAAGTACAACCAACCTCTCTACAAATACTACTTGTAATAGGATTCTGTCCAGGCGGTCGCTTTCTCAACTCCTGGACGGTACTTCAACAGATGAACAGTCTAAACAACAATTTATATTTAAAAGAGTGGGTTATCATCAGTTGCTTCCAACTCTAATACCACATCAAAATCCTCGCCAAAATTATGCACCTTTACAAAATCCTCACTAACATCACTTTTTGAATCTAGGGAATCATTTTTGAACGGTTCTTCAGCACTCAATTGATGCAACCAGTCATGACGGCACATCAACGCATTTATTGTTCTTGGAGCAAGGCGGTTGCGAGTTGCAGGTACCAAATCAACCCCGGCTGAAAACTTTCGTTCGACTGGAGCGCTTGTTGCTGGTATTCCTAAATAGTCCATTGCCATCTGGCTTAGGGCTGGAAAGTTCACACTTCCAACGGTCTTCCACCAGTCCATAATATTGATTGGCTTCCCATCAGAATCAATACCGCGGAGTACCTGATCGCCAAGATAGCGATCCAGCTCATCTTTTTCCTCAGGAATCTCTTCTTGCCAGATGAAAACGGATCTAATGGCTCTCAAGCGTTCAGCGTCCGTTTTTTTCTGTCTATCACCGGAAGCTCCGCTCGAATCGTGTCGACGTTCTGGCGTGTTTCCAAAAACATCGGCACCACTGTTCTTGATTTTCCGTGACTTATACGATTCCTCCCAGACTTTCCGCACTAGGGTGACCTGATCCCTTCCTACATCTTTCTCCCAAGCCTTTGAAAATCGATACTTAAAACGAGGATCGAGTACCGTAGCAACTGCTAAACACGGGCTCTTAGCGATTGAGTAATATATTCTCAGCTTATCTAGTGCATTTCGAAATGCTTTGGTGAAAGTTTCATCTAATTCTGCATCCTCTAGGTCCTCCAGTTGATCGATAAGATCGTTGTAAAATGGAATAACAAGCGGAAGTGTTGGATATCTAGACCCTTCGATTGCCTTTGATATAACCTCGAAAACACTCAAACCATCCCGGATCTTCTGTAGGACCTCCCATTGCTTTGGATTTATTGACCAATCTTTCAAAGAATCTTCAATCCAGCATATTTTGTCCATTGCCTCTCGTAGCTGTAAGGCTCGTTTGACCATATAGAACGTGCTATTCCAGCGAGTTGTCACATCGATAATTGGTAATAGAGGAACCAGTTTCACAAATCGGCACGAATCAATAAATGAGCTTCGTCGTTTTGGGGAAGACCGGATTCCTCTGACTAGCCGTCGAAGAAGGTTTATGACATTAACGCCGGAGTTATCGTCATTTGCGACTGTGTCCCTTGCGGGCGCGAATGTATCGATAAAATCCTTTGCTGCAAGATTGATAATGTGTGCCATACACCGCATGTGTTGAGTTTCTGCAGACCACGCAATATCCCTATCTTCCAAGAGCGTCTCCAGCTTAGCACTCATGGTAAAGTTGTTTGAACCGTTGTCGGTTGTAATGCACAATAAGCGTTCACCCGATAGCATGCCAAATTCATCCAGACACTTGACAAGCTGACTAGCCATGGCGACGCCTTCATGCTTTCCAACCATCGGAATCATCTGCAGCAGCAAGTCCTGCGGCTCCCATTCTTTCGTGATGAAGTGGGCAGTAATTCCAAGAAAAGAAATCTGGTTCTTCGATGTCCAACAGTCAGCTGTTATTGATACTTTTGAAGGCGAACCAACAATCAGACCTTTAATGAGCTCCTTCTGCCTATCGTAAAGATCCATCTCCTTTTGCTTCACTGCTTTTGCCGTCTTTGGTGTATAGTTTGGCTGAAAAGTCTTCAGCATGCTGACAAAGAACTCGTTCTCCACAACAGTAAAAGCCTGATTGTCTGCAGCAATCCAGTCCAAAATCGACCGCCACGCTACGTCTGGATTGAACACAAAGTTTTGCTCCTTCTCCTGCGAGCCGAAATTCAATGTCTGTTGTCCCTTGGGGACGATGTCCAACAGTCCAAGCGACCTGGCAATACTTCCATGGTGGTTTTTCAGATGCCGGAGGAAGTTTTTTGTTGATCCCGTTTTATCGACCTTCTGGCTCCACTTGCATTTCGCAACCAAACATGTTCTCAGACCATTATCAACCTTATAGTAATCCTTCGCTATGCCGCCTCGACTACCTCTACAGTCCGACATGCTATCAACATCTGCGTCTGATGAAAGCATTGATGGTTGAACTGATCCAGCTGCAGGCTCCTGTCGCACTGAAGAGTCAGCAAAACTAACGTCGGCAGGAAGCTGTGGTGCATGCTGAGAAGCCGGGCCCAACTCGCTGGAGTCATTGGAAGAAGATGTGGAGCTCGGCTCTCGAGCGCTGTTGTTGCCACCGTGTCCTGATACACGTCTGCGTTTGTCCTGCATGATGTTCCCCTCGCTGGACGCCTCTGAAATTTGGGGGGCTGGCAGACTTCGCTTCCGTGTGTCAAGCGGATGACTGTCCACTAGTCTTTGGCTTGCGTCGGACGCTGCGTTACGCTTTGGTTTAACAAAGGCGGCGTCCATTTTTGCTGTGGTGTGGCTGGAACGTTACCGACTCTAATGTCCAGGTGCACAGAAAGCACAGCTCTCGAGGTCTGTCGTGGTAGAAATTGTTTGTTACAGAACTTCCGTTGTGACTTCTTGGAAAGTGTCCGGGTGGACAGAATCGTATTGCTAGTAACATTGATAGAGGTTAGTTGTACTGGGTAGAGATAACTGAAGTACGTCAATGAGTTGAGAAAGTGTCCGGGTGGACAGAATCCTATTGCTAGTAACATTGATAGATGTTGAGTGTTGTTTCGTTCATAAAAGTTTTCCTTCTTTGTTTTTACTTTCAAAAAGAAAAAGTTCGATTCCGAGGATCAACAATAATCCTGTTGTTATCCTCAGCCGAACTTTTTCTTTTTGAAAGTAAAAACAAAGAAGGAAAACTTTTATGAACGAAACAACACTCAACACTCCCCCGTTTCTGAACAAAAGTTCTTCCTTTGAAAGTTGAAAAGAAATAACAATTGAAAAACAAACATAGAAGCCAGAAGGAATGCAAACATAATTGGTGTGTCCTTCAAGAAACAAAACCTAATTTTCTCTCATCTCTTTCATTGCATCTACCATCCCAAGTAGACCCATCAGTTTCTCATGTCGACGTCGTGCGAGACCCTTGGTGAAGATGTCTGCCGCCTGATCCTCTGTGGGGATATACTGCACGTCAATGTCCCCAGATCGAATGCGGCCACGCACGATGTGATATCGCAAAGCGATATGCCGGGACTTGAATCCGGGATTGCGGGCACCAGCAATTGCAGCGGTATTGTCGCAGTGGACTACAGGCGGAGCAGCAAAGGAATATCCAAGTTCTTCAAGCATGTGCTTTACCCAAACGAGTTCGTCGCTAGCTGTGGATAGTGCAACGTACTCCGCTTCTGCTGTCGAACTCGCCGCTGATGTTTGAAGCTTGCTCCCCCAGGCAACAGCTCCCCCATTGATCAAGATAGCATATCCCGTAGTCGACTTTTTGTTGTCAGGATCTCCGGCGTGATCCGCGTCCGCATAGCATACAATCTCAAGGCGATCTCGTCGTCCATAGCGGAACTTGCGACACGATGTTGAATGGCTTGTGGTTTAACCCACGACGCTAGCTCTGTTGTTATTCAAAATTTTCATTTCTGTTTCTATTTCGGCTTCATGTTCTTCGACGAAAACTTCAAAAGCCAGCGTTCCAGAAAATTCCGGATCACCAGCAAACTTGAAGGGGACTTACCAAAGGAGGAAGGAGAGCGCCGCTGCTGACGTGGCAAGGACAAATTAAGGGAGGCTTTGTTGGGAATGGGAGAACCTATAAAAGGTGTGAGTCTTAAGCTTCCAATACATCGAACAAGTACCTCTTATCTGATCTTACCTGCCTACGACGAAATTCTACAATAGAGAGGTTAGCTGTATTGGGTAGAGATAACTGAAGTACGTCAATGAGTTGAGAAAGTGTCCGGGTGGACAGAATCGTATTGCTAGTAACATTGATAGAGAGGTTAGCTGTATTGGGTAGAGATAACTGAAGTACGTCAATGAGTTGAGAAAGTGTCCGGGTGGACAGAATCTTATTGCTAGTAACATTGATAGAGATGTTAGTTTGTACTTGATAGAGATCACTCAAGTACCGTCAATGAGTTAAGAAAGTGTCCGGGTGGACAGAATCTTATTGCTAGTAACATTGATAGAGAGGTTAGCTGTACTTGATAGAGATCACTGAAGTACCGTCAATGAGTTGAGAAAGTGTCCGGGTGGACATAATTTTATTGCTAGTAACATTGATAGAGATGTTAGTTGTACTTGATAGAGATCACTCAAGTACCGTCAATGAGTTAAGAAAGTGTCCGGGTGGACAGAATCTTATTGCTAGTAACATTGATAGAGAGGTTAGTTGTATTGGGTAGAGATAACTGAAGTACGTCAATGAGTTGAGAAAGTGTCCGGGTGGACAGAAAATACATGCCTCGATGTCCGTTGTGATGCAAAATTGTTTGATACATACAAAACTTATATTGCGTCTTCTTGGAAAGTGTCCGCGTGGACAGAAAGAACAATAGCTTCGTTTTAGATTCTCTATCACATCGGGTTTTACTCGGGTCTGACTTTTGACCCGAGAAGGGTTTTCCTACTGGACCCGATACCCGACCCGGATCCGACCCGAAAATTTTCCATGAAAACCCGGCACTCGGGTCGGGTACATTTAGTCAATGGACCCGGACCCGACCCGAAAGACCCTAAAACCCGCCGATCCTTAATACAGATGGTCATGGTTCAATCCATGCCAGCATCAGTCTGCTCTTCATTGACTGTCGATCCACCTCCATTGGTACTGTGAGCGTTTGTCGGGGATGGCTTGGGGCAGGGAGCTTATTGGAGATATTCAAGTCGTACCAATAATAACCTTGAAGCTCACTCTTATGTCCAGCAGTCACAGAGATGCTGTAGTATGTTGTAGGGTAGCGTATGATCAACTTGATCACCTCTGCTTTGATGCTGATGGAGATGTAAGACATGCCATATCCCCACTGGCTCTGGGCCAGCGGCCAATCACAGACAGGCCACTGCCACTGAGCCAAGATAACACAACGCCCACGTCTTCCGTCACCGCACAACGGCTCTCCGCCGGATCATCATGCTTACATACATGTGCATATGCAGAGTGCTCTGCATGCCTAATTACATACGAAGTGCCTTATATTGGTAACTGATTTTCTAACCAAAATAAGCGAATATAAATATCCAAATAATTACGACAGTATTACATAGCTGCTGCTGGACGCAAAGGACCTTCACAAGGAAACACGGTTATGGCGCACGGAAGATGGCAGCTTCTGTATCGATGGAGATTCATCTGCGCATTACTCCTGATCGCAGGAACTCAGTTCATGTTCTCGCCTTTTCTCACCTTTCAAGCGGATACGATTGATTCATCAGGCTGTGAATGCTGGAACCAACATATTCCTTCTGCAGTAGATGAAAGAAACATGCCGGTCTCTGAGAGCATCGAGATCCAAGATAGCGAGGCTCTTGATCCCATCGCACCAGTCCAAACGCCATCTATCCTTCCGTACTCCTCTGACATTCTTCAAGATCCTGAAACTTACCTGCCTCAGCCTTGCTACAAGGGCATGGATGATGTGATCCACAAGAACGACGACTTGTCGAGGTGGCCGGTCGTTGAAATCGACAAGAAACGGATGGAGTGGCAGACGTGGTACACGGAGGAAATGCCCGAGTTACCTATGACTGAATTCTCCGCCACCATGGAGAAGATCGACGATGTCCTCCGTGCTCAGGGCGTGATAAGCATATCAGATTCCTATCTAAGGAGCACACCCAATTTTCCTCGCAACCGTGGGCTTGTCGTCACAACCAGTCATGTTCAGCAATTGACCTACCTAACAGCGCAGATCGAGCTTCTGCGATCTCAAGGCTGCAAGCTGCCGATCGAAGTTTGGGGGTTTCCACACGAGATGAACGATGACATGATGCAGTCGATTAGCAACTTGGCACGGCCAGGTATGCCTGTGATCCTTCGCCTTGCTGACGAGAAACTTCCCTGGCCGATATCCAGAGGGCGGACGGATGGTTACCACATCAAAGCCGTCGCCATTCTCAACTCAGCATTCTGGGAGGTCTTGTATCTCGACGTCGACGTGATGCCAATGAAGAATCCGGACGAACTTTTCGATAGTGGAGAATACATTAAATACGGGACAATATTCTGGGTTGATTACTGGAAAACACATCCTTACAGTCCCGTGTGGAGATGGTTGGGTTTACCATGCACGGACGAATGGGAGCAGGTATATCCTTTTTGTTTGATTTACTCATAATTTTCTGACTTGCACTATTCAGGAATCTGGTATTCTTGTTCTCGATCGCGCCAGAGCATGGAATGCCCTCCGTCTCCTCTGGTACTTTGAACGTGATGATGACATTCGACGTTTCCACGACTTCCTTCACGGAGACAAGGACGTCTTCCGATTCAGTTGGAAAATCACCAGCACACCTGTCTACTGGGTCAGCCCCGGAGGCTTCCTTCCAAGCCCCGAGCACCCGGACAGACTCTGCGGAATCAGTATGATCCAATACGACCCCAAAGGCGTTCCCGCGTTCGCCCACGTCAACTTTTTCAAGCAGACAAACATGGTCAACTTCACCCAGGCGTCACCGATGTTGACACACTTCAAACGATACAAGACACCACCACTGGACGAGTTTACGTTTCCTCCTGGCCCGTCACCGGGAACAAAGATGCGATGGGGTCATACGCGTGGTCATCAGGCGGGGTTTGTGGGAATCAACGGCTTCGTGTGTGTGAGCCTTGGAAGCGCGGAGGGAATTAAGCTGGAGACGGAGGTCGTGCCTATCACGAATTGGCATCCAAGCTTCCAGGATGATCTATTCAAACTCCTTGGGAAGGACCTAGTCGACAAAGCTAGGGAGCTGAATAGTTTGCCTCCAGTTGGTTGACCTGGATGCTCCATGGCGATCGATCTTTCCCGGATCAACTCGGACTTATTATTCTGGACTATTCTTTTGTATATTGGCATCATTTGGTATAAGCAGAATGCTATATTTTTGGCCTCTATTTTCGTGGTAGTTGACCACTCCGATTCACGTGCGGTGTTACCAAATTCATCAGTCCAAATCAGGTCATCATGGAAGTTCAACAAGCAACGCAACACCAGCCTCCCATCGCGCCAGAGATCAGCCAGCACTCAAGAGCCGTGACAACGCCGCTTACTCGCAGCGCACCTACACCGCCACAACAATTAGCCGGCAGCTTACGAAGCTCGCAATTCGCACAAGCTGGCCAGCAGTTGTCACAACCAAGATCAAATGGACAGCCGCAACCACTTCTCTCAATGGTATCCAGATAAACATTTGGTAATGAATCCCTGATCGAATTATGAAAATGTAGGACAATGAGGGCCACCCATCTGTTGCGTATTCCACGCTTGACGAACAGTTGTCGATAGAAGTTCCGGACGAAGACGCCGAAGCGGTCCATTTTGTGGATTGTCTGGAGAAGTGGTCGCATTTGATGCGAAGAGCGGTGATTGTAAGATATTGAAAGATCACAATCATTCTCTGAGCGTGTGGAACAGGCTGATTTTATGGACGCCAAAGCATCGATCCAAAGAAAAGCACGCCGAAGGTCCGAAGCCCTTACCTCAGAACAAAACGACAGGATAGCTGAGCTGACGAAGCGGGTGCTGGATTTGACGGAGGAACGGAGGTTGCTCAGGGACACCTTGGAGAAAAGGGAGGAGCTCCTGCTGGTTATCGGGAACGGCTACGGTAGAATGGTAAGGAATTTCTGTTGAGAATTAGGTTATGTTTTCTCAGACCAAGCAACAGCGTGAAACGGTCAACATCACCATTCTGATCGCAAGATGGAGGACGAGAACAGCGGAAACGAGGCGGCTGGGCGCGTGGGTGAAGATGGCGGAGATGCATCGTAGGAAGGTGGTCTTGCGGAAAGGATTAGTTGGATTTCAGATGGCTTGCAGGGCAAGTTGGAAACGAGCAGCGGAGAAGCAGATGAAGGTTTGAACAAGCAGCTCTAAAATGCGGAAACTAGAATAATGAAGTATTTGAGCCAGATTGCTGCTGAGAAAACTATGGAGGAAATGAGTGCGGTATACGAAAAGCGGATCGAGGAGGTAGGCCTGCTAGCTCACGAATGGCCATCTTGGAGCTGATGCTTATTAATAAGCTCCGAGTACAACTCAAGGGCGTGCAATTGGAGCTTAAGAATTCTGACAAAGCACGGATTGCGGACCAGGAGAAGTACAAGCTTGCAGTGATGCGTGGAGTCTCTGCACTGAATATGGAAGCACTGAGCGTGCTAAACATGAGTCACGACAACGGGAGCTTTGTTGCGATGGCAGAAGGAAATACATCAATGGACAAGGAGGAAGTTCCTGGTGGAGCACCTCAGCGTGTGTGGGAGGAAGGAGGGGTGCTTGGTGGGGGACAGGCGGAAAAGTACAATGGGAAAACAATTTATGCCACACGGCATGCACCTTGATAGTTTATAAACAGATGTTGATTTTATTAGTATGATTTGTTGTGAATTCCCTTTCTGATCTGACTTGATGTGGAGAAAGACTATTGGACAGACAGTTTGGAGGATCGGCGATGGATCAGGGAGCATCGGATCTTGTTAAAGGAGATTCTAGAAGAACGACGTTTAGCGAGGAGCAGGAACGTATAAAAGGTGTGAGCTTCAATGAATTTAGATCTCATACCAATAGCTTCAAATTTCTTCAATCTCTTGCTCGTGAATCAATATCTCTATCAGTTCAATTGATATACTCCATCACCGACATTGAATTCAAAAGTACACTGGCCAAAGGCAGATACCAAATTCGACCACCAAAGCTAAATCTATGTCCCATTTTGAGTTTTACGCTGAAAAACCTTGCTATTGCCCAAAAGCAGCTCATTGTGCTCTTCATGAGGTAGAAGTAGCGACACCCCGACGATGACTTCCCAACAATCAAAGACAATTTACCGAAACTCCCTTTCTGTTGAAGGTGCATCGAAAGGGGGACGTACGATTTAGCGGCTCCCAAGTCCAGGACACCTGTACTACTCTAAACGTCAATTTCTGTTAATGCTTTCCTGAGTATTATCAACTTGCAAACATTAACTTGGAATGGCGACTGGCGGAGAACGCGAGGTTGCCGCAAGCCCAGAACTCACATCCATTGCTGGTCACCACAGAGCCGCAGAAAGTGGACTCGGGTTGGTTTGTGCGATACATCGAGGCAATGCTCACACACATACATCGAGGCAATGCTCCCACACACTTCGAGGCAATGCTCCCACATACATCGAGGCAATGCTCACACATACATCGAGACAATGCTCACACACTACACCACCTTGAACGACCATGCACAATGGCACTGGTGAGTGTACCGGTCAAAGCAGCGAGAAGTAGAGCGAGCATACAAGTTCGTTGGCACGCTGGGTGGGACGAGGACAACTGGCGGGACTCCAAGACCGATCTGGTCATTGCTTGGGGAGATGCACTAACAACCGGTTCCAACGCATCTAGGGCAATTCAAGCCTAATAAGCACACCAAAGCAAGACTGGCGTTGCGTGTATGGCTTATCCGTGAAACGGCCAAAGTGTACACCTCTCCAGTGTGCTTTCGATGTGCGATGGGGGCACTGAATGCGGAGCCTCACCAGTTGCCCAAGCTTGTGAACCCATGTCCATACTCAAGTCAGGCTGCCCATTGAAGCTGCGGTACGCAAGGACCAAAGACGGTGGCACCTGGACGACGACTGCTGCGATCATTGCTACCACCGACTATGGAAGCTTCTGGACTGCCCTGGGTGCAATACTCGGTGGAACAGGGATGTGAATATCCGACTGCTACTCATGTACTCCAACCAGCACGGGTAATCGAAGTGTGTTTCTGTGTGATTTTGTGGTCCCATCTGTTTGCTGCGAAAGTCCCCAATTTGGTGATCCATCGAGCAACTCACATTATAAATAATTATACCTAATGACGACCCAGAGCTGCTGACTTTATCAGATCCCTCCCCACCTCTGACTGGGTAAACCCTGTGACAGCCTCATTCCGTGCAGCTGCCACGGACATCCCACGTGTGCGGTAGTAGCTGACCGCATTCTTGATCTGCCAGATTCCGTTCAGGACGCCGAAGCCCATCACGCCTGTGGAGATGATGCATAAGATCCCCACCGCAATGTTTTCTCCGAACGCTTGCATTGCGTAGATCGCACCACTGATAAACGAACAAACAGGTCAGTTTGTTGTGGGGAGTTGGTTGGATTACTCACGCTCCACCCCATCCAGGCATTCCAATTACGAAAATGATTTTCGCGCCGAGGTAGATGACAAAGTTCTGCACATTGTTTAAGGTGTCATCTGAGTTTAGATCTTGTGCCTCACCAAGAAAAACATGAAGAAGCTAATGCTGCGATCGTGTTTGACTCCGTCGTAGAGCTGACGATACCAGAACACAAACGAAACCGGAGTCCCAACTCTGTGAAACTATCAACAGTTGAATCATGATGAAATGCTATGCGGGAACGTACAGCAGGATGAGGATGGACAACCCAAAAGTCCCTCCAGACCCTTCCGCTTTGATGACCAGAAGTCCGAATGCTGCGATAAAGTTGCACAAGAACCCAGCAATGGCGACTACATCACATTATCACCATGAGAAATTTCTTCGAGTTTGTTGAGGTATACTTACCGAACCAAGTGCCGTAAAGCCGTTTCACGAGCCACTGTCCCTTTTCAGGGATGTCCGCATGGATATCATGATACAGAATCGGCGAGGGCCAGGGTTTCGGCGGCCAATTCGGGGGGTTGAAGCCCTGAAACCTTGCCTCGCGCTCGGCCAGCTTGGAGGAACAGCATGGAGCAATCAGCCATACCAACAGCCATTTATCTTTGCATTACCTGTGCCTCTCGAAACTTGAGACGTTCCTCGCGTTCGGTCAGCTCCGCTTCGCGATCTCGGTGACCGGAAGTTGCTTGCTGGCCCCAGCCGCTCGAAGCGGGTTTTGGGGGAGGCGGTGCGGGACGGGATGCCCCGCGGGCGGTGTTTGTGGGAGCGCTGTTGGGGCCCCATGGATTACTTGATGATGGACTGTCTTTCTTTGGGGATATGAGAGATTGGATACTATATGATTTGGATGTTTTTGGAGGGGTTTTACCTCCTCGTAAGGATCGACGTTTGAGTCGAGGAAAGGGTTGCTTGACATGGAGATGCTTTAGGCAGGAGTTGTAGTTGCAGTATGACTGATTCAACGATAAACGCTCATTTATTAAGAAACTGTGCTAATTCCATAGCCAATCAGAGACCACACGATTTATGCGTTAAGAGTGGAGATGACCATGCTAAAGTTTCTCTCAACACGAAAATATTCAGGGCCGTTTGAGTGATTGTACAAGGACCCGAGCGTTCCTGTCATCCTGTGCGAAGCTTTCCTCCTGTTGCAACTGCGAGCGAGAAAACTAAATTGAAAAAGTCAAGAAGTTATTCATGAGGGGTATACCCATGCTTGGTATCGGCGAGCATCCTCCATGTACTCTGCGTAACGAGGTGTCGTGATTCCAAGCATGTCGGCAAAGAAGTTCCCGACTGTGTCGATACCACCAAGAAGCTTGCTCCCAAGATGTTTGGCTCCTTCCCACAGTCCGTCTTGAACAGGAGGAGATTTCAGAGCCTTCGATCAAAAGGATCAGCTCACAGATCACTGGATACAGTAGCAGTGAAGTACATGTGTCGGTAGTGCATCGTCATTGATGGTCAGGTTTACTTCTTTTTGCGGGTTTGATTGTATCAGATCAGGAGGTTTCATTAACTCTGGCCGTGGAGCTGCCGTTCGGATTTGATCAACTAAGCATGGTCCATTGTGATAATGAGGGCCTCTCGAATAGATCATGGGAATCGTTACGGAAGGTTCGGCTGCTACCGCCAAGTGGTGGTTGGACCTGTCTCCCGGACCACGGATAGGCTTTTCAATTTGCTTCCCCAAAGCTCGTGGAGTTTCGTTGACAGGCGGATCAAAGCGCAACTGGGAGGTATCGAAACGCCCCAACTCGATTCTGTCGCTGCTCTGTTGCTCATTTGGAATTGACGTGAAGATCTGACTGATCTGAATCACTGTCGCGGGGGAACCTGTGGAAATTTCCAGATCATTCCGCTCACGCATAGATCGGTCTTGTCCAGTCGCTCGATCCAAGGCCATGAACCTCATCACAACGGGCAGATCACGGTGAGGGTTCTTCACAAGCCACGTCTGTCCAATCGCGTAACGGGAACACATCTGGACAGAGAAGATGTATGGCTGAGATGCCTGGACTCGGGAATTTACATGTGGTGGGTAGGAACACCGTTTATGAAGAACGAAGGGGCTGCTAGATGTTGCATTCTAGGAATTACAGAGGGTGCAGTAATTGCCAGAGCGTGAACGGCATGAAGAAAGTAGAAGTAGACAGTAACGAAGGGGACGACCGATGGGATGATGCGGGATATGAAGACGAGACAACTGCGTTTGAGCGTAATTTTGCATTTCTTCCACTTTTGCCCGGTTTTGCTGAGTTCATGAAAACGAAGATGATGTTTGTGAATGCATTCACGTTGGTGCACGCAACAGTCACACTTTCCGACTGATTAAGAATGGACGATATCAAAGAGCTGTCGGCACTGGCGTCGCTCAAATAAATAGTCTAATTTGTGGACGGGAGTTCCAGATGTCGTGTGTCTTGTGCGAGTTTGGGCGAGCAGAGGTGTTCTTCCCAGAGATCCTCACACAATAAATTATTAACGAAAACACAGTTGCCACATTTTCTAAGTGTTCCAACTCCATTTATGAATTCAGCGTGCCATAACACTACAATCACGAATGTCCCAATCGCCGCAACGAACACCGCACTCGGGGTTCACTCGCACGGCGTCAACGTCGTTCACGGCACCGGGAGTCACTACCATCGTTAAGCCGACGAGAACTTTGCAACAGCGCTCGCGTGCCAGCACATCTGATATGGTGAGGCGATCGCCGCATCCGGGCCGACAGCCCAAACCAGTTAACAGAACTAAAGCCGTCGAGCCCTATGTACAGGCAGCCATGGATCCAGTCCTTGTAAGTACGTTGAATATATTACAATACTCTTGCGTGACCCCCGTTAGCTAAGCGACGAAGCGGAAGCGTTTCGAGCTCGGCCTAAAGTCATCGACGATCGTGCGACATCTTTAAACGGATCGTTTGCATCGAGTACGAACAGCCGCCATTCTTACTCGGTCGATTCACGCGATCCGCTTGGTTTTTCCTCCCAGAACAATCAGCGTCGAGAAAATGGTCGACACACGAGCTTCGATCATGGAAGACTGTCTTCCTCCGAAACCGCACGACTTCTTGATGATCTCTCTCGGGATTCGGGAAGACGGCTAGTGAATCCACCGCAACGAACTACGTATCCTGCAAGCCGAACCTCTACTCACCCACCGGAACACAACTACATTCATTATGACAATATTTATGGCTCATCCAATTCATCATTATCGACAAAACAACAGCATGTTTCTCAATACTTACAGCACCATCGCTCCAACGAAGATATGGATCATCCACAAAAGGAGAATGTGAACAGAAGCTATCGGGTCCATCCGTTAGACTTTATGTATGGACGATCGAACACTGCCCAGCAAAATTACAACTCCAGCTCATCCGTCGAACAACGTTTGCGCGTTGCCGTAAGGAACTCTGCGATTAAGGACCGTGGTCGTGAAATTGTGCGAAGTAACCATCGTCGACAGTCATCGAGCCCTTTAAATGCATCTTCCGATCCTTTTTATGAAGATGATGGGTTTGATAGGTCATTCCATAGTGCAGAGAGGCAATACTTGGCCAGGCAGAACGCCGCACAGAAACCTGGCTTACAAGGGGATCGTGAAGAAATAGCGGCATGGACGACCCATCGAATGACTTCCCAAATCGATCCTTCGTCCAACTTTCATAGGCGTATTCAGATGCCCGAAGGCACAAACAACCAATCCACATCTCGATCGCAACCATTCATGGGCGGTCGGGACATATCGCAAGAAAATGACGAGGAAACTGCTCGTTGGTATGAGAACAGGCAGGATGGCAGCAGACCGGAAGATTCCTGGACACCCAATACGCATGCAACCCCGATCGTTCGTTTCAGGAAAAAATCTCAAACACTGGAACCGGCCCGCGAAGAGTTTCCCCTTGTAGATGGCCCGAAATTTCATGACGACTTCCCACTGGCTCCTAATGAACTGGACAGGACGGAGCGACGTGTTAAGGAGCGATGGGCGTTGCCGAGGACTGATTATGGACCAAGTTCCGCCAGAGTATCAAAGCAGTTCGGAAAGTTTTCACCGGTGCAGATGTCTGAGGAGGAGAACATGAGTGACGCATCACCAAAAAGGCCGCCGGAGGCAAATGTGTCCGGAAATAAACCTGCTCCTGCGCGGAATGCTGGCCCGAGCTTGCTTTCTCGAAATTTGACTCCGGAAAGAAGGATGCTAGGTGCGAGCTCGGGAGAAACTACCAAGAATGTAGCACCTCAGGCCATTGACAGCCCTTCGCGCGATTCAGGACTCACATCAAGCCAAACTCCAAAGGACAGAAAGCCCACTCAGTGAGTACATTGTTTGGATAGCGAGCACACTCACCGACAGGCTCCTGTTTGCTAAGAGATGATAGTCAGTTTTCGGTGGACACCAGTGGGGAAAACCACGGAGGGTCGAACAGTTTGGAGAGATCGAATCGCCTTTATTCAACATCACAACTGTTTCAGCTTGACGAGGAACAAGCGGAAGAGCTGGAGCGTTATAAGTCTGAGCTCAATGACTTGGTTGAAAAGGTGGTGATGATGGATTCGGAGGTGAGAGTCTGTCGTAGTTTGTCATATGTTGTGATTTGAACTGAGTTTGTTCGGCAATACAGATGAAGAGCATGAAGAAGCTCGTTTTCCAGCTCCATTCCGACCAAGAACGTCGCTTTCTTCAGGCAGTTACACGGATGCAAGCTATTGCACGAGGGTTCTTAGGTAAACTGAGAACAGATCACCGAGCTTTCCTACAGATATTGACAGATCGTGCGACTTTCAGATACGGCGACGAATGGCAAGGCATAGAGTATTTTCATGGCATCGGCGAAGATTTGCGAGCGTTGGTCAGCGTTACGTTATGTACGAGACAATGTACAGTGAGTGCCTCCAGATGGGGCCACCTGAAAAGTCTCAAGACGGCAATGCGCAAAGTGCTGGTATATATTGATGTATTCACAACTTCCAGCAAGTGCTCATTGGAGACATAGGATATCGATCGGCAGTCAAAATTCAGTCCATCGTACGAATGCTCCTAGTACGCATTCGAGTGCTCAAATTCTACGGTGCCTCGAACGCAGCATGCAGAATCCAAGCATTATGGTTCGTGCTAGCACGTTCAAGTCCGTAAACTGTGAAACTAATGTGGGGCGATAGGAGAGGTTACGTTACTCGCAAACGGCGACCGAGTCTGCAAGTGGAAATCCTCGCTCGGCTAAGCCGACGTCAGATGAGAGCAATTTCGATGCTTTCTTTGGAACTTACTGCGACGAAGAACAAACTGGAGCTGGAAGCAAAGGAGAACCGAGCTTATGAGCAGATTTTGAGACGATTGTACGGAGAGGTATCGATTGGGGTAAAATTTGCGATGCTTGGGTCGTTTAACTTTGCGGCAGGTTGAGGTTCTGAAGCATTGGAAGATGGCATATGAATACGAGCAAGCAATGAAAGCGGCAATGGTAATACAGAAGCACTGGAGAGGATATCAAACACGAAAGGTATGAAGACTTCTGATTATTTGAGAACAGGTGCTTATTTCAATTTCAAGTCAATTCCAAAACAGAGGCGCAGAGGATCCAATATCCTCGCCAGGTTGCATGGATTGGACGCTCAAGTCATCAATATGAGTGCCGTTTTCGGAGGTTTCATAAAGACACCTTCGTCCCAGGGAGGAGATCCGGGCCAAAGAGTTCAGAGCAACTTGTCTTCTTCTCCAGTTCGTGATGACTCTGCCTCGCCAGACCGTGATTCGTCGTCCTCCATCGACGAGAAGCCTGAGAGCGGATCAAAGTCAACGTTTGATTCGATAACATCAAGTCCAGATCCGGGGACATTGTCTAGTACAGCAGAGGGTCGTGCAGCGAACGGGGTTCGACTTTTGAATCTTCCAAGGGCCAATCGTCCACTGTTCGGGGGTGGTGGATGGGGATCTGGAAGTGGATCGGCCATATTAACTGGTCGATCGGCCGGATCGAAGCCTCTGCCAGCCAAATCTGGTACAAGCAAGAGGTCTTCTCAATCAGCAACGGAACCGCGACCTGCCAATTTGGATGCTCAGGAAGGAAAACCATGGGATGCGTTCAGATTAAAAGTTCATGGTGGTGCCGAAACAATTGTAAGAAGCGATGACGAACGAACATTCGGAAGCCAGTTGGCATCGAAAAGAAGTACATTAGGAAGATCAGCCTCAAACTAAGGCCCGCCAGCATCTTTTGGATGCTTCATTCATGTACATGGATAGATAATTTCTTGTGATGATAAAGACGCGTTAGTTCCTTTTTAAGACACGCGTCACCTCCAGACTGCCAGCGATGCCGCTGCATTTCCTCACGGGTGGCCTTTCGCCGTCGATCAATACTCCCAGCCTTATCTCCGTTGACAGCGCAGAGAATCTCGCGATACCCGATGACGTCCTCAACACTCTTTTTGAAGGTATCACTAATCGTTGCTATCCACCCAGTTCAATTAATTTAAACCAGGCCCGGATCTTTGGGCATCGAACTTGAAGTACCAGCTCAACCAGATGCGTTTATTTGATGAAGAAATTGAAGAAACTATGGCATCACTCCGGTCTCTGGTCGAGCACGAAGATTTCTGTGGTGAAATGAGAGTGGATCATCGACCAGCAAGCAGTTTGATTCGCACTGATTTCGATGCTCACAACGAATTGGGAGCTGCGGAGTTCTCGCAGGCGGCAATAGACGTCTCCCGCGCAGCGGCTATTGAATTCTGCAGCAAGGCGGATGGTCAAGAGGATCTGGAATGGAAAGCGATGCAGGGAGTGCTGAAATCGACTTTGGAAAAGGCAGATGAAAAAGTATGGCTGACAGAATTCGCTCTCAAAGAGGCAAGTAATGTCCTTTAACCTGTGAGGCAGTAACTTACAGTGAAACTGACTTACAGCTGGGACATCATATGAGAAGGGTGGATCGAGATCTGCGTAAAATCAAGGCATTCGAGAAAATTGACAAATTTGATGGCTCGAAGATAGACTCTACCGTGGAAGAAGCTGAAACTGGAGAAAGTATGGAAACTGAGTGTGTCACCAAACTGGAACAAACTCTCAGAGAAGAAATCAAACCCGATTTGAAAGTGCAGTCAGATGGCAGCGCAAACATATTTCGGATCCCGACGGCAGCCATGTTGCATGCCCGGAAGAGTGTGACCGGTGCAAAGCTGATGCCTTCGCTTCTCGTGGACGGAGCTGAAATTGATGACGGTAACCATGAATGCAATTAATTGTACACCATACCACTCATGTTTATTGTGCTAAGTGTCTTCGCTTGGTAATGAGGAGCTCCACCCTCCTAAGAAGCGTCGCAAGAGTGAGAAAAGAACAGTAGTTTCGTGGTTTCTATTAACTCATTCAAGCTCCAGCTGATCCGGTAGGAAAGCCCCGGAAACGAAAGCCCATCGCACCTGCAACGAATGAAGAAACTGTGAAGGATGTTGAGATGCGTGATCCCGATCACAGAAAGGAATCAGAAAAATTTCAATCTTTCGGGTTATCAAGCAGCACCGCAATGTTGAGCTCGGCAGAGGCTACATTGACTAACATGCCGGCCAAACATCAGCGCTCGAGGACAGCAAGCGGAAGAACAAAGGGCAACTTTGGACCAATGACAAGCACCGATCGTCCCACTCGCTGTTATTCAGAGTCATCATGCCTTGGGCCAAGGTGAATCGCTTACGCTCAAGCCTAATACTTTTATTTACAACTTTGCCTTGATAGCTCGGGATGCAAGAACGAAGACTGCCCGTCGTTCGAAGTCGTGAGACATGAGGTCGAGAAAGTTTCGGAAAGCAATGCCTACCCTACTCCCTACGCTCAGCAGCAAGCCGAAGACGAATCGCTGTACTGTTTTTGTCGTCAGGTGTCGTTCGGACAGATGATCGGTTGCGACAATGAGGGTTGTCCCATTGAATGGTTCCATCTCCGCTGTGTTGGACTCACACAACCTCCTAAAGGACACTGGTACTGCCCTCGTTGCTTGATGTAAACGAAAACTCTCTGAAGTGAGAGAAGACTTGAAGAATGCTCAGGTCGACACAAGTCACTTCGATGAGTTTTCCGAGTTTCTGGATATTTATTTGTGTCTATTTGCCGCTCCACTGCACGATTATGTACATTGCCTGGGCAATATACCAGCAGCCGCAAAAAAAATAAAATGGAGCAGTTGTGGGTTGAATGTGATTGCAAAACAGGCAAAAACATGATAATGCGTTGCAGGATTTGCAAAGACGAGCAAACCGAAGGCGAATGAGAATGGAGGAAACAAAAGAGAAGAGGGATACGAGTGAGGATGGAGGAGAAAGCGAACGAAAATCAAGGCAAAAAGATCTTCCAAGAATTTGGTAGAGTGTTTGATTTGGACGGCGCTCCTATCTGTAGTAGGTATCCCTGGAGTTATTGCCACCGTACATCGTCTCCCTGTCGTTCCCGTACATCGTTTCCCGTCCTCCGTACATCGTGTCTCTGTCGTTCCCATACATAGTCTCCCTGCCGTTGCCGCCGTACATGGTTTCCCTCCCATACGTAGTCTCACGAGGTCGGTACACGCTGTTACGTCCCTTGTCGTAGTTTGTCTTCCTCTTCGCAACCATCAGACTCTGCACCCGCTGCTTCTTCGCCTCCTTCTGCGGGCGACTATCGACCGCTTCCAAGCACGACAGTGGGAACGCCCCGGACTGGTTGGTCTCGAGGTTCAATCCGAACGCCCACCCGTCCTCGTACTGCTCCAGGATCTCTACCTCGTCGTCCTTGAGCAGCTCGATCTCGTCGCCCATGTCCGGGTTCGGGACGTAGTTGGCGATCGCGCGACGGATGATGCGGTCGTCTTTCTTGGAGGGTCCGTCTTCGGTTTTGGTCATGACCTTGTTGCTCATCGGCGGGGCCTTTTTGCCTGGTTTGCCCCCTGGAGCATTCCCGCCCTTGGCTGGAGGAGGGGAGTAATATGTGTCGCGGGTACCAGAGTTTGGTCCCTCGCAGTAGTGGTCCTCCGCACCTTTCGGGGTCAGCTTCTCGCCACACACCTGGCATGTAATTGTCCCACCCGAGCCTTTCGCACCACCTGCTGTAGTGTCGTACCGTACGTCATTGTAGTAAGTATCATAGCGGTCGTTGCGGCGCTTGTCCTGCCACTCGCTCTCCGGCCTTCCATATGCACCACCTTTTGCGCCACCACCTTGCCACTCGCTATCGGGTCGTCCACGACCTCCCTGCCACTCGCTGTCGGGTCGTCCGCCTTTGTTGTGCCCATCCCACGCACTGTCGGGTCGACCACCACCAGCATTGTTGGTCGGCCACACGCTCTCCGGACGACCATTGTCGTTGTTGTTATTCACTGGCCACGCGCTCTCAGGTCTGTTTTGTCCATAATACCCCGTGTTTCGATCATCGTACCGTCCCACATTCCCGTTTCCATATCCGTTGTTCACACCACCGCCGTGTCTCTCCAACGTGTTGCCATCCTTCCAGCTCCCGGCCCCAAAGTACTCGTTCGGGATCGACCCGTGCGGATCATCGCCGCGCATCATCGTAGGTTTCTGCGGGCCATTGTTGTCGTTCATTTTCTCGTAGCCCATGTTCATCGGCTTTTTGCGGAGGGTGCCGAAACCGCCGCCTGCTGCGCCGGATTTGCCGTTCGCCATGCGCTGGTAAATCGAAACGGCTTTCTTCTGGCGTGGGCGCAGGGTTTCGGAGTCCGCTGGGCCGGGCGGGTAGGTTGCTTTGTTGCCGTCGCGGGTGTGAGCTGCACCGGGTCGGCTGAGGGTTGCGCCGTCGTATGGGTTGCCTTTGGATGGTGGGGGATAGTCGTCTTCTTCTGCGACCAAGGGAAGAACAAACGAGCAAATAAAACCTGTAAGCTGAAATAAAAGGGATCGAAAGTCAATCGTTGAAGCACAAACATGCACAACCCGTACCAAGAGAATTAGGAGGAGTAGGTAACCAGCCGGCAAGATCATAAACATGAGTCCAGACATGTCGGATGATGAAGATGACGAGGAGTTGTCATTGTTTGTCTGCCGTCGGAACACTTGGACCACTTCTACGAACTCTGAATTGACTAGTTCAGATGCATCCGCACCACGAACACGGAGAGATTTGTGCGTTGTATTTGGGGACGCTGTGAGCTTTTTGGTGGTTGTAGTGGCAGTTACAGTTGGGATCGTTGAGGTTTCTGCAGGGTTGAGCGCACTCGGGGTATTTCCGCTCGAGTTGATGACAGCCGCAGCGGCAGCGTACTTTTTGGCGAGGTCAGTGCCAATCCAAGCTGCCTGGTCGGTGATGAAGTAGGGCTTGTGGATGCCCATGATCCAGAGCGAGTGGTAAGCGGCCAAGCCTACCCAAAGGAAAGCAACAGCCATGTGCTATAGGAATGTGCAGTGAGCATACGATCATAGTTGAGTTGCTTCTCGTTTCATTACCAAAGCGAAGTAGAGTGACTTCTGTTTAATCAGACCCAACCAACCGAATGCCTGGGCACAGAGCATCATGACACCGTTGACAGCGCAGGCCAAGAAGGCGCTCTGGTATCCGAAGAGAGCAATCATACCACCGGCAACGAGCTTTTCGAAAGTGTAAGCTGATTAAGCAAAACAAACGAAGAGCGAAACTCACAGCTTGAACCAAGAACAAGGCGGCCATGCCCTTCTGGGCCCCACCGAATCCTCCGGATGACATGTTTAATCTAGTTCCTCAGTCTGCAGATGTTGAAGGGCGAAAAGGTCAGTTTTGCAACAGTAGGCAATGTCGCCGCGAATTGGCGGAGTGGCACACAGACACAATGCACCAGGCAGCTCGTAATGAAAAACAGAGTCGCAGGCATAGCAGCAGGGTAGGAGGGGCATGTGCCCAGTGCAAACTCTCCGAAAGTGCAGGCAGACATAAAAGACAGCAACAGAAGAACAGAAGGCAAAGGCGAGCATGCGAGTGGCAGAACAATACCTAGCCGGTGGGTGAAGCCAATTACCTAGTAGCGAGAGTTCCGAAGCGAAAGCTTAGCGGGAAGCCCAGTGTATGGAAGAATATGCAGGTTTATTACAGGAACTCTGCCGATGCCAGAATTGAGCGGCAGATGAATATTTTGGAAACTTAAATTATGAAAATTAACACGGGATGAGTGGGTCACGAATCCAACGGACGAGGCTAATGAGTGATTGATTAATTTGAGTAGTGAACAGGTCATGATGGAAAGTGCGCCACAATAAAAACATTGGCATAAATCACGTGCATCATAAAAATATGATGGCCCCATAGTTAAAGTTCTGATCAAAAATGAACCTCATCTAAAAGTCAGCACCAACAGTGCTTCCAAACATACCAACTGCGGCTAAAGAACAAGATCCCCCCATATCAGACATTGAGGATCGGTGGGTTTTCAGGTCATCCACGTTAGGTTTGGGTCCGATCCCACAAGAGTAATATTTACTCATTGGAAATAGCAGTTTAGTAATCAAGCCGTATCTGTATAAAAGGTAACCTTGATGGTTGAATGGCATGCATGAGTCTCAGGATCAACTCTACTCAAAAAGGAAAGCAACGGCGTATTCCCTAATCCCACAACGCCAATTCACCACTTGAACATTCATCATCCAGTAACTTCTATAATCCAATACTGGAGAAGCAGCAAAACTTTGTGCTCAATCCGGACAAGCTTGGCAATTGATTTGGACTGGATTGTGCAGCCAATCTGGCATTCACTAGTTTTTTGTCAGCATGCTGATGACTTTTCAGCCAAGCTTTACCCCAAAAACTGCAAAAAACAGCAGCAAACGCTTATCGTATGGAGTGCTTGAAGAGAGTTCTTCTTTCGAGCTGCAAAGGACATTCTTATTTTTCAAATCCAGGACACAGTTTTGATATTTATAGAGGAATGCTGGTGACAGCAAAGGTTGGTGAGTTTCAAGAGACAATCTAACAAGATGCTGACTGAGAAATGACAAAACAGGTTGTCGGCAGTCAAAACAACTTTTAACTTTATCAGAAGATCTCAAAGAGACATCAATGAAGGAGAGAAGGACCTGATTTGCAGCAGAAACGAGAGAGCAGGCACTAATTGATCATTTGGGCAGGGCTGGTGCATTGATTCAGCTATCGGTGAGCACTGAGAACAGCAGCGTGACGTTGCTCAAGTGATTGAACAGACCCAGAATGAAGCTGCCCAGGGTCAAAAAGATCAACTGGCACCTCATCACCTGGGAAAAATGTCTTTGCAGAGCTTGTCAGCACAGTCAGAAGTACAAATAAACTCTGCAATGTTACGCCCAATAAAACTAATATGGCGAATGTCTCGCGAAAATTGAGGGTTCCAGAAATTCAATTAATCAGAGTGCGGAGTTGATTAAGTGGCTGACGACTAATTTCTTTAAAGCTAACAGTAGCAAAACCAGCAGCACGATCACGAACAGGTTGAGGAGGATTGATCAAAATTGGTGACTCAGCTGGATAATCAATCACCAATCTGGGCGGCCGTAGTGATCTACGAGAGAGGGGGTCCACTCCAGCAACCACTGAGCGATAAAGGGCAGGCTGAGCATAAACATCAGCAGCTTCAATACGAACAATAGCATTTTTTGCATGAGAGGCAAATTTGGCAGTGTTGAAAGGCCCAGGATTGCGAGCAGCAGGAGCAGGCAGTCGGCTGGCACTTGCAGCTTGAGTGTAGGA
Organism: Cladochytrium replicatum; assembly: GCA_025526935.1. Taxonomy (NCBI): domain Eukaryota; kingdom Fungi; phylum Chytridiomycota; class Chytridiomycetes; order Cladochytriales; family Cladochytriaceae; genus Cladochytrium; species Cladochytrium replicatum. The sequence continues at coordinate 342,748 of JAHLKD010000038.1, read as the reverse complement.
AGGCACAGCACGGACAGCAACAGGAGGGCAGCTGATAGTTTCAGCCAACGGAACAACAGCAATTGTCAATGCAGCAAAAAGGCAGCCTCGGTTTCTGGTTCCAACACTGGGAGAAATTGCACTGCACGAGCGAATGCAGACATCACCAATGGATGAGGTCCAGAAGTTTGAGCAGGGGCTGAGAGAGAGAGAGAGAGAGAGAGAGAGAGTGTGTGTGTGTGTGTGTGTGTTTTTTTTTATCAATATTATTATTTATTTTGCACATACAATGCATAACAAAAAACAACACCCAAAGTGCCATACAAGATGGTCATGGACCAGCACATAGGGAAGCGCGCGCAGCATAAGGAAAAACAACAAAGCAAAACAGAGAATATAAACTCAAACCTGTGGCTACCCGTCAGATGCTGCTAAGGTGCCAAAAAAACAGGTGAGCAATAAATAATGAAAAAAGAAAACGTTAAAGATCCACAAATGCGGGCCAAAGAGGTAGTCTGGAGGAGAAACTTCTAATGGCAGACCCATATAGTGAAGCCAAATCTTATGGAGACAACTAAAAACAAGATACCATGGTGCAAGATTCGCTGGGTTGACAATGCGAAGTGGACAAATGCAACATCAAGCGGAACTTGTAAAACAGGAACAGGAACAGGAGGCAACAAAAGGTCAAGCCGCAAACATTCTGAAATATGAGATTTAGACAGAGTTGCAGTGCGGCAGTGACAACACTGCTTGCGGGGGTGATAAAAGAAACATCCAACATGATACTGCAGAAGCCTCAAGATTGATGAAATAGGGAAGCTTGGAGGAGCAATTGCTAGCGCATGAGGGTGGGCAGATGCAAGGGGAGCAAAGCTAGCAGCTATAGAACCATAGGCAGATGAGGCTAATTGGTGAAAGTGATTTGCGATAATATCAGAAGGTTTGGGAACTACAACATTTGCAGCCTGGAAGAGGAAGTGATTGTTGAAAGGAACAGGAGAACAACGAAAGTGCTTTCCCTGGTGAAGAAAGAATGACAACATAGAGTGAACCATATCAGGGGCATCATCATCCAACCAACGTTGAAACATCCAGATATTGAAGCCGAAACTGAAGGTCATGATACTTAAAAAACAACAAAACCCCAGCAATTGAAGTGGTAAATGAAAGGCGAAGAAATCGACACAAACTTTGGTGAATAAAAGTCTGAACTGGTTTGCAAACAGCAACAGAGGGGAGAATAAAAAAGAAACCAAATTCAAGCGTAGGTCAAATAAAAGACAAAAACAAATGACGAACCACAACCAAAGAATGAGAACCAAACATCCTTGAAAAAGAAAGCAAAGCAAAAGAAGCTGCACGCGCTTTGGCAAGTCGATGGGAAATAGTCAGTGAAACATCAAATCCAGTATCTCCAAAAAAGCAACCCAGATAACGAAATGAAGGCTTGACAGGCAGAGTTTGACCATGAAGAAGCAAAGGCGAATGAGCAGGAATAGGAATTTTTGTGAGAATCACAGACTTCAAAGGAGCAAAAGAAAACCACGAGCTTGGGCAAACTGGTCACAAACAGAGAGAAGATCCTGCATAGCATCCAAAGTAAGTGCAAACAAGGCCAAATCATCTGCAAATAAAAAAGAATTATATCGTGGGTTGGCAGGATGAAAGAGTGTTATAGGTGGGGCAAATAGTCGGAGGAGCCCAGGTAGAGGATCAAGAAAAGTAATATAGAGAAGTGGACTGAGAACAGAACCTTGAAACAAACCTCTAAACAATCAAAAGCACCTGAAAAACAAGTTGCAACAACCACTCTGGAAGAATAAAAATCAAACAGAGACTTCAAAACAAAAACAAATGGCAACGGTACTCCCCTAGAAAGAAGCTCAGCCCAAAGAATTGCACGATTTGTGGTGTGATTAGCTGCTTGAATATCTAAAAAACCAGCAACCCAAGGAACCTTGGCATTAGACGCACGGGAGATACATGCCTGAAGACCAAAAACACATTCCATTCCCGAGCGGTGTGACTGAAATCCCGCTTGGGCAGCATCAAAGTGATAGCAGAATAAAGATGTGGCAACAAAGCTCGCTCAAAATTTTTTCGGGCAACACACGAAAGAGTAATGGGGTGATAATTAGTAATGTCACCAAGCGTACCACGTTGCTTCCAAACTTGGTGCAAAAGCCCAAGATTCCATGAAGTGGGTGTAAGACAACTGCGAAAAATGGACTGAGAAAGCTGTAAGAACAATGGAGCAAGAATAGCTGAAATTGGGCGATAAAGTTCTGCAGGCAGACGATCATGACCCGGGGCAGACTCCAAAGGGTAGTCCCTAATAGCTAGAACAAAAGCTTCAACATCCAATGGCAGCTGAAAATCACACAGAACAATTGAAGGCGAAACCGGGTCAGCAGCCTGAGCATTGTAGACACTAGCAAAATGATCAGCATATTTGGCTAAAGACTGAGGATCGAAATCTAAACATGTACGAAAGTTAGCACAGCGCCGAGCATGAGACACATGTTTCAGAAGAGAAGGCACTGATGAAGAACTAGGGTCATCAAAAAAATTTGCTTTTGTCTTACGCCTGTGTGATCTCAGAGCTGATTTGAATGCTTTGTGACTATCATGTTGGCAAGTTATTAGAAAAGGAAGAAGAGGGTCAGAAGAATTGTGGTGCAAGAGGGAATAATAGCCACGGAATGCTGAACGAGCCTTACTACGCAACAAAGCAATCTCAGGGCGTAGAGGAGTGGTCGCTGGTGCCTACGATGAGGTGTTGGTGGTCCCAAGCAGAACTGCTGCTGCTGTAAGTAAATCAACGATAATTTCTTTTTCAGTTCTCAGTTAGTATAGTGGCTAGTATCTCTCCCTGTCACGGAGAAGACCCGGGTTCGATTCCCGGACTGAGAGGGTAGATTTTCTCGGTTAGTGGAAGTAATCTGTTGATGTGTCGCTCCTCCTTTTGCACCTAGTCATATTATTCAGGCTCCAATCTGTTCTTTTTATGGATTCTATTTAAACGTGAATGTTTTTGCATTATCGACATCTTCAAAACCGGCCCGCTTGGGCGGTCATCTCCCCAAGTGAAGAAGTTGATATTTGAAGAATATCTGTAACCATATTCAACACGTGACTAACAAATTCTTTCCAAAGTTTTTGACATGGTGAGCAAACATTCTGGGATGCCAAAGGCTCTGCTCTGCTAACACGAATACCTGGATTAACAGCCGCAGAACGAGTATATTGAAGAATCGATCAAGAAGCATGGTCGCCGGCTCGACCATGAAGAGCGAAAGTGAGTGACGATAGTTAGTCGGTTCACCTTATCTTAAACATGGCACCAGACGAAAGCGCGAGGCTCGTAAGCCGCACGAGCTCGCCGCAAAGGCGAAGAAGCTTCACGGTATCAAAGCGAAGCTGTACAACAAGAAGCGTCATGCCCAAAAGATTCAGATGAAGAAGACGTAGGTGGATGTGGGATGAATTCTCTTTTTCAAGCTCATGGTTTGCAGTCTCAAGATGCACGAGGAGCGCTCGAACAAGCATAAGAGTGGAGACGAGCCTGTGAAGGAGGGAGCCGTGCCGACGTACTTGTTGGACCGTGAAAACCAGACGAGGGCGAAGGTGCTGTCGAACATGATTAAGCAGAAGAGGAAAGAGAAGGCTGGAAAATGGGACGTTCCTTTGCCGAAGGTGAAAGGTCTGGACGAAGCGGAGGTGTTCAAGGTTATCAAGACTGGAACAAAGAAAGGCGAGATTGGGCCAGCATCCCTCATCCGCTCTCTCTTTACGCCTATGTCTTTCATTTTTAGGCAAGCAGTGGAAGCGAATGATCACAAAGGCCACATTTGTTGGAGAAGGATTCACTCGAAAGCCAGCGAAATACGAACGTTTCATTCGACCCATGGCACTTCGATACAAAAAGGCTCATGTCACACACCCCGAACTTGCCGCCACATTCTGCCTTCCTATCCTTGGAGTGAAGAAGAACCCGAACAGCCCTCTCTATACAAGTCTTGGTGTAATCACAAAGGGAACGGTCATTGAGGTATACCATGCAAGAATACTCAACAATTGAGATTACTAAGCATGATTGTTTATAGGTCAACGTCAGTGAGCTCGGTCTTGTCACACAGGCGGGTAAAGTGGTATGGGGTAAATACGCACAAGTCACCAACAACCCCGAGCTCGACGGATGTATCAACGCGGTACGTTAAGTAAATCCATGTATGGTTCAGCGTAATGATAGTTCGATGTAGGTTCTCTTGGTTTGATTTGTATTTTACATTGCCTGGGATTCGATGCATCCCACTTGATCATATTTAATGTTTTTAAAAAAAGCAAGCGTCTCAATATAGTCTTCAGCTTATGATCTGCGCATAGGGCCCTTCGACGAGGATTGGCATTAAATGATCTATAAGCTAACCACACGTATTATTCACATATATGATACAAAAGCCGAAACCAAAAGAAAATAAAGCAATCCACCAAAAGGTTCCTTGTTACTCCCATTCGTCCCAACCCTCCGATTCCTCCTTCTTTTCGCTCTCCAACGACGTCCGCTCCTTCTTTGCTTCAGAATCCACAATTTCATAGCTGTTTTCAGTGTCCGTATCAAACTCGATTCCCTCTCTCTTCTGCGGATTTGTAGCGGAGACAGCGGATACATGTGAATCTGGGGATGCCAATGATTTCTCGTTTGTCTTTGATTGCAGGGCATCTTTCGAATCTCCAGCAGCCGGTTTTGTGGGAGCAACAACTGTTTCGGGTAACTTTCTTTCTGGAGAACCCTCGTTTGTTGTCTCATCGTTCTCATCCGAGTCCCACGAGAAGTCCTCTTGCTCCACAACGCCTGAGTACTCTTCTTTCAAACCATGCTACTTCGAAAATCCTGTGATGCACAATACCTTGGATGAGTTCTTTGCGCTGTTTCTCTTCCCTTTGTAGCTCGTTAACTTTAAAGAAGTACCTTGCCCAAAAGTCGAATCTTGCAGCCTGTGCAGGAACTAAATCTATCGTTGAGAAAACTAGCCTTCTAAGCGATACGCAGCATCGATAGATACCTATTCGGTCCATTAACTTTTCGAATTCAGGTTCTTCGCTCAGAAGCTTGGCAATTTGAGACGCGTGATCCGCTATCTCAAACTTTTCTTTGAATGCAACATATCGTTCTGCAATCTCCCTCTCAGCCGCTTTTTCGCCATAAATTTGTGAGTATTTTTGTTGACAATAAAGTTTTTTAGTAGATGAAACTCACTAGTATCTGCTGGGGACTGGAATGGGGGCGGCGGGACCGTCAGAATCTCGGCTGGGTCTTTCAAATACGTTGCCGGGTCTAATCTAATTGCCGAGAGCTGTGCAGATTTCCGATCGAAACTTCTTAGAGCGTTCAGCACAATGACGAAAACAACATGGATTTTAGACAACGCACATCATTCGCTTCTTTGATATCGTCGACCGTTCGGGAGCAGGTGTCACAACCACAGCGTTGCTAAGGAAACCAGTTAACCCGTTACTGAATCGCTCGAGAAGGTTTTCGGCCGCGTCCGCCATTTTGACTAGTTGATCAAAGCCAGACTCGGCATGTTTGGGCTGTCGCTCTGCATCGCCAGTTTGAGCGTCCGAAGCAGCTCCATTTCGAGGGGTTCCAGTGCTGGCATTTGAAGAGTCCGCAGTTGTCTCGTCCTCTTCTGATGCATGAGAATTAACTGCGGGAGCTTTAATATTCGTCACTGTATGGGCCAATTTATCAACGGTAGAAGTTGATTCTGCAGCGACAACGGTAACGAACTCTGTTAAATCCCTTGATAGAGGTGGCAAATTAGTCCATGGTGCTGTAGAATCGCGAGTATCATAGAAAATACCTCTTATAGACCTCCACGACGGCTTCGCTCTGCTTCTTCACAGTCTCCACAAGCTTTCCCCAGGAGAACGTTCCCCATCCTGAAGACACGGTGGAAGTCTGAGTCTCCTGGACCGGCACTGACAACGATGTAGAATCACTTTCGTCCTTGACCGCTTCAATCCCCTCTCCGTCCCCGTCCGTCCTCGTCCCGTCCCCCAGCGGTCTGCTCTCGCTCATATGACTTGTGGGTGGGAACAGCGTGGCTTGAATCCTCCCAAAATGACCGCAGAATCATCCGCATCGATCCAACAACGGGCAAAAGAACTCGTCGCTGAGAGGGAGAAGATCGAGGCTGAACTAAAGGCACTCGGGAGCGTGCTCGAAGGCGTACGTATATTTTGGCATTCCTCGTCACACGTCTGTGTAATTGACTGTCACCGTGTTTGTTGCAGTACGGCATTGGGATGACTAACTCCCTCGTGGACTTGCAAGGCTTCCCCCGTTCAGATATTGACATCTACGCCGTTCGCAATGCACGTGTTCAGATTATCAGTGAGTAGCTCCTGCATCGCTCGATCAAAAAGTGTCGTAACACATGGGTTGAAAAAGGACTCCGAGCAGATCACAACGAGCTGACTACGCGTATAGAGAAAACGCTTCACGAGCTTCATGCTGCAAAGAGACTTGAAGGTGCATCCGATGAAGGGACTAGGGACGCTCCAAAGCCGTTTGCAAAGATCAATGGGGTTGCACCTGATTCGCCAGCATGGGATGCTGGACTTCAACGCGAGGATCTTGTTGTGCGGATAGGGAGCATTAATGCTGAGAATCACAAATATCTGGCTGCTGTTGGAGAGCTTGTTGCCGCAAGCGAAGGGACTGAACTTCTCGTCACGGTGCTCAGAGAAGGTTCTACAAAGTTCTTGAAACTGACTCCACGCAAATGGTCTGGGAGAGGACTGCTGGGGTATGGTTGAACGAAGATCGCGTTTTGCAATGTTTTGCTTACACTTTTGCATAGCTGCCATCTCGTCCCATACGAAAACAATTAACATTTCAAAGGAGACAAACAAAAAACATTCGATATGAACAATTTGTACTCTATTACTTGTAAAAATATAACGCCCTTCTCCCCTTGGATACCCAAACAGAAAAACAGAAACCGAAGCAATGACATCTAGACAAAGACAGAATTCCCATGTGCAATCCCTACCACGTCCGATAGAAAAGAAACCAAAAACAATTGCGAGGTGAACGGTATGAAATCGCAACGGCAAACTTTTGGCTACTGCAGAGATACTACCAAAACAAGAGCACCAAGAAACCACCACCCGACAGACATGGGTATTATCGACCTCGAACCAAAGCTAACAACAGTGCTGTTAACAACCAAGCCCGCTGCAGGTTGCACCAGTGCAGGGGGGATCGAGCTCAAATTAGGTTTCAGATTCACATCCCACCCCATCGTCGCAAGATACATCCGCGTCATGACCCCAACCGGGAACGACCGCCCCGGGTCAACAGGCTGCAAAAAGCTCCCGACCGCGTCCACAAACGGATCCACCTCGTCGTCCAAATCTTTAATCGCACCAGACACAGTTCCGCCCAGATCGTTCGGAGAGCCCGTCGCGTTCCCGTATTTCGTAACGTAAGCCTGCAACGCCATATACCGATTCACAGTGCGGCCGGAAACCTGCTGTGGCCGCGCAAGAAATTCCTCGGTCCCGCGGTAAAAGTCAGAGTCGAAATGGTTGAGGGACCTGCTGGGTCGGAACGGGTCGAAGCCGGTATGTAGGAGCACGCCAATGCTGTTGTTGACCAGGCGGATGATGCCTGTCCCCGCTGCATTGTCGCGGATCCGCACGCCCTGTGGGATCGCTGCGATGGTCGTGTTTGGCGCGGTCGCGAGTCGGTAGAGCGCTTGGCCGACGGTGTACGCGCTGTTCGCGAGGAAGGTGCTGTACCATCGGTCAAAGACCGGGTAATCGGTGGTCAGTATACCCACGGTGAACGCTGGCTCGTAACGGGAAAGCGAAGTCAGAATGGTGAATGTTTTCAGTGGACCGACGACGGGTGTGTCGGGACTAACGTCTGGTGCGGACTGTCGATTGACCAAGTACATGTACTTGTCGGCAATCATGAGCGGGAACGCTCCAGCTACGCTGCCATAGGTCGCATTTTCTGTTGCGAGGATGTTGTACATAGGTGAGAGCACCGGAAGCGCAAAACTTGGCGAGTTCAAGTCGGGGAGATGAGCCCCCCAAGACGAAAGAAGACCAAATCCATGAAGCAATTCATGGAGCACCGAATACCTGAAGTCATACTGTCCACTCAAGATTGGCGTCCCGTCCTCTGGAAACCAGAACCTTCCAAAGCCGGGGGGTAAACCCGACTTTGGCGCTGTGTGGAAGTCCCAGTTAAATTGTACCATGATATCATACGCGTTCCAATCCAAGAACCGATCCCACGCAATCTGTTTTGCGAGCGCCTGAGGATACCAATATTTAGAGTCCGCTCCTCTGACGTTTTTCAACGTCCAGAATGAAAATGGGAACGCTGAACCAATTGTCGTATTCGAGCATTCCGGTCTTTGCAAACAGTATGATTGGAACGATGCCGCGATAGTAATAGGGTACCGTGTGTTGACAGTTTGAGCAAGAACGTTTGCTCCGTACAAGTACGCGGACGCTACTTTGTCGCATAAGTCATCTGGAGCATGGTAGCACCAGAAATCGACGACGATCGAAGTAGCACCGCGCGCTGTCGCGATCAATCGCTTTGTTATTGTTAAACCGTCTCCCGTTATTGCCCGCTTCTTTGCCCGACGTCGTCCGTTGAGTCGTCCAATGCACTGAGAATGTTGGGTCTCACAAGGTGCAACAGTCGTACTGGGGTTGTTGTCGCGATTCGCGTAATCAGCACACTGATTCTTCTGGATATCGCATGACCTGTAGATTTGCGAACACACGATTAACATTCATCACCCGGACATATAATTTTCTTTACCTTTGTCTTCCTTCCTGGACGTTCAAAAACGAAGCGCCAGAACCAGCCGGATCACCGGGGACGTAATATCCTCTACCGCCAGCAAGCACCGGCAGCGGTGCAATTCCGTACTGGGCGCCTTTAAACAACTGATAGTTTGTCTGGCTACCGGAGCCACCCCCAGAGCCTCCACCGCCACCACCAGACCCTCCACCAGGACTGGATGGACTGGGAGACGGTGACGGTTTTGGCACCACCGATGTGGTTGTTGGCGGTGGCGGTGGCGGCGGAACAACTGGAACATCAACAGGACCGGTGGATGCTGGAGGTGGAACAACCGGGCTGTTTACCGAACCTCCACCTCCTGCGGATGTAGCTGCCGGTGGAGGCGGTACAGTTGCAGAAACGGCTCCCGCTGCAGATCCTGTTGGTGAAGGCACGGTAGGTGCCGTGCCGTTTGTTGAGTTACCAACAGACGAAAGCGGGAACCGGAGTAGCTCTTGTGGAATTGCGACTGTAACGATATTGTTTATGTCGTAAAGCGCACCTGCCTCAGGCGGACTGTCTCTCAGTGGAAATATGTACGGAGTTCGGGTCGACTTTCCACCCTCCAACGCTCTCATTATCTCTGGCGCACGGTTGGCGGCCCGTAATACGTTCTGTCCCACAAAGCTCCCCAATAAGGGGAGAATTCCTCCAGGAGCGTTCAGCGATATTAATGGGCCTGGAGTGGCATCGCGCAGATTAAATCCTAAAACGATGTCGAAGCGCTGCGAGCCTGCGCCGTTGTCGTCGGCGTTACCAGAAGTGTCGAGTGGCACCAAATATTCTGGAGGCTGGTCGGGATTGCTCTGCGCTCTCACCAATGTTGCGAATACGAGAAAAAGCGTAAGCAATAGACATCTTCTCATTGGTAGATGAGGTTGAGAAAGTGTAGAATGTGTGGGTCTTTGCTGAGAGTGCGCAGGATGTGGTTGTTCGTTTAGGTGGTGTGGCCTTCGAGTTCTGTGTGCTGGCGGGGAAGATTCTACCTGAAGTGCTTCACCGAAGCAGCGCTCGACTGCCATGTGGGGGGCACCGCTGTCTACTGGGAATTCGCCGCGAGCCGAAGACGAAGAATTCACGAAGAAACAAAGCAAAATTTTAGGTTAAAATGTGATAAATTGGAACAAAATTTGCATTATTTTCTACCACTGTTACTGCGCTGGGCTGAAATCATATCCTCTCCGCTAAGATTGCGAAACGACAACATACCCTTCCTTTTCCTCAATCTCTTTCGCGGGCTGCCTTTGCCCACCACCCTTTGCAACCTGCTCGTCAACCTCAACTTCCTTTGCAATCTCCCCCGATGGAGATTTCGTTGGTGATTCGTGTTCTACCTGCTTCTCATGAACAGTTTCCCCTTCAACATGTGCATGATCACCCTTCTCGCACGACTGTTTCTCCTCAGTCTCCCCATCCGCAATCCGCTCAGCTGACGAAGTTTCCGTTTTTGGGGGTTGCGCAGCGGCCTGTTTCTGCAGTAAGTTCTCATTTGTTCACAATTCGTTTGTCACATACCGTTGACCAAGTCCCGAAGTCACGCCGCATGTTGGCGAACCAGCTTGATGCACTGTTCACAACCTGTGCTGCTGTCGCTGCTGCTGTAGCGGCAGCTGAAGAAATAAAGCGTTTCAATCCATCTATCAGTGAAGTCCAACGGACAGATTTACCTGGTGCGGCTGTCTTGGCTGCAGCGTCTACACTTTTAGCAGCTGCGTCAACCACTGGCGACGCAGAGATGTCTTTGACCGCCTTCGACAGAGACGATTCCGCGGTTGTAAATGCCTTCGACATATTCTGCCGAGCTAGCGCGAAAGCAGGTGCCATCTCCGACAGTCCACGTGCAAAGTTCATCTTTGATAGTTTGAGACATACTGAAGAAAGGCAAGAAAAATTCCAAGAAATACCTGCATCGTTGTGAGTGCTGATGATCCAGCAAACAGGTGCCCGGGGGGAACGATCAAACACACGTCCGTCTCATCAATCGATTCCCATTCCCCTCCCACTTCGCTGCCATTCTCCTCGACCGTAAACGCCGGCTTGCGCACAAAAACGTGCTCGCTCAATTTCTCATAATTTATCGTGCCCATCCACAGCTTCACAAAGGGATTTCCGAAATCGGACAGATAGTCTTTGTTGAGGTGCGAGACGACCAATGGCTGGGGTGGGGAGTTCACGAGCTGGTGAGATGAATCGTGTGTTCCGTCAACTGAAATGGGAGCACTGCCCGAAACGTTGAGGGTGCTTGGCGTGACTGGTCGACTGCTGGAGGCTCCTTCGTTCGGGACTGGAGACGCAGACGCCTGTCTGACGGTCACTGGGATGAGAGTGGCCTTTACCGATGAGATGAGCGTGTGCAAATATGCTTCGAATCGTGTCCTGATGTCGTCGTCGCTGCCATCGAACCGGATTTGCTCTATATCATGAATCTTACTTCTACGCCGATGAGTTACATGAGCTTTTGGCTCATACCTTCGTCGTTCCACGTTGTTGCAACGGACTTGCAAATTTCTTCATAATTAGAAGATTGGTGTCGTTGCACAAAAGCAAAGGTTAAACGAAGTCACAACGCACCGTCAATGAACCTGCGATCAGCCGCACCCAACGAAAGTGCAGCGTTCAAACTGGGATCGAGTATCTCAACAGTCCCTTGGTCCGCCTGAAAAAACTTATTTAACGCACAATATCTAAAATGCACCTGATCAAAAATATTACATTAACGATCGCTTCGATTGCACAGCTCCGGTTGTGCATGAAGATGGCGTTTGAAGTTCCAACAACAAATGATCTGGTTTGCGGAGACATCAAAACGTCGATTTGCTGCAGAGGAATATAGGGTTGGAAAAAACAACCCTGTCGAAGAAAATGTATCAGCAAAAGGCCAAAAGGAATGATTCAGCAAACCTCGCCGAAAACCCTCAGCGGTAACCCAAATCGAGCATTCCTCGAGTGCGCTTCCAGCGACCGCGTTGAGCCCTGGGACATCCGCGGATGTTGGGGAAGCGAGTGTTTCGAAGAAGCAAACTGCGAAGACTCTGAAACCGCTTCCGGTAGTGGGTCAGGGAAATGCTGTGACATCGTCGTGGGAGAGTACGGGCTGGTCAGGTGTGGGGTATCAAGGACAGTTTGGAGGGATGCGCGGAAAGGATTCGGGTTGGCTTCCTGAGCTGTAACCTTCAAACTTTCAGTGGATGAGAGTGCTGGAGACCCCACATCCGTCAGGCTGCGGAGAAGGTCTGTTGAATTGAAACAAGGAATAGGCCTCGACTCAGCACGGACGAGATTGTTTGACTAGGTAGCCCATTTACCAGGGATAAGCGAAACGAGCCCATATTGGTATGCGCAAAGCCTTTCAACTTTTTGCCCGAAAAACAGCACCTGAATACCGATTGGGTTCAGTTTAGACTTCATCAAACATTTTGTCCCACTGACCCGCCTCTCCAAAAGAAGCAACTTGAAAAGAACCAATGTCTTTTGCTTGAAACGATGGACAATTTCTCGCAAGGAGATACCTGGCAGAGTTGCAACGTAAATATTTAACGAAGAAAAGACGAAGCCTCAGGTCATACCCATGTAAAGAGTGGCATCTGAAATCGGTCGTCTCACAGTACTTTTCAAACTGTCGTAGAAGTTCTAAAACAGGAAATCAGAACGTTCTACTACTTCCTGGTTCTATGGAGGTCACCTGAAGTATGTCATACTTTGAGAAATCTCTTTGCGCAAAAAAGGCTTGCGTTACAATTCCCAGTTTCGTTCTCAAAGACCCCAAAATAGGCTCTCGAGCCAACACCACGACTGCTTTCTGTACCGTGCTCCGCGTCACATCAGCAGTGCGATGAAGTAGTTCGGTTGCAGGAAGCTGTCGGAAACACGCCATCCCGAAAATAGATGTCCGTTCAGGAAGCGACTTCCAAGACCGAAGTGGCGGAAGGTGGAAGAAGATGAACTCTTCTTCGGACGCTGCATGTCATTGAACCAATCAGATACCAAATTATGTGAGCGAGGATGAACATACCGTGCGCTCCATCTGGAAGACAAAGGAAGGGCTGGATTTTTATAGACAACGAATCAAAATAGGAACGGGATGTCACACAAAGAATCAGCACTTGCCAGTATTGACCATTCCTCAGGCAACTCTATTCCGTTCTCATCTACCCCGACAAAGTCCCCTGGACCGAATATAATTTCAGCCTGTGGGCCATTCCTGATCATAAATGCGTTAGTCAAACGAGGATGCAACGGATTTCGTCAACAAACGATTTGATTTTTGGTCGCATCTCCGCTCAAATCCTTACCGATGGTGAAATCCGACACAGACAACTTGATGAATAAGCCCTTCGCTGTCCCCAGTCGAACTGACACGACGTGCAGTTGGTTCGGCCATGAGTTGCACACCTCCTCCGATTTCAGCCTCGCTCATTTGACAGATTATCTGATTACAATTCTGTCTCCATGAGCCAAGCACAATAAAGCAAAGGAAAACACAGAGACTCAGTCCACTGGGATTCCCTTGAATGAATAAAACGCTTCATGATACCTGCAGACTTCCAACTTTCCAGAACTTATACGTTTCTTTTGTAGATACAGCTGATTGGCTATATTTTGGAGAACAACTTCAGCAAATCCTTTCTGTCCCCTTTTCTGTGATATCTCACCTCGACCCCAGGGTGTCCTCGATGACTGACCGACTGGTGCACGTCCAGCCACGCCCACCAACGCGGCATCTGAAGCGAGGTGAGTGCGTGAAAAGGGTCTGCATGGCTGCCGTTGAACCAATCTATCATAAGCAGAGAATGTCGTTCACTGTGAAAACCTTGGACAAGTCTGTCGTCGTGACCGTCACCGCGACCCAGGTCATCGACGATGCAGACGACCCATACAACGAACTCACCCTCGCAGACCTTAAGAAGGCTATCGCCGATTCCTCCTTGAGTAAAATATTCAACTCGCTTTACATAGCTTCATATGTAACAAATGGCTCTTATCTAACAGATGTTCCAGTGCACCAGCAGCGGCTTGTCTGCCAAGGGAAGGTAATCGCTACCGGAAACAGCGATTCCGCAGAGGACGACGATTCGTCCGCCACACTTACTTCGCTCAATATTTCCACCGGCGCAACTATCCATCTTACCCAAACCCAAAGCGCATCCAGCTCCCGAAGCCCCGCTGCTCGAGTTCCTGCCCCAGGAAGCAGCAGCGCGGCTCTGGACCCGCTTCAAAGAATGATGTCTGAATCACCGTTTCTCAAACGCATCCTCGACAACCCGGACCTCATGTCCGCAATGTTGAAATCCGACCCTGCGATTCGCGCTCTCACAGAGAAGAACCCGGAGTTCAGAGCCGCGCTTGACGACCCCGAGATGCTGAGGACGATGATGCGCGCAGCGACGAACCCGAGCATCATGAACGAGATGAAGAGGAATCAGGACAGGGCGTTGAGCAACATTGAGATTATGCCTGGAGGTTTCAATTACCTGGTAAGTGTTCATGAAGTACTCGGGATATTTCTTGCACGTCACTTAATGTTCCAAAGTCGTCCATGTACCGTAATTTGCAAGATAGCTTGGACGAAGGGCGATCCGACGCTCAGGATCAGAGCGCGGAAGAGCTGAATCGGAGGTTTGCGGCTGCGTATCTTGGTTCGAGTGGCTCACAGGAAAGAGGAACAACAACTCCAAATGATCGAGCTCTCCCAAACCCATGGGCACCTCCTCCTTCCGGTAGAATATATACATATGCGCATTACACAGCAGCGTCACTCACAGATTCCTTACCTTGCTTTAGTTTCCACCCGAGCCACTCCTTCCATAGCGAATCCATTTGGTGGATCGCCTCTTGGACTTGGTGGTCCACATTTTGGGCCGGGCGATTCACCACTTGGACCTGGTGCTGCGATTCCACCAGGACTTTTGGCCGTGCTCGGCATACCCCCCGCAACCCCCGCTTCATCATCGACAAACACCACCCCGCCACAAATTGGAAATGACCCGAACACTGGGATGATGCTTGCTCTTCTGGAATCCTTACGTCCGCCGTCTTCTGCAACCCCTTCCAGCACCCCCAGCACTACAGCCCCGCAACCCGCAGATGGCGCGGGAAACAGAGATTTCGGGTCCTTCCTTTCGATGATGTCGGCGCTGAACAACCCAGGACTCTTCGGACAACCTGCTAACTCGCCATTGAGCCCTCCAGCACAGCCAGCTGCTCCTGCTGTTTCAGAACCACCTCCAGAAGAGCGATACAAAGAGCAGCTGGAAATGCTGGATGCAATGGGATTCCATCATGATCGATCGAAGAAAGTTCGTGCTTTGATGGCTGCAGTAAGTTTACTATTGGAACGATGATTGAAACTCAAGATGCTGACCAATCCGATGGTGTTATGTTAGGGTGGAAACCTCGATGCAGCGATCAACTATCTTCTCGACATGCCATGAACTATTTGTCAACTTTAGTTTACTGTTCACAATATGTACAATCTGTGATTCGCATCCCAGCTGCTCCTGTCTGAGAATTTTCTTTCACGAAATAGATGTTCTTCGAAACATCGTTAACAATGCCAGAACCATGCTGAGGTTGTTCCAGACAAAGGAGTATGACTTGGTGGGAGCATACTCCCGACATAAATACATAAAATGAATAAACCAGCATGCATACATGTTCGAAAGGTTAATGGGGACAATCAAACTGCTTTGAACCCATTGTCACCATAGAACATTCGGCGATCAGTTATTGTGTGTAAAGTTGTGTTCCACTCGGTCCTGCTGGATCAAACGTTTCCGATTCGAGAAGGAGAACTCCCTCCCGACTTGCCGACGATCCATTGGTGTTAATTGTTGCCACGCTGTACTCCTGCACCAGCGTAAGATGGCGGTCAAATAGGTGAATCCCGCCCATCCGAATCCACTTTCCCTTCCTCCATCTCTTCCTCCTCTTCTTCTCTCGACCTTTACCGAGGAACGTTGGCGTCCACTCCGGCTTGTGCACCACTTGCGGCAGATCCGACATAGGAACCGCATCGACTCTTTTGCGTCTGTATGTCGAGCACAAGCATCCGATCGTGAAGACTATGAGCGTGCCGAGCGCGGATCCGATGAGGAAGTTCCATCGTGAATCGAACCCCGCGGAAGTGTCATAGGATGGTGGGGCTGTTGTTGGGAAGACGATGGACTGGGTGAGTGTGGAAAGGATGTTTTCGTCTTATGAAACCTGGTTGCTTGGGAGGGGTGTTCGTGCCACCTTCTTGGTTGCTCTGAAGCGCTCACCGAAGGGAAATCAGGTTTTGGTTCACAAGATCACTGTGCAAGTGGCCGAAAGATTGTTGTGGAGATTTTACCATTTCAGAGACCGGACATTTTGGAGACAATTTTCTGTGTTTTAATGACATTGGTGTCTCGAGCTCAAATTGGTCTATCGAGATCAAATGAACATCATTCCAATTCTGTAATATTCATATGCCGCAAAGTTTCACATACCTTAGCTATGATGTGAAACTGCCCGCTGTATCACGAAAGAATGGGAGCCGCAGGACCGGCTGCTGCAAATGATTCCGATGGTTGGAAGCCATGCAGGCGTTAACATGGCTAACCAGCTTGTCAAATGTCTGGATGAATTATACTTTCCTTTAACCAAGATGCTTGGACCTATCTTCCCACGACCCATAGTAGCAACATTTCATTCCATGCCTCCAAGTAGAAAGAAGTGAGCTTTGAAACATCCGTACTATCAGTTGAAACAGAGCCAAGAGCAGATTTGGTGACTGCACCCGAAACACCTTTGTGAGCGAGAAAACTGAGGGGCACGTGAAAACATCAAAGCAGTGATGTATCACGACATTGTTTATTTCAACAGGAGCTGGGATCGGTTTACAAAGATATTGAAGAGATAGATCACATATTATTATTAGTGCCCACATAAAGGAAAGTGGGACCATCCCGTGCTCCCACAACTTGGATTAATCTTCTAAAAAAGGATTCGTAATAGTAGGTCCACATTAAAGCTAATAATTTGAAAAAGATAATGGCATAGAAATCTAGTCTTTCTCATCGGCTATTTGGCGAATAAGCTCGAGTTATCGGGATCGTTCGATCGTTCGGGGATCAGTGCTGTTGTTGGCATCCGGTAGTGGCAACAAAGGAACATCCAGAAACTCACTGGATGCACCATCGATTTGAATACTTAATGCGGTGTAATCTGCAGCAGGGGGCATGTACGATGGTGGCAACGGCGAATGGTCCTGACTAGATGCTCTGCTGTCATCGCACTGATGTACTTCTTCCTCCTCTTCTTCTCGCGAGCGATATCGCGGGAGTGTTGGTGTTCCCTCCAGCTTGTGTCTTTCCTCCACAAGCTCTTGTGCGCGAGTCTGAGTAACGGTGGCTGATGCTTGAGTAGGTGGTTTCGGTTCCCGCTGGATAATCACGTATAGACAACCCGCCATGAATAATACGAGTGCGACAAACGCCGAACCGACAAGGAGGAACCATCGTAGATCGATTGCGTTTGCTGTGTCGTCGAGGTAGGGTCCCGCAACCGCAAACTCTGTTGCAGTTGGGTATGAGCTCTGTACGACGGTTGGCATAGAAAACACCTCATCAGATAGCATGGTGTCTGGGAACGGAGCTGGTGCCATATCGTCCACATAGTTTGGTGGTCGGGATCAGCTCTATTTATATTGCAAAATCAGGTTGATCGCATTGATGCCATGCGTGCAAATTTATCACTCATTAGGCATTAAACCCGACAGCTCTTTTTTTGTAGATCAATGACTTTTTTACAGTTTAACAAATGTGTTGAATGAGATCAGCAAACATATTTATTACGGTGTAACTTGACCAAACAAAGAAATAGATCATAGAATGAAGAACTAGTAAAATGAAAGAAGCCAGAATCAAACGGAGTTCCTGGCTGCATAATCCATCGGCGACAAGTGGGTGGCCGAGAAGATTGACGCATCGCTTCTTCCTGTTCACCGGTGTCACGCTCCTCCGAGTCCTGATTTTCTTCTCTTTGGCGGTACTGCAGGAGAGTGAGAGTCCTCTCCACCTTGCTCTCTCTCCTCTCCTGTACTCTAGAGTTCTGACGATTGTTGCTACATCTTCTTCGGATCAAGTAAGCTTCCACTCATGCTAAAGTGATCCCCAACAGCATGATGGATCCAATGAGAATATCCTTTCGAAAGGTGTCGCCGCATCAAGTGAAATATTCTCAGATGACAAAGTCATGGAAGGTTCAGAAAGGCAAAGAGTGGGAGATTTGCTGGGATCAGTTCTGTTGGAAGAGTTGGTGGTGCGATTTATATTCGCCACCTTCAGTTTTTCTGCTCATCGCGTATGTTTTGGCCATTTATTGAAGCGACTGAGGCCTAACTGGAGAGTCTGGTTGGATCTGGATACTGAGAGTTTGTCAGCGAACCGGTCTGGCAATCCACACATGTACGAAACGTAAAAAACATTTAATGCAGTTAGTAGCTTTGTCGCTCAGAGCCATCTATTAAATCCAAAAATGAATCAATTTACATTGGAAAACTGAGATGTATAATGTTACAAGATGGTCCAAACGAAATCTTTAGCGTGACAATTAATGCATAGAAAAAAATTAATGATATTAGCAAACAGTTAACTCGTCGAAGAGATGGTATTTGTCGATGGAATATTTCTCAAATGACTTGCACGCCCCAAATCCGCTGCGACATAGTCCATAGGTGACAAGTACGGGGGCAACGGCGACCGACGCATCGCTTCCGGCAATTCCACTTCGCCAGTCTCACGCCCTTCCTGACCGTCTTCTCTGCGGCGGTACAGCGGCAACGTCGGCGTCCTCGTCACCTTTGTATCCCTCATCAACTCCTCCACTCTCGAGTCTCGAGTTTCGTCGGACCGACCTCTTTGAATCAGGTACGCGCAAACTAAAGCCAAAACGAATACAATGACCATCGCGGATCCTATCAAGATGTTCATTCGAATCGTGTTTGAGGTATCGGGAGATGATAATGGCGCGGGGGATGAGGTTGGTGTTGGAGAGACTGTTGAGGTGGGTCGGATCACGGTTGCGAGATTATCGGGGATCATTACCGTTGGGAGCGGTGCCGGAGCCATGACTGTGTTTGGGTTTGATTGTCTGTAGGGATGCCATGTTTTTATGGAGAGTGACTGTGGCGCGAGGAATGCCGAAATGGCGTAAGGATTGTGGGGGGTTTTCTGCAGGTGCGGAAAAAGAGCCAATTCGGAGCGGTGCTTCGAGACAACAGGAAAACTGGTCAACGGAAATGTCCGGCACAGATGTGTAAATTTGTTTGTCCTGACTCAGACGCCCGTCCACAATCATTAGTACTTGAGTCATCATGTTCCGGATTAACAAGTGTCATAGGTATATATGTACGTAATATAACTCATTGAACGGAGACAAAATAAGACGTTATTTAGAGGATGAAATCGCGTTATAGTTTGTGATGCATGCAAGACCAACCAAAAAAATGCCCACCAGACAAACTGAAAATTTGCACCAGAAAAGAAAAACAAACTTGATTGGCCGAAGAAGGCTAGACAGTCTCCATATGGCGTGCTTCTTGCATCATTGTTTGTTGCAGCGGTGAATAGCCCGTCGGAGGGGTGTATGGCGGCGTTTCGTCTCCTGGCGCCGCAGATCGCGGGCCTTCCATTGGTGTGTAAGCTGGGAGCGTTGGCCTCCTCACAACGGTCATAAGGTCCTCGTTGTCCGAGCTTTCGTTGCTTTGTCTTCTTCTTCGTCGCACTGCTGTGTAGATCAGAGCCGCGAGGATGACGCCGAAGAGAACCAATGCAATGGCGACGATGAGGATTAAGTTTTTCTCCATGGAAACTATTATTTGTCGAGAGTTCTCGAAGCTGTGAGGGGAAATACGCAAGAGGAAGATATGCACGCACAGGGCTGAAAGTGGCAATCTTTTTTATACTTCCAAGTTTTCCCGGTGTCTAGCACAGTAGCTTTGGGTATGCTTATTACTAATCAGAAGTGTATGTTCAGGGCAGGACTTCTTTGTGACAAGTCGTGTTTTTGCACTTGCGCAACCGAACATTCCATACAATGCACCCACCCACAACCCACAACCCACAACCCACAACCCACAACCCACAACCCACAACCCCCCCCCCCCCCCCCCCCCCCCCCGGGCAAAAAAATATAATAAAAAAATCGAAAATAAGATGAAGAAAAGAAGAGGTTGGTAAGCAATTACTAAAACAGATCACGGAGTAAAAAAAATGCATAGCGGTCGTCCAGCGACCAAAGACGGTGTATAGGTTGGCGGCAATGACATTCGCGACCCCTCAACGACCCCAGCACATTCCATTTCTTCATGATCGAGGATCAGAGCTGGAGGCCGATACATCGGCAAGGTGTCTTCTCGATTCAAGTCGGCTTGCGGCGTAGGAACCACTGAGACCCTGGGATCGACTTGATGATCTCTGATGGCGAAGCAATAGACGCAGAAGAATATGAATCCGGAGATGCATGCGACGATGAGGGCGATCCAGTTGTTGTTCAGTGTGGAAGCGACGGATGAGGCAAAAGCGAACGAGGTCGGTGTTGGCATGATTGTGGCATTTGAGAATTCGGAAACGATACCGAGCGGTGCACTGGTAGGGATCGTTGGTGCCATTGTTTTTGGCAAAGCGTTGTGATTTCGACCAGATTATGTACTAGTGCGTAAAGTACCAGCGACCCCTCATAAAGGGCAGCGTGGTCACTGACCATCATATGCTGAACTCAACTTGATTTCGACACAGAAGCCCCCGAACACTTTGAGCAGAACATTTGCAAACTAACCACTTGGAAAAGCACCGATTTACTGCTGTCTATATATCATATTTTTATTTAACGCTCGTGAGAACCGCAACAATACTAGAGGTCAAGCATCTTCACAAACGTATCAGTTTACAGAAGATCAAGGGCAACCGTACAGATGATAAAATTTCAGATATTAACTTAAGCATCAGCTTCAGCCTCTCCTGTTAAATTTAAGTAAGCGATGGGATCAAAAAAATCGCTCCGTCATGGACATACCCTCCTCCTCGAACTCGCCCTCCTCCTCGGCGGTGGCGTCCTGGTACTGCTGGTACTCGGACACGAGGTCGTTCATGTTCGACTCGGCCTCGGTGAACTCCATCTCGTCCATACCCTCGCCAGTGTACCAGTGCAAGAAAGCCTTGCGACGGAACATGGCAGTGAACTGGTCCGAGATGCGTTTGAACAGCTCCTGGATGGCGGTCGAGTTACCAATGAAGGTGACCGACATCTTGAGACCCCTGGGAGGGATGTCACAGACGGCGGTCTTGACGTTGTTCGGAATCCACTCAACAAAGTAGGAAGAGTTTTTGTTCTGGACATTAAGCATCTGCTCGTCAACTTCCTTCATCGACATGCGACCGCGGAACATGGCAGCGACCGTGAGGTAGCGACCGTGGCGGGGGTCAGATGCGGCCATCATGTTCTTGGCGTCGAACATCTGCTGGGTGAGCTCAGGGACGGTGAGCGCACGGTATTGCTGGGATCCGCGGGAGGTGAGAGGAGCAAACCCAACCATGAAGAAGTGGAGACGAGGGAAAGGAACCATGTTGACAGCGAGCTTACGAAGGTCGGAGTCTAAGAGAAAATGAACTTAATAATGGGAGAACTAACTCGCTGTTGTGACGAAGCATACTAAGCTGGCCAGGGAAACGCAATCCGGTGGTTGTACCGCTCATGACGGCAGAGACAAGGTGGTTCAAGTCACCGTATGTGGGGGTAGTGAGCTTAAGGGTGCGGAAGCAGATGTCGTAGAGAGCCTCGTTGTCGATACAGAAGGTCTCGTCAGAGTTCTCAACAAGCTGGTGCACAGAGAGGGTGGCGTTGTAGGGCTCAACGACGGTGTCGGAGACCTTTGGTGAAGGAACGACGGAGAAAGTGCACATCATGCGGTCGGGGTATTCCTCACGGATCTTAGAGATCAAGAGAGTACCCATGCCAGCACCGGTACCACCACCAAGGGAGTGGGTAATCTGGAAGCCTTGGAGAGCGTCGCAAGACTCGGCTTCCTTGCGGACAACGTCGAGGACAGAGTCCACAAGCTCGGCACCTTCAGTGTAGTGACCCTTAGCCCAGTTGTTGCCGGCACCGGATTGACCAAAAACAAAGTTGTCCTGAAGAAAGCATTCAGTTCAAAAGTTCAAGCAGTATCAATCAAAATTACCGGACGGAAAAGCTGACCGAAAGGTCCAGCACGGACTGAATCCATGGTACCGGGCTCCAAGTCGACAAGAACAGCGCGGGGGACATACTTGCCACCAGTCGCTTCATTGTAGTAGACGTTGATGCGCTCAAGCTGAAGGTCGGAGTCACCGTGGTAGGTACCGGTTGGGTCGATTCCATGTTCGTCGGAGATGACTTCCCAAAACTTGGCGCCGATCTGGTTACCGCACTGGCCGGTCTGGAGGTGGACTGATCAAGAAGCGTAGTGATGTCACAAAATAATAACGAAACCGCAGAATCCGCACATACCAATTTCACGCATGGTTAAGGATCTGAAACGAAAGGCAAAAGATGCAAGAGGTCAGTGGTTGTGTTCGACACTTCGATAGGAGGAGGTCTTTCTTGTATTTACCAGATGGAGAGTTAGTGTAAGAGAGAATTCGCACAGGGGCACTGGACAGTGCCATATCAGGTTATATGAGACATTAAGAGGGTGTGGCGGTTGCACCACTGCCACATGAAAAGCTGTTTGTCTTTTCGTGAGAAAAATTACCAGTAAGGTATTAAAGGTATAAAGGCATGTTTATGATACCTGGAATCTGTACACTGGGAATTGCAATTGTAGCTAAACTAATTTTACCCTGAGACTCATAGCTTCCGTGCTGGTCAAAAAAGGTTCTGCTTCGTCCAAAAATATTGGCTATTTGATGCAAAACCAATACGTTCGATAAACGATCTCAGGCGACATATCCAATGGATCGCTGCCCTCCAATAATAATCTCTATTCTCCCTTTGCCTTCTTTAAACATTTCTTCTGGTGCAGCTCCCACAGATATACGCAACGACCGATCGACTCCTCCAAGCTCCATCGCCTCCAGTCGCCAAACGCCTTCAGAGCCGCATCGTTCACATACGTGGGAGAAAGTTGTGATGACCCAAAAGATCCAAAGTTCAGAATTTTCAGCTCTCCAGGTAGGTTAAGACCCAACAACTGCGCTGCTTCTCCGATTGCACACAGCATGAAGAAAACGAATCGTGGTACCAATAGGAAGTTGCTCATCTGTGGCCGAAGTTTCTTGATCCACGTAATTAGCGAGAGCAGCTTTACAATTCTAGTTACAATACCTTGAAGGACTTTCCAAACGCGAATGAATCGACCGGATGACCATCACAGATGTAAAATGCACGTCCAGAAACTTTCTCTGGAACGCTTTCCAAAGCGTCAGCAGCGACAATCATTGCCTGTGCAACGTTCTCGACATAATCCCAGTTCATGATGCAGTGGTTGTACGGTGTGATTGGCTGGAGAAAACTCGTTACTGTTCGGAGATCACCGCAGCCATATATACCACTAATGTGCAATGTTGATGCCAGGTGTGAGCGAAACTATTCAAGATATTTAGGGCAAATCTACATACAATGGGCGAAGTGATACGCAGCGTAATCTCGGGCCATCCCAGCTTCGAACCTTTTGCTCTGCGAGTGCCTTGGTTGTACCGTAATGACTAAAGTTCCTCTTTGTGATACAGGCCTCCTCCTCGTTCAAGTCCCAAAACTTTCCTTTCGAACGGTCCCAGCCCTGCGTTACTGCTGCACTTGACATATGCACTTTTAAACTGATTAGTCTCTGAGTTTGCGCAGAGTTGCTGTTGTGTGCTTTACCTAAATACTTCACAGATGGTGCCTCGTCACATGCTCGGAGCACGTTCTCTGTCCCCTCTACGTTCACTTTATGCGAGTGGACGTATTGACTCGGGAGAATATCATAGTATCTTATACAGATGTATTACGCTGAAGTTTACACTGTTTCAACTTTAAATACTTACCGAATGACTGCAGCTGTATAGAATACCACCTCGGCTTTGGTCTCTGCCACGATTTTTTTCACCGATTCTCGATGCGTGATGTCCGTCCTGATAAATTCTACCTCACTTCGACCTTCGTAGAGCCAACCATTCATACCGATCGACAGATCAAGCACATACACTTTGTTGATATTCCTGGTTCGTAGCAGCCGGTATACAACATAGGATCCGAGAAATCCGCCACCTCCGATGACGGCGTAGGTTCTCCGAGCTCCGATGGGTGGTGTTTCCGCGTCTTCAGGTATCACCGGATTGATCTCCCTGTTGATTCCTTCGAATGTCCTAGAATCTGGTGGGATCGGAGGAGGTCCATAGATTGCCTCGAAATTGCGATAGGCCACCCAAAAACATCCGATGGCCGACATCAAAGCTGCGGCCAATACGGAAAATACAAGAAGGATGAAGGCCATTCAGCTCAAGAAAGTGAAATTGTTGGAGCTATTGTCAATAGGGTTGGTGGATTTGGGAGATCAAGCATTCCACGTCCACGTGGGATGGGTTGGGAAATGTTCGTGAAATAGTTTCCATACATTTCTCCAAGTAGATGATGAATCTTATTACAAAAAAAATGGTTCGAGTAGTCAATTGTGGGCACCCAGGAGGTTTCAAACAGAATGACAACCATGGCACAGCGGACCTCTCTGATCGAAGGGATCGCAAAGTATTTTTAGGGATGCTCGTGCGGAGTAGTAATTGTAACAGCCAATTGCACTCACCAAATTACCAAATTTCTAAGCATGGTTTGTTCAGGGCTGATAGTAGAAAAACAGAACGTTTTGAGAACTTTGTGCGACCAAAATAAAAAAAAATATTCAGATTTGAGTGTGTTTCTTGATGGCATCACATTCGATTGGACAATTGTGCCTTCAGAGGTGCTTCGAACACTGAAAGTGGATTGTGATGATAGTTTTTTTTATATGAGTTTGTCACGATTAATAAGTGTCACAGCAAGTGTTCAAGGGAGAGCATCGGTGCATCACGCATCATTCATCAAGAGGCTGTCAAAACATTCCAAAGACGGACACGTTTCAGATTGCTCAGGCTGGTGTCATATTGCTCAAGCTGGTGTCATATTTGGGTTAATGATCGGAGCAACCGGCACAAGCTTGTTTTTCGGCCATGGAGCATTATCAGCATTTGCAACGAGAGACACGCTAATCAGCGCCATATTTCTGCTGTGCTAGATTTCAGCGGCAAATGCGTGGCATTATGGCACCCTTAGCAACCAAACCACCAAAACCAGTCCAAAACGGCATAAATGGCTTAAACGCGTCTCGTTACCCGTGGCTGGCCCACAACTCCCTGTCAATCTCTCTAAAAGCAGCCCATATCGATCACCACCAGAATTCCTCACTTTCTAATTTGGATTCCGTTCTCAATGGATTCGCACCAGCAACATGGCCGTCGCAACGTATCCGATCCCGCTGTCCACTCCTCTTTCCAACAACAACAATATTACTACCAGGACAGTGCCACTCATGACCAATTGTCCTCATCGACCATGGGTCGCTCTGCTCGTGGAAGAATGTACTCCTCCAATGAAGACCCGAACAGCACTCTCAGTCGCGGACGGCGCATCGCCTCTCACGAGCTGTGCGATGCATGCCGCAGAATCGGCAACTTGGATTGCGAGCATTGGATGTACGATGAAGGAAGGCGTTCGAGGTCCCGCGGACCGCCGGAAGACGACGTTCCGCCGTCGAGAAGGTCGATGTCCCGTGGGCCGCCGGAAGAAATGAAGGTATCGGAGGGTCCGATTATCTGCAGCGGACGCGTCAAGAGGAGGCATTATGGATTGTGGTGGGAGTGTCACTTGTTTTTGTGCCATGCTAGGACGATGGACGACATGCGTATCTTGTGGGAGGAGCTTTTTAGGAAGAAACCCAAGGACTCAATCGACTCGGTCGACCGCAAGACGGGGGCGGTACTTGGTGATATGTCAAAGGCGTCTATTGTCGGCACTCCGTTCCTTGTTCTAATGAGCGAGTCAAAGAGGATCGATTCGGTCGTCATGCTCAGGCTCATTGATTTGAGTATGTGTGATGTCACGAATCTATATCCATCTTGCTGATCATTTGTTTCTTTCGTTGAAGCTGGCTTCATGGACGAATCCAGCACAAACAGGCCCTGCCAGTTTTCGCTTGTGTTCTCTCGCACACCGTTCATGGTGAAGTTCAAGGTGTCCACATCTGTGGAGTACCAGGAATGGATGGACGGGCTGGACAGAGCTGCTCGGCGACTACCCACCGACAAAGCTGTCGCAAACACTGCGTTTCTTGCTCTCACGAATCGCCGACCGCCGGAGAAACAGGCGTTCGTAGCTCACGGGACTGTTCAACTGGGAGAAGAAGAAGCCCCACCTATGGATGAAGTCGTTCCGCCTGGATCTCACCAGTGGACTGCTGAATCTAGAAGGGGCCAATATGGCGGTGAGAACGCGTATGCCGACGCGCGTCGAACCACGTCCACACCTGTTGGTCAGCAGGTCATAATGGCACCCTACAGCAGCCAGGCGTTGAGTGCGCCGATCCTTACAAATTCTCCGACGAGCATGAATCCAGACGACCAAAATAGAGAGCATCTTCGAGCGTACATGAGCTCTACGAGGGCTCAAAGCTCGAGTCCCGGAGGCTACATGTACATTGCATCGCCAGCACCTCAGCACCCGCACGATCCCTATTCGATGTACCAGCGCAGCCAGTCATGGGGATACATCCCACCGATGGACCCTGAGGTTCCAGCGTCAACGCCGACGATGTTGCCTGCAAACCATGCTCCCGTGCGAGCTTCCATGATCGACAGCGACGCCGGCACACGTGTAAGTACCAACAATAGCGGGTCTTCTTCAGCGAGCTGGAGACGACGTTCGGCTGCCACCTCCACCACGATCGTGGCCTACCCCGACCCGCCAACGACTCACGTCCAGAAACCACAGGCAAAGGACAAGCACGCGTCGATGATTTCGGCATCGACTGACACCATGGTGATGACACCCGAATCGTCGGTCAAGCGCATGATGGAAGAGAAGATGGCCGCTGCTGGCTTCACCGACGACATTCGCGATGAGAACGCCGCGCCTAAATCGAAAACGGTTAAAAAGTTTGTCGTTGGAAGCTCGGGGTCCCCGCCTACCGGGACAAAAAAGTCTGCAAAAGAAGCAGCGCGTCAGGGACGCATCAGTGTCGGTGAGGACATTTACCGCCGCGGATGAAGTTGTTCGTCGAGTTGACTCTATCGAACTAGACGGTTTTCCCTAGATTGTATTGCATTTTTATCTGCATTTGCATTTCCCCCAGACCGGGTTTCCAAACATTTTCGCATGATTCTTGGAATGTTCCACCATTAATGTCGCCTGTTCTTTTCCACACAGTTCAAAACCACACCCCAATGGCTCTCCCTTCCAAGTTTTGTCGCTGTTTTCACAGCAGCTGTTCTTGTTCGTTTACAAATTCTGGATCACCTTACTGCGCATTGCCAATTAGTTGGTCGTAAGATTGCGTTCCTGACTGTTTTTCTTTCCCCTCTTTCAGTGAGAAAGTTTATACTTAAGAGCTTATTAGTGTCCTTCGATTCTCTAGCTTCTGTGCGATTCTATCCTATCATTCTATCGATTTTTTCTTCTGTGCATTATTATCTCTTCTAGCTGCGGTTGGTTTCTTTTCCTTTTCGTGCAATGGTTTCATTTGCTTTCTCTGTACAAACGGCGCCGACAAACTTTATTCCAGGAGACCGGACCTGTCTTCGTTGTATAGCAATGCTTCCCCATCTGAATAGTACCCTCTTATAATAAAAATAACAACCTTCAACGCCACAGATTCCTCCTTCCTTTTTGAGCCCTGCACCGTGTGGCTTACCTCTTGACATCTCGCACTTCCCCCAACTCCTTGGAACTCCTTGGAGAAACACTTCACAAACTAAAAACGCTCTGAAAACATCCAATCGATGAGGGAAATCGGTACTCTGTCTTGTCTCATTGCCTTACCCTATTCGCCCTCTAACAAAAGTTTCATCCAGTTCATTTGCAGACCGGTCAGTGCGGTAATCAGATTGGTGCCAAGTTCTGGGAAGTTATCTCCGACGAACACGGAATCGACCCCACCGGAAACTACGCCGGCGAGTCAGATTTGCAGCTGGAGCGCATCAACGTGTACTACAACGAAGCGTCGGGCGGGAAGTATGTCCCACGCGCTGTTCTGATCGACTTGGAACCTGGCACGATGGACTCTGTCCGCGCTGGTCCCTTTGGTCAGCTTTTCCGTCCTGTAAGTGGATAAATTCTGTTGGATAAGCTCTGTGGGAAAACTGGTTAAACATTTTACTTCAAGGACAACTTTGTGTTCGGCCAGAACGGTGCCGGCAACAACTGGGCTAAGGGCCACTACACTGAAGGTGCTGAGCTCGTTGACTCGGTCCTCGATGTTGTCCGCAAGGAAGCCGAAAACTGCGACGCTCTCCAAGGATTCCAGATTACCCATTCTCTTGGTGGTGGTACAGGTGCTGGTATGGGTACCCTGTTGATCTCTAAGATCCGTGAGGAGTACCCCGACCGTATGATGTGCACTTTCTCGGTTGTGCCTTCGCCCAAGGTCTCCGACACTGTCGTTGAGCCTTACAACGCTACCCTCTCTGTGCACCAGCTTGTTGAGAACTCTGACGAGACCTTCTGTATCGACAACGAGGCTCTTTACGACATTTGCTTCCGCACACTCAAGATCACCACCCCCACATACGGTGACTTGAACCACCTTGTCTCTGCTGTCATGAGTGGTACCACTGTTGGTCTCCGTTTCCCTGGCCAGCTCAGTAAGTTTTGAATCATGCATTCCTATCGCCAAATTTGACAATCGTTTCTTCAGACTCTGACCTTCGCAAGCTCGCCGTCAACATGGTTCCCTTCCCACGTCTGCACTTCTTCATGGTCGGTTTTGCTCCGCTCACCTCCCGTGGATCCCAGCAATACCGAGCTCTCACTGTTCCCGAGCTCACCCAGCAGATGTTCGACGCCAAGAACATGATGGCCGCATCTGACCCCCGCCACGGTCGCTACCTCACCGTCGCCGCCTTCTTCCGTGGTCGCATGTCCATGAGGGAAGTCGACGAGCAGATGCTCAACGTCCAAAACAAGAACTCGTCGTACTTTGTTGAGTGGATCCCGAACAACGTCAAGACTGCCGTCTGTGATATCCCTCCCAGGGGTCTCAAGATGTCGGTCACCTTCATTGGTAACTCGACCGCCATCCAGGAGCTGTTCAAACGCATCTCGGACCAGTTCACTGCCATGTTCCGTCGCAAGGCTTTCTTGCACTGGTACACTGGCGAGGGTATGGACGAGATGGAGTTCACCGAGGCCGAGTCGAACATGAACGACCTCGTGTCCGAGTACCAGCAGTACCAGGACGCCACCGCCGAGGAAGAGGGAGAGTATGAGGAAGAGGAAGAGGGTATGTTCTAAGAGGATACTTCATCATAGCTGTCTGATTTTTCAAACCTCAGGAGCTGAAGCTGCTTAAGATTGTAGTTAGTTCTATGTCCAGTAGCGGTAGACTCGATCATTTGCCCCATGCTGTAACAATGTGACTGTGTTGATCCTGATATGAAGCATCATAATTTGAACTGATCACATCAACCATCCTAACCCACCGTTTCCCAAATTTTTCCAAAATCTGTCACAAATCACCAACTGGTCCCGTTCGGGTTTGTCCAGACCACCCGCAAAAGCTGTCCGCTATAGCAGAATCACTAACCGAGAACCCATTTTCGGTTCGCTCACATTCCTATATCTTCATGATTTCCCCTCTCGCCCACCATTTTTGAACAGGATATCTCGGCGACCCTCATCGCAACCATTCTCGGCTTCATCGGCTTCGCCATGGTCTTCGCCATGGTCTTCGCCATCGAAAACCCCACCTCCAAAGCAATGTACGTCCCCATGTGCCTGATCGGTCTCGGCGAGATCGGCATGATCGTTTCCTCCCTCACCCTGGTCACAGGCCGCTTCATCTCCCCCGAGATCCGCGGCTCCGTCGCGGGCGTCTACAGCTTCTTCGCCGCCCTCAGTACCTGATCGTCGGCCGAGTGGACGGAGAGCTCTTCGATACGTGAAGGCCTACCGCGCCATTCATTTTGGTGCTTGCGGCCAGAGTCATTGTGTTCCCTACTGTTGACGTGATTCTCGTCAGGGATATGTGGTCGGTGCTTAAGGAGCGCAAGGAGTTACAGGCGGCACTTGCGGCTCAGGGCGGGGAGACTCAAGAAGGAGTGGATGCGTCGGCTCCGAAGAAGAGTGTTGGACAGGCGCTGAGGGAGCGATATATGCAGAAGAAGGCGATTGGGAGCAGACGAAAGGAGAGAACGTACTTATGCAGTAGTAGTTTGACTGCTTGCAAATATTTGGCTTCATGTAGCATTTGCTAAGTTTTTAGCTTTGTTTTTCAAAAGATTACATTTTCATTCCTTTTTGCGGTCGTTGTTGTTTTGGCACTCTGGGACTAGTCCTAGGGGTCCAGTGACATCTGGTGGATTTCAGAGTTAACGTTGTTGGTGGATTTGAAGGATCCGACGAGCTATGCTTTGTCCCATGACCAGTAATAAATGCTGCTAAAACACAATTGAATACAGTCCTCACATGTTGGTGTTTGCTTTCTTGGACTACCAGTGTGCCGAATTTCGCAACGTCATGGCTTACCCGAGCAATTTACTCAAATCTTATCGCAGACATCAAAGATCTGTTTGTGAACACCCCGAAAGCCAATGTAGGCGGTCCAAAAACTGACACACCGCTCTACGTCCGCTGGGATCGACGATTGGTACAATCCACAACTCGGATTTGTCCCTCCAACCTACGGTTCCGATCTTCTCGAACCTGCTCTGAAACACTACGTTGCGTTCACCTTCGAATCGCATTCACTGACTGGTGCCCCGTCTGCTGTAGAGGGTCCAGGATACCCCACTTCGCGTGCTCACCTCGCGCTTGAAACCAAACGTCTTATGGCATTCATGTGCTTTGGTCCGCGCCTCGATCGGTCTTCTTGCTCGCCACTTTGCCTATGTCATTCACTCTCTCTTCCCTGATTCACATCGAGTATTGGACCGTGGTTCGATTGTGCAAACACATTTTCCCATCATTCAAGAACGCTACATTGATGAATTCCTTTCTGGTGCGAACTGCGGTTCAACCATCTGCTCTCCGTCTGAAACAAGCTGGATCAAAACTTCTGATGGAACAATCTCTACCAACTCATGAATCTCAGTCTCGAATTGCTCATTATCGAGCATCTCCTAGTAAACGGTTCACACAGCACACTCTGTGATCTACCTTTGCTTGTAAACCCTCAGGTGCTTGAGAAACATCTTGTGTTTCTTCAGTGCATGGATGTCCCACACTATGACAGGCGGTCGATCGCTTTTCACAGGAACAGCGGCATATCCGCAGTTGGGTTCAAAGCTATGCAAGTGATTCCATCGCCATCATTGATGGGCATGAATCGCCTGCGACCTCTGCTCAATGTTGTAAACTGCCAGGTAGATCCCTGCTGGGTAGACCAATGTTTGTACGTCAATGTAGTTGGCATTGTTGTGGACATCCGGGTTCAGTCGAAACACATGGCTAGCGATCATCATAAAAAAGTCGAATCACCTGGATGTTCCTGATTGACCGTCATAGTTCGAAGGGACATTCTCCCATTTGGTAATCTAACTCACGATTCCTTGTTCGAACGGTGATTTTCTGATTCAAGATACTCGAACGTTAGTGGTAAAAGGATAAACCGAGCGAATTAGCTTTGAAAACAGCCATGATGCATCGAGTGGGTGATCGGAGAGTGATGGGAGCATATATTTTAAAACTAAAAGGTCCTTTGAAACTAAATGAGCGGCAGGCGTTAAAAAACTTGCAGTAGATTTGTAATCATATGTTCAGCCTGTCGATATCAGCCTTCCTTGCCTGAATTTCTTTTGTCCGCTCTTGGTTCAGCTTTTGTGTATCCTCCAAAAATCGCTTGATCAACCTCAACTCCTTTTCGTTAAGACCGTCAAGCCGTTTCGATTTCTCAATTTGATCCAGCTCTTCGAGGAGATCCTCTATCCTTTCCTTCGCGAGGCTCTGATAAGACTCTGGTTTCGGAAAATTTTAAAGGAGTACGACATACTTTCAAAAGTAGGTTCCTACCGTCCATACGATTCCATAGAAACGGCAAGCTCAACCGGAAATCCGAGCCATAGAAAAGCGATCCTCTATCCAGTCCCACGCCCTCTTCCTTTGCACCGTCGTCGTCATCGTCGTCTTCATCATCAGGTCTGTATGTGAACACGTCGAGACCGTCCTCCCCCAGTGCCTTATTCAATACGATCGCAGATGCCACTCCACCGGTGATCCCAAGTGCCACCACTGCAAGCGCTTTTGACCACGCCCACAGACTGAAAGGGTGGACGACTTCATCGCCGTCCATAAAGTGGAACTGTGGTGGATGGTGGTGGTGGTGCGGGAGGTTTTGAGAGGCCATTGTTGTGTAGCGGTTAGATGCCCGTGGAAGAGCGGTCGCACGGCATGGCGGCCTGTGGAGGAGAGTTGAGACGTTCTTGAAGCGCCGGGGAAGCATTCCTTCAGTTGGTGTAGGGGTGTGGCTGGTGGGATGATACCGTGGTGGATCGCAGATTTGTGCGAGCTGATCATCAGACTGAGGAAAGTCGGGCGGTACCTCGTGCTATCAGGTGGTCATGATGCTATTCGAGACGGACCCAAGATTATGGCAGAGTTGGCATCGAGGATTGAACAGGTCAGATCGGAGATCACAGAGTGGATAAGTCGACTGCTTGAACTGTATTATCTCAATCAAGCATTCGCGCAGAAGGATTCAGCACACTATCGAAAACTTCGAAAGGTTACAGGCTATTTCGTCTGCCAAAGCGAGACACTTCAAAATACAACTCCCTGAGATTTGGGAAGTGGCAATTGTCGGATCGAAGAAAGGTTTGCGGGATAAGCTGTCGACATTTTTGGTGAACGCTCGACGAGAAATTGCTCATTGGCATTCTCAATCTGGAACTCCTCGCCATGTTTCGAAACATTGGGAAGTGAACAAAAATCTCTGGTCGTACATTCTGATATGGTACTATGATGCAAGTAGAGTTGCCTCTCATTGGCTCACTCGGATCAAAGGACTCGTATCGTGCATTTTTGGGATTTGTCACGATATCGCTTGCATTTCAAGAGAGGAATGGAAGAAACAATGGCCAAAGATACAAACTGGTACTCGAAGTTTACAAACGCTGCAAAGTTATGGTCGGAACGAGGGCAAATGCTGGCGGCTAATTTGGGAGCATGGGGAACAAAGGCATTTCACGAAATCATCAAACAGAAGGATGTTCTCTGTCGTTGGCTCCTTGTCACCGTTCAATTCATCACCACTTTGGTCGGAGTGATCACATCGAAAAAATTCCTCGCGAAGGGAAGGAAACTCGTGTGAAGCTGGAATATGGGAAATGTGAACATCAATGCTCAAGGAACGTCTCTCCACCTACTTCATGAGTTCACGCTCTTTTTGCTCTTGGGCTTTCGCCTCGAACTTCAATTGCCTTGCACGCTCTTCCCAGGTCAAATCAATTGGTTAAGCGAAATTACATTAATCCTGAGATCGATAATACCGATTGCATTCTTCGTTTCACTGGTCAGACCTGCGGTTCGAATCCTCTCGTCCTCTTTCTTCTTCCACGTTTTCATGCGATGCTTCTTTTCTTCCGCGGAAGGATGTGTGAAAGTGAACCAGTTGCCAATCTTTGTCCAACCGCGCGTTTGCTTGAATTCGTGTTCTTCAGCTTCAATTGCAAGTTGATGGGCACGAACTGTCATATTTTTTAATGATTGAATAAAGTAAATGAATTCCATATTGATGACCCTGACTTACGCAGCGCACGAGAAGTTGAAGAGCTTTCAGAGATCATTCCGAACGGATCACAAAGTTTTAGATGGCGAGAGGAAAGCTGTTGCTTCCCGTTTCATTGTGCGGGAGATATCATTTATATGTGACCCGTTTGGCTGTCCAACAGATGACTGACGCCATCGCCTTCCGTGCATCCACTAGAGCGGTGGTCTCGTCTCCCAACCCCATTTCCCGATTAGGTAACAACGCGGCCCGCAAGCCACCGTGCTCCAGAATCGCAATGTGCAAAATACAAAAATCGCATTTATCCACCAGGCCTGTGGACTGACCTGTCCGTCTGGACCGCATCCCAAACCATCAAACAAGCGAACCTCCCTAAAGCTCACGGAGTCGGGGCTCGCCGCGACAAGATTGCTGCTCTGCTGCTAGCTGCTTCGCCCATTTGCCACCGTTCTGTTTCCAGGCTTGAGATTGTTGGTTGCCAGTGAGTTCCCTTCCAGTTTGCACTCTATTTTGTGCAGTATGAGAGCCAAACAAACCTGACTTTGTCTATTTGTTCAGGATTAAACGATCTCTCTGAGGATTCCTTCTGCTGACCGTTTTTCGTCAGCCCACTAGCTGGATCGTGCGTTGAGACGTGATTCTTACCCCGGCGCTTTTCTTCTGCAGCGACGACGATATTTTTCAGCAACCGAATTCGTTATTACCACTGTAAGCTAGGGTCCTCTTACGTCTCGAAAGAAACACCAAGTCTGACGCTATATTTGTAACTCTTGCAGGAAAACAGTCCTGGCCATTAAAAACTCCATTGAATCTGTCTCGCGAATATAACTCACCCAACCTACAGTTTTTTTCAATGGGTCCCGACCGTGTTCTTCGATCTCGAATGGAAATCTATGTCGACCCTCCGTCCACGTCGAAGGAGGATTTCGTCAAGCCTCCACCTCGCATCCGCCCGAATGCACTTCGAGATGTCACAAGCCTTAACCTCAGGACGACTTCCGGGAACGCATTTAGCTTTTCATCAAAACTTGCCGACACTATCACTAAACCGGGTGTTCCCTCCCACCGTCCCGGGCGCGTCTCGGAAGAAAAAGACCAGTCAAAATCAAAGAAATCCGTTGCCGAGAAGCCTCCACCACTTGAAACCGACATCTCCGACACAGCCAACCTTCACCAATCCGCAGATGCAAAGGCGATCTCGCCAGCGGAAGACATTGTCACACAAGCGACAGAGAACATCAATTCAGCAAGCAGCAGCCCAATATCTCCTCGGAAGCGAAAAGTCGACGGGATCCCTGGCGTAGATGTTTCGGATAGGTCGAACTCTTCGTCTGAACTCCGGACGAGCAAAAGGTACAGAACGGCACTGCATGATCATGAAGGACCAGGAGAACCCGTCGCTCGTCGTCACGTTTCCAGGGGACAGAAGAGCACCGGAGGTAGGACAATATGTCCACCTCCACTTGGTTTTTCTTAAGCTTAGCCCATCTGTAGATGATTGCAATAAGGAAAACTGGGATCCTTTGCTTCAGATGTACACCACGGATCCACGGCTCAATCACGTCGCTGATAGTTCCCGAGCTTCACACGGCGTGCGCATCGAAGGATCAGTTTCGGATCACGATCCTTTGGAAAACCCGAGAGATGGAGGGCCGTCTACACGCATAGATCAGGAGGAAAGTCTCTCAGGTCGAGGTTCCAGGAACCCGAGAGCGGATGCGAAGGTGAGGCAACTTTATTACATAACTTCTTGGAGGGTTTCTCATTAGTATCATCGGATATCCAGAACAAAGCTGCCTCAAACGCTGAAATGAACTCATTCTCAACAGTCCCATCAGAGAATGCTCCGGTCTACGCATCGAAACCAGCTTCACAGCCTAAAAAGCAGTCCGTCCAAACTCGAACAGTCGAGGAACGCACCAACGTCGCCAACATTCGCGCACAACCAACTCGCACCAAGACGACACGCGATGTTGATCTCAGCACTCTGCGAACCATGCGCTGACACAGTTCCGTAATTACATCACCATTTTATACCCCACCTTCGTTATACCAACTTCCGGCATTTAATTCGCGCTCTTGTAGTATGTTTCGTTGTGATGTATTTTAAGGCTTTTGGTATGGGATCCATTTTCCATCGAAGGGCTCCACAGCCATTCCTTTTGTTGCACTGAGCGAACAACATAGTAGTGCATGTCGAAACTCTTTGTTTATGGGTCGAAGCTGAGAGTTTAGTTCCTTTTGCTGCCCTTCGCCTCCCTTTCTTTCACTTGACTGCTTCCCAAAAAGCAAACTCTACCTCACACATCACTTCAGCTACTCGAACCACATCCTTGATTTCTTTTCTTTTAGAATGACCCCTCGTCAATGTGTAGTAATTCTAGACTCATGCTTTTTTGTGATGGTCGACTGGTCCGGCCAAATTATTTAATGAGTAGTGCAACTCTGTTTATTTAGTTCATGTTCCGGTGAAGACTCTCGTATTCGGAAGTGTTTTGCAATTGTTACCAACTGCTTGAACCCTTGTCAACATGCTTAACATACTCCACCAGTGTAACACCGTTCAAACGTTAATTTTTCTTTCCGTTTCCTTTTTCTTTGGGTTTATCTCTCTTATTCACTTGGAGCAATAGCACCCCTCGATCTAATTTCTCAGTTCAATACAGTTTCAAGGAATTGCGATGAGGAGCACGGATTAATGAGGCCGGTGCAGTGCGGTACGGAGTCCCTGGTGTTCCTAGCGCGACAACAAGGGTTTCATAACCTTCACGCAACGTTTTCGTGGCTCAATTCATCCACAAATATCCAGCCCTGCTGAACTGATCAGGATCACATTGGTGCACCGGAACGCAGGATATGAACCTCGTTCCGGATTCAGTCATAATTGCCCCGACGCGTCCTCACGTGCAAACTTTCGGTGGTGATTTCTCCGTGGGATGATGAAAAGAAACAGCTGCAAAATTGTCCGACCTGGATCGGAAGGGCTCACTTCTGCACTTCCGTGTTTGGGTACCAATCTTTATAAACGTGATGTGACGAGCCTCAACTCTGCCAGAATTTTGGATCGACACGCTTGGCAAATCACAAATGGCAAACCAGCCTTTCCTCATCTCGCTCGTAGCATTCGGAGCTGCCATTGCAGCGTTCACGCTGACATGGATTGGATACCTTCACGTCAAGATGTATCGTCGAGGCGCCGCTTTCCAGCGGGTAAACCCGACCATGAAGATCATCTATTCAGTGTGAGTGGGAAGGTTTTCTTTTCCGCTTGCTTTATCGCTAATCACTTTGACCAGTCCATTCGGATTCCGAATCTTGAGGAGCTTTGCAGGAAACACCCTCCGCAAGCTCGGATTCAAGTACGCCAATGGGACCTCATTGCGAAGCACGAGCCCTTCGCTGACACACAGGACGACATTTTGGCAATTATTACCCCCTTTTCTACCGAGGTCAATGTTGCAAATGCTGAGGCCGTTCGTGAGATCGCTCTGTCGAGGCCTTCTGAGTACCCAAAGCCCGTAGAAATGTGTGAGTATCATCATAGTCGTGCATGGGAAATAGTCGCTGACTCACCTCGACCAAACCTAGACAACATCTTGAGCCTTTATGGACATAATGTTGTGACCACCGAAGGGGATGAGTGAGTCTCCCACAAGGATTCGTTACGTGAATCAATTAACACGGTTTGTACAGGTGGAAGCGTCATCGCCGTGTCACTGTGCCGCACTTCAACGAGAAGAACAATGCGTATGTTCACGAATCGACTATGCGAACACTTGAAGGTGCCTTCGCGAAATGGAAGTCCGACAACATCGCCAACGGAAACGACGAAACGGAAATCGATGTTCACAACGTGAGTCATAAAGTGACCTCGGCAGCCGTTTCAATCCAGCCTGACTTTCATTTTAGATGATGTTCCGTGTAGCTCTCTCCGTTATTTCTGATGCCGCCTTTGGTGTTAAATTCGAGTTCGATGGAGAAGGATATGTTCCTCCGGGATTCACCTTCAGCTTCCAGCGCTCTCTTGAGATCCTTTCTCTCCACTTGGTCGAGTACATCGCCTTCCCGAAGTGGGCGTTCAAGCTTCCCATCCAGTACCTTCGCGATATCGAAGTCGGATTTTCGGACTTTCACCGTCACATGCGATCCCTTGTTTCGACAGCGCGAACAGAAAAAAGTGAAAAGGCAAACTTGCTGGCTGCACTTGTCAAAGCCGCAGACACTGAATCTGATGAAGGTAAAGCATTGAGCGAGGAAGAGATGATTTCTAACATGTTCATCTTCCTCTTTGCGGTAAGCGAGCTCTGTTTTATCACAAAAATAACATGGCTAATCTACTGAGTAGGGCCACGAGGTATATCGTCCTCTTATTGATGGCTGACGATTTTGCGGATACTAACATAGTGTGTTATTATAGACCACAGCGAACGTTCTCAGCTACGCTACTGCATACATGGCTCTCCGCCCTGAATATCAAGAAAAACTCTACGAGGAAACAAATAAAGTGATTTCCTTGGACGAAACTCCCGCCTACAAGCACTTCACCCAGCTTCCATTCACAATGGTGAGTTTCTGTCGTTCTTCGTTGTCTCTTCAAATCTCACGTTCTTGACAGGCCATCATGAACGAATCCATGCGATTGTACCCCACCGTCCCTCTCAGTATGTAATTAGTAGAGTGTCCTTGGTGCGTATGCTAAAACTTCTTCTGCATAGTTCCAAAAGTTGCTGGTGCTGGGCCTTCAGGTACCGCACACTTCCAGCCGCTTCTTGGTGGAAAGTACCAGATTCCAGTGAGCCAGAATGCCAGTGAGCCCGATCTCGAGGGAACCAGTGTCCACATCAGTTTCATTCCGCTTCACTACAACCCCAAATACTGGGTAAGTTTGGCAAACTCTTGTGTGTATTCAATTCAATTAACTGGATTAGGGACCCGATCCTGGGGAATTCCGCCCCGAGCGATGGGTCGGCGAAGATGCGGAGTCGTTGAACAAATACGCGTGGGCTCCGTTCAGTGTCGGCGGTCGCGCATGCCTCGGAAAGAAGTTCTCGCAAGTCGAGTTTGTGTGTGCGTTGACGATGCTCAACCGATACTTCACCTGGCGCATCTCGCCTGAGATGGCAGATGAAGAGGTGAAGAAGAACGGCATCAAGGAGGAGATTGAGGCGTCGGCACTTGCAAATTGCCGCAAGGAGATCGAGAAGCCCGAGCGAGCGATTACGCTCAAACCTGGTCCCGTGAAGCTGTTGTTTAAGAGGAGGACCACTGCTTAAAGTGGTTCAATCTAGGCATGTTTTGGAAGGGCCGTTTTCTTCATTTTTATAATCGTCCGCAGGCAGTTTATGGCTTCTTTGTTTTGCTTCCTCATGATTTGTTTATCTATTCTTTCTTTGTCGGTTGCATGTGCTAGAGACATCATTAAATAAGTAACTCATGTTTATCAAAAAACAGCATTCGGGCCAGCGTTGAGCTTTCAAAGTCGCCAAGCAAGTAACGATACACTTCAATACGCCAGGCGATTACATCATCCATTCCTCAACCTACTGAGCTCCATTCAGCTATAGTGTGCTGGCATTCATATCGAGATACTGTGTTTCAGCACAAGATCACAATGAATCACGAACTAATTGAAAAAGAAATACTGCCTTCACGCGAGTTCTTCCAAAATCGTGTGTCCGGCAACTAGACCGGAAATCGAAACCAACAATATTGTCAGGATCAAGTACCCAATCTATGTTGAAATATATAGCACTGGTTTCCAGCGCATTTATCAAAGCATCCCCGCAAGGTGTCACCTGTTCATGCTGTTCAGCATGCAGATAGGAATTTGAACACATCTCACAGTACTCTTGACTTCAAATTATTCTGGTCGCGTTTGACGGCAATCCGGATGATCTAGAACAAGACTCTTGAAGAACTGGGAATCGTCGAGTTAATATTCATCGAAAACTTGTGGATCTGCGCAAAGACTGAATCCACATGGCCATGTTGCAGAACTATTCCTCGGGGTCCAAAAAGCGAATCGTTGCTCATTAAATGTCTAAACCGGCCCAATATAGTGAACGGTTGGTTCTAACAAGACACTAAATCAAAAAAGATCGATCCAATTCAATTCCAGAGGGAGTAATCGAACCTACAGCCTCAACCTGGGTTACGATGCTGATTTCAAAAAGTTCTAAATTCCAGTGGCGTTTTCTGATCCCACCGGCAGCCATCACCCGCTCTGGAAGCGCTCTATAAACCCAGCCACCCGATTGCACTACCGAAGAGTGTTGCGCGAGTCCCCCTCATATCTGGATACCATGCCTCCATCGAATTCGGACGAAGGGAGGAGTCCCTTGCCACTCTTTTTGGGCTTAGCTCTTCAGAATCTTTTGCTGCCATTCTTGATCTTGCCAAATTGCAACCCAGCCCACCTCGCTTCACAGACTGTCAGTTGATTGCACACACATGGCTGGAGATTCCTGTCTCTCGCTTGCCTGATGGACGAATTTTATTTGATTTAGTGCCATATAGAGAACGAAACGTTCTTTCTGTTAGGCCCCCATTTGAACACTACATGCAATTATTTCCGTAGATTTTCGGTGATTGTGCAGAAGTGTATACACGTGACCGTTAGAATGGAAGAAACTCATTGGAGCTTAACTAGGAAAGCATTGTGAAACGCACGAAGAATGATAAATGACATACCATGAGCAGATGTGGGTCCCGGTGACCGCGAACATGTGGACAAAGTACTAAGTGGTATAGAGCGAACGGAGTGGAACAGCATTAGTCGAAAATGTACATACGAGCAAGCACAATGAGATAGATAAAATGAGCTGCTATCTCATATGTGAATGTGACCTCAAATAGGAAAGGACCAAGCGGGATTAATTCCTGTACCGCATCATCTCCGCGAGCAATGAAATAATGTGGAACCTGAAGGCAAAGAACTTTGCAGACAATTGGTCTACGTGAAGTATCTTTCTCCTTCCCTCAGGAACATTTGCAGAGACGTGATAACCAAGAACATGTAATCGCTGATTGCATTTAAATGTCAAAGCGAAGGAAAAATAGCACATCTCTTCAGCATGAAAGAGACCAAAAATGACCAAAAATGCCACTATAAGAAGTGGGCGAAATAATACAAGGCAAAATATTAACACACAAAAACTTGCCATGTCTTTGCCTACAACAGAAGAGCAATGACGACCGAAAGCAGACCCAGCGCAACAGAAGAATATGTCACTGCAACTTCCACCCCAGCCGAGGTTCCCTGTGTCTGCGCTTGGGCATCTAAAGCGGAGGGATCCGCCGACGGCGATGCGCTTTTCGTGGTAGCCTTGGTGGTCGATTTAGTTGTGGACTTTGTGGCCGACTTAGTCCTTGTGCTCTTAATCGTCGTTGTGGCGGACTTGTTGCCTCCAGTGATAGCAATGTCGGAGCACGCAAGGTAGAACCCGCCGTCCTCAGTGGAAGTCCAGCTCCACTGCAATACAGCCTTTGCAGAGGTCTTGTCTTTCGGAAGCGGCATGTAGACGACTAGATTCAAAACATGTTATGAGCAAGTGCTGGTAATGCTGGGAAACAACTCACATCCGATAGCTGCATCGGCGCCTTTGATAAGAACAACAGGTTCTTCATCGGGGTTGTAGCGGATCTGAACCATCACACCAGGAGCATTTTTGTGGGGAATGGTAACCTGAAAATAGCTCCCTAAATATTGTCCGATCATTGATTCGTGGGGTGGTTAGTACCTTCCACGCAACTCTGATAGTTTGACCGGCTTCGTAGGTCTTTTCGATGATAACTCAATGAGCCGAAGTGAGATTGTGAGCAACCGGAATTTGTACCTGAGCAATCTTTCCTTCACTTGACGAAAGGCAGAACTGTTTTCCTTTGCCGGACAAGTGTTCAGTACCAGGTACCCCGTAGACCTTAACACCAGGCTCAACACCTACAGAAAAATTCAACATCCTGCACCGCAACTTCGCTTCTTGTTGTATGAAATACCTTGTCCAGCTCGCGGTGCAGGGTCCTCTAAAACGGCGTGAGCGAGTGTGTAAGGTATGCAAAGAGCCAGGAGAGCGAAGAGACATAAAAAGCGAACCATGCTTATGGATGTTTGATGTGAACTTCTGGGAATGTGATGGCAATTTACGGTTTGGCGGTTTGTTGATGTGGCGTTAATTGGGCACAAATCGCTCAGTTGGCCGCTGATGGGAAATTTTGACGCGGAACATTCTTTATTAAGGGGTGAGGTACCCAGGGTCCAGGTTATTGGTTGTGATCCTACTAAGTTCTTACCGTTGATCTTTCCGAGTCCTTTACGCTTCACCATTCAATTTGCATTCCATCGTGCTAGTATACTGTGCGATGTTTTTATCTAGCCAGTTCGAGCCCAGCTGCACTCTTCAGCAATGGAAATTCGTAGGAGGTTCATTATGCGCATGCCTGGACCAAAATTCCAGCTCGTGAGATAACATATAATCCGACGTTTATTTACCAGTAAACTGAACCCAATTGTCACTGGAGTATGTTTTTGTCACATCGGCATTCGCACGGCGGGCCCGGTGGCAGTATACATAGGTCTTTCCGCGATCTCATCCAGAAATTTCGCTCTACGTACTCCGATTCTTCTTAAATCAGCTGAACTGTTCGGGATTCTGGACCCACAAGCCCCACCGGCTCCTTCCTAATATGGTCATGCACCTCGTGGCGCGTAGTCTGGCTCGCTGCCTACTTAACCTCGGCAACTCTTCGCTTCTCTGTCCCAATCTCCTCTTCATGACAAAGCGCACCTTCGACTCAATGACCACAGAAACCGACACTCTCAACCCTCTCCGTGTCCAGCGCACCTCAGCGTCCGCAAAGCTCCCCGCTCGAGCGACGCCCGGCAGCGCAGGCTACGACCTCTGCGCGAGCGAGCCGTGCGTCATCCCCGCCCACGGTCGCTCGCTCGTTAAGACCGGGCTTGTTATTGCGTTGCCGGAAGGGACGTATGGTCGCATCGCACCACGGAGCGGGTTGGCGGTGAAACATTTCATCGACACCGGCGCAGGTGTGATCGATGGGGATTATAGAGGTGAAGTTGGAGTATTGCTGTTCAACTTTGGTGAGAAAGATTTCGCTGGTACGTTGTACATGTAAGACGGGCATTCGATTTTGTATTGATTTCTGCTTCAGTGGCGGAAGGAGATCGGATTGCACAGTTGATTCTTGAGAGGATCGCGGTCGCTGACGTCGTTGAGGTTGAGGTTTGTCTTGAATCTGTTCGAAAATTGTTTCGCTTATGTTCTTTCGAAGTCGATGGACGAGACAAAGAGAGGAGCGGGAGGGTTCGGGTCTACCGGAACACAATAGCCGTCACTTCTCCTGCGGCTTTATGCCTCTTTGTATTTAATCCCACGTTGTATATTGCGACCAATAGAGCCCGTCACCATGTATTAATGACTATTGGCTTTATTCCGGAACGGTGAAAATAGTAC
Source organism: Cladochytrium replicatum (assembly GCA_025526935.1). NCBI lineage: Eukaryota > Fungi > Chytridiomycota > Chytridiomycetes > Cladochytriales > Cladochytriaceae > Cladochytrium > Cladochytrium replicatum. The sequence continues at coordinate 299,472 of JAHLKD010000038.1, read as the reverse complement.
GTTTGTGGGTATCTTTTAGAAGATACCCTCTCACTTGTAGAGGACATATGCTGCAATTGCACCGATGGCTGCCACCGAGACAACAGTGCCGAGTGCAATCTGAGTAGTCCTGAGGCGGTCGACCTCAGCCTTCAGTTTTGTGTTGCTCTTCAAAAGATACTGCACAAAAATACAGTAATGAGTTACGGAGCACAATGACATACAGATTGGACTGCATACCTCGTTGTACTTGGCGACACCCTTTTCTCGGCGGTGAGTGCCGTCGCAGTAAGGCTTGTTCTCGGTAATTTTGCAGCCGCAGAGGTAGTACGTCTTCTTCTCCTGGACTTGGAATTTTACCGGGTTGATACCAGAGCCACGGTGCTGTTAACGATTTGTATTAAATAATACTGAGCATAATAGAGTAAGAACACATACGCTGCCATCACAGAAGGGTTGACTCTTGCTCCTAAAATGCGAGAGGAGGCAATTCAATTATCGCACGCGCATAACTCTTCCTTCACGTACTTTCCACAAGCGCACCACCAGTAGTCCTACACATTGATTCGAAATCGATAAGCCCACATTGTCCAGTGCAACGATTCTTTACCTTTCCAGGCTCCAGCTCAACCGTGTACGGCTTTGGCTGCACCAATTCTGGGACGGGTGAGGTCGATGCGGGTTCTGGCATTGAATTTGAACTTGTTTCCGAATTGAATTTGTTTAACAAACCAAGCCACCAGATAATGCCGGCAAGGGCGGTTCACATCGACCGTGTTGCGCTTGCGGACCTCACCCCGGAACTGTTCGCTCAGATATACCGCAACAAGAGACCCCTTCTCATCACGCATGCACTCGACAGAAATTGGCTGACGCCACAGACTCTCCGTGACGATCTGCCCGAGATTGTCGAAGTTATGCGTGCACACGACTGTCACACGTTCCTGGATGACAGCAGGAGTGTGAGGAAGGAGACTGTGGGCGCTGACTCGCTCATGCAGAGCGTGTGGAGCGACACTGGGGTGGACGAGGAGCTGGTGTATTACCGCGGTCTGCCAACTGAATCCATGCGGGATAGGTTTGCGGCGGTGATGAATGGTGTTGAGGAGCGATGCGGAGTGAAGACGGAGCCAAAGCGCTATGGGCTGTGGGTTGGTACGCGAGGCAATGTCGTGAGTATTGATCACCAGGTTGGATGCCGACAGACAAATGACTCCGAACATTGATTTGTATAGACGCCAATGCACTATGACTCCTGTCACGTTTTCCTGGGTGAGTTCTCTTCTTGCTTTTCGATGCATCTCCAGTTGCTGATTTCGTATGCAGCGCAGATCGTGGGCAGAAAGCGTTGGGTGATCTTTAGCCACGAGGACACCCGCTCCATTTATCCCTATGACGGCTTTAATATGCCATATCATGCCGCGAAGCCCCAGTATCTCAATCTCCTTTACGAGGCGCGCTACCCATCTATCACACGAACGGAGATCGAGTCAGCTATCCGGGTCACAGATCCCTGGCAGGGCGGGTTCGGACAGTTTTGCAAACTTGCGAATTGCGACCCAATGCTGTGCGAGTTAGGACCGGGAGAAGTGATTTATAACCCATCGGGATTCTGGTGAGTTTTGGAAGATCCGGATGGACGCGTCCAATGAGATTGCACCATGCTTAAAAAAATTGCTCTGTTTCCCTATGGTTGCGATACTGCTTGGTGGTGACAGGCATGAAGTCGTTTCAATTGACCCTGCGGTATCGATGTCGGTCCCACTTGAGATGACTCAGGAGGATTTGAAAACAGTGCCCGTAAATCTTCTTTCATGATTCTATAACCACCCATGTCACCAAGCTCAGAAACGAATAAATCGGACGGAATGCTCATCATCCTCGATTGGATCTTGATAGAAAAGGGCATTCAACGTAGATGGTGACCGATCGATGCCACGCATTTGGGGCTATTTGGCCCGTTTCTTTTTCGTGTTTATTTGACCGCGCCAAATCACACACAGCATTTCCGTGAGCTTTCTTTCGCACAGACCAAGAGGGATACCGTTGGCCAACACTCTGCCGGTACGTGCTGCACAACAGAACGGGCCAGTGATCTAGGAAGGAACGTTTCATGGTTATCGTCCGACCAGGAAAAATGTCCATCAGAGAGTGAAGGAAAACAAAATTCTTTCAAGCGCTTCTTTTCTTCTCACCTCCCTTTCACCACACTTCCACGACACTTCCACGGTTATCAATAATCTTTTCTGGGACATCGTTTTTCTATTTTATCCGCGCATCTCATCTGTCCATTAGCTTCAAACTCAATCATGTCGATTGCATTCCGGGCTTCATCAACGACACTCAAGGTAGCGCAGAGTGACGTTTGGCAGAAATGCATGGCTAACCTATTTGTGGCAACTGTGCTATTTGCGTCAACAGACGGTCTCTCGGTTACACACCCCAGTCCTCGCATCCGGACTTCGCTTGCTCAGCACAAGCGCAAAGCCAAAGGTATTGCGCAGAGTGCATGCCGGTTTGAGTTCAGTTTGGTTGCTGAAGGTGTTTTTGTTACCGTTCTGCAGAGCTTGAAGGACACTCTCAAAGAAATCGCACCAGCAAAGCAAGCGGAAGTTAAAGAGATCAGGGCAAAGTATGGCAACAAGGTTTTAGGCGAGACCACGGTGGACATGGTAAGGAGATCTGTGACTGTTGTTTGGGTAGTGTGTTTTGACACATGGTTGTGCAGGCTTACGGTGGTATGCGCGGCATCAAGGGGCTGATTTACGAGACGTCGTTGCTCGACGCTGAGGAGGTATGCATATGGATCAAGGACAAGTAGCATTGGCGGGGCTGGTTTGCTTGAGAAACCGTTCGAAAAAGCGGCTGTGCGGAAGAGACGTTTGAAAGAAATAGAACACATTCAGCAAACCGCCTTACACGATTTCTTCTTCTGCTTTATTCGGAAAGGGTATTCGATTCCGTGGCTATACCATTCCCGAATGCCAGAAACTTCTTCCCGCCGCCGAAGGAGGCGAGGAACCTTTGCCAGAAGGTCTCTTCTGGCTTCTTGTGACGGGTCAGATCCCGACCAAGGAGCAAGTGAAGCAGCTCTCAGCCGACTGGGCTGCTCGCTCTGCGATCCCAGCTCACGTCGAGGACATCTTGGACAGGTGTCCCCCGAACCTCCACCCGATGTCGCAGCTCTCGCTCGCCGTAACTGCGCTCCAGAGTGAGTCGTCGTTCGCAAAGGCATACCAGAATGGGGTTCCGAAGACAGAGTACTGGGACTACTTTTACGAGGACGCCAACGACCTGATTGCGAAACTCCCCAACATTGCCGCCAGGATCTACAGGAACGTGTTCAAGGACGGGAAGGTGCCAGATATCGACCCTAGCCTCGACTACGCCGCAAACTTCTCAAAGCTGTTGGGATACTCGGACCCCAAGTTCATCGAGCTTATGCGGTTGTACTTAACCATCCACTCTGATCACGAGGGTGGAAACGTCAGGTGAGTTTGCGTTTGTACACCAAAAGTGTGTTTCTAGTCTTCTAACTAGGAGACTGAATTCTAGTGCACATGCCACGCACCTCGTCGGAAGCGCTCTGTCCGATCCCTACCTCTCCTTCGCCGCCGGAATGAACGGTCTCGCCGGTCCCCTCCACGGTCTCGCTAACCAAGAAGTCCTCCGGTGGATCCTGAAGATGAAGGACGCGATTGGCGCAGAGCCAACCGAGGCGCAGATCACCGAGTACATCTGGGCGACGCTCAAGTCGGGCCAGGTTGTCCCCGGTTACGGCCATGCTGTTCTTCGCAAGACCGACCCGCGATACATTTGCCAGCGCGAGTTTGCGCTCAAGCACCTCCCCAACGACCCTATGTTCCAGGTGGTCTCGAAGATGTACGACATTGTGCCGAAGGTTTTGACTGAGCATGGCAAAACCAAGAACCCCTGGCCCAACGTGGACGCACACAGCGGTGTTTTGCTTCAGGTAGAAGGGCTTTTTATTTGAATTTTTTCAGGAGACTGGGGACTCAAACGAAAATTCTTTTTTAGCACTTCAACTTCACTGAGCAGGAGTATTACACTGTTCTTTTCGGTGTGTCTCGTTCTTTGGGCGTCATGGCTGGATTGATCTGGGACCGTATCCTTGGTTTGCCAATTGAGCGGTGAGTGCTGCTGATCAAATACGTCGAGAATGCTGTACTGACGTCCATTACATTACCAGACCCAAGTCTCTCACCACAGATGCTATCAAAAAGATGTTTGCCGACAAGTAAACTTGTTTCTGAGTAGTTTAAAACGATTTCTTCTGTTTTTCCTTTTGTGCACCTCTTAAAAATGTCACAGATATATTATCTGATGCGGTGACATTTCGTTCTTGTTGGATTTTTTCAGTTTGTTTTGGAGTACCTTTGCTCCCAATGTTTTTCTTCCTCCATCCTCTTTAACTCCTGGCATTTGAGGTGTAATGACCTGCACTTACGTGCGGGAATCTATTTTTGATCGAAACTTCAGAGGAAAGATGACATCAGAAGTCGACTTCGCAGACAAGCAGCTCAACAATGCACCAGTAGCAATCGCCAAACACAGATCGATCAGTCCCAAAGCAACCAGCATACTGCAAACCAAGTGGTAAGCCTCAATTGCTTTTTACCTCGGAAGCAGCCGGGTTGCACTATTTTCTTTTTTTGTTTTTCCATCTTCTTCATCTCCCGAAATGGAAAATTGTCTTTTTTATTTTTGTTTCTCCAAGCCACCGTCCCCACCCATATCTTCAGCACTGCCGCCCCACCTTCTTTTCTTCTAGATCTCTGCTCCCAACCCCAGCACCGACTCACTAAACCGACCCCGATTGCGATGGCCGAGAAGAACGTTAAGCAAAAGAGGAGCAAGCTCGAGCAGTTCGCATCCGACCTGTTGATCGGTGGTACCGCCGGTGCGATCGCTAAGACCGCCATGGCCCCCGTCGAGCGTGTGAAGCTCCTCCTCCAGACCATGGAGTCCCACCCCGATGTGTTGTCGGGCAAGATCCAGCCCTACAAGGGTATCGGTGACTGCTTTGTCCGAGTCTACCGCGAGCAGGGTCTCTGGGCCTTCTGGCGTGGTAACCTCGTCAACTGCCTGCGTTACGCTCCCCAGCAGGGATCTGCCCTCGCCTTCAATGACGCCATCAACAAAATGTTCCCGAAGTACGACTCGAAGACCCAGTTCTGGCAATCGCTCGGGTCTAAGCTCTTCTCCGGTGGTCTTGCCGGCGCTGTCGCCAACACTATTGCCTACCCCTTCGACTTCGCTCGTACTCGCCTCGCCGCTGACTTGAAGGCTGGCGGTGGTCAATACAAGGGTATCATGGATTGCTTGTCGTCGACCTTCAAGACCCAGGGTATCACTGGGGTCTACACAGGTTGGTCGGTCACAGTCGCCGGTGCTTTCGTGTACCGTGCCGGTCAGTTGGGTCTCTTCAAGCAGATCCAGGACCTTAACCCCTACGCCAACGACAGAGGTGCTATTGGTATGGTTTCCTCCTTCGTCGCCGTCACCGTTGCCCGTACCGCCATCATGCCTTTCAACTACCCCTTCGACACTGTCCGTCGTCGCATGATGTTGGAGTCTGAGAAGTCTCGCAGCGAGCGTGTCTACAAGGGTGCCATCGACTGTTTCCGCAAGGTGTTGGTCAAGGAGGGTGTCAAGGGCATGTACAAGGGTATGATCCCTGAGATCTTCCGTGGTGTCGGTGGTTCTGTCGTCATTGTGGCCTACGACCGTATTAAGGTTATCTTCAACCTGTAAGCGGTTACTTGAGGCGGGTCTGGGACTGCGACGTGTTGGGACGGAACACACATTTTTCCTTATTAAAAATCACTTCATACATTTCGGTATACCTGTTTTGGGAGCTTCTTCTCATTTTTTCAGTTTTCTTGCAAGAAAATGAAAAGCCGATACTTTTTGGCACGTCATATTAGGTGCTCCCTTTACTTACTTCGCATAAGCTTTTAATATACGCAAACCGATTGAGTCGTGAAGAACATAGTATAACAAGTTGGAAGAGCGGAACGTTGGACTCGATTAGGTTGGGCTAAACTAGCAGCAATTTAATGTCTTAGTTGCTCTTATTCGTTCTCCAATCTGTCTTCAACTTAGCCTGTACCCCAAACTTCGATAATTCATTCTTTCACAATGGTCGACAATTCCAGAATTGTCGTTCAGAAGTCAAACTACTTTAATTACTTTCCTCATCATCTCACATCTGCAAGCCAAAGCGGAAGACGCGGAAGATGGAAATGAAGTTTTCCATCGACTGGCACCAATACTTGCTGTGCATGTTTGACTAAGGTGTTAAAAACCAAGGGCTTCTCCTAGCACCGTCGGGCGTTTTTAGCTGTGTTGTAGCTAGCACAACAGCTCCAGGTTCCGTCTCTTGGCCCTGTTGAAAGCAAAATTACCTTATTGCACACAAGCACTCTGTGGCTGATACAAATCAAGGCTGGGATTGCCTAACCGGGAAGAATGTGGCATGTGAGTGTTTGGTTAGTTCCACTGTCTGTCTCCTTTATTTTATACCTGTGGTGTGTGAGTGTTTGGTTTATTCCCACTGTCTCACGGACCACAATAAATGTTCCACAGAAATTCATACACACTAACAAGAACATTAAACAATCACAATAAAGAAATAAGACAGCATGGCTGCCCAAAACATAAATCAAGCAATAGCATAAAAAACTCTCAAGCCCAAGAGAAAATACCTATTGCGCAAATAATGATAAGGCCTCCGTGGATACACAGAATTTAACAGGTGCCCCCTCAAAGATGAGCTTTTGGGTTACCAAAGCTCATGCCATCAAATAAACTCAAAAAAGAATGAAAACACCCACACGCTCCTTGTACACCGCAACAGTGTCAGCTGAATATTCTTCCAGTCTTTGGCAGGTTCCCAGGAATCATCAGAGGGTGGATAACCTAACCAACACACACAATACTGGAGTTTCCCGTGATATTTTTGGTGAGCCACAATTTGTTCAACTTCGTACCATTAGCCATCTTTGTCTAGCTCTGGTTCTGGCTTATCTCGACCTTGCTGCAGGGGAGCAGTTCATGCTTCTCAACATTGAAACATGAAACCAAGGATTGACACAAGAAAACTTTTTGGAAAGTGCATGACAGTAGGTGTCGTACTTGCCCACATCCTCCACAACAAATGGACCAACCTGTTGGTAGAACTTCATATGCTTGCCTTGGTGGTGAGCATAGTATTGTCTCCAACTTTGAATATTGGAATTGGCCCACTAGTGTCCTGAGCTCTTTTGTAAAACTCCTGATACTCTGAATAAAGTGTAGTGCACTAGATTTGCAATTCCCTCAATCAATCAACTAGTCTTTCTGCATCAGCTGACCATAGGGCACGATGTTCCGACGAATCGATAAGGGCTCCCAGTGGGATTATATCCCAAATCCTGTTCAAATCTGGTAACTCCCATAGGTTCATTACTGGCTCAAACTTGCAAATTGATTGCAAACTCAACCATCAGAAGGTAACGTTCCCATGCTAATACACAGTCATCCCCATCGTATACTGCATCAGCTAATTTGGTTAGAACTGCAACTGCCAGTTTCTTTGAGCTCTCTGCATATGGATTAGCCTTACAATGTCTGTGATTGAATATATCAAGGGGACTGTTGATAAAAACTGGGATTCAGTAGGCAAATGTGCCAATCATTCAAACATACCATAGAGTGTCCAGTTGTTTTGGATGACTTCGTCGTTGAGTCTGCGAGGGTTGTGTGGGAGGTAAGGGAGTGTGGAATCAAGCTGCTGAGCAAGTACTTCCACAAACAAATCCACCGTCTGGTCATCCAAGTCTTCATCTACCCCAAAGTCAATCTCATTGATTGGAGCTCCCCCGATGGGGTCCTCCATTTCACTGGAATCACTGACGTTCTTGAAATCGTCCTCGTTACGATCCTCATCCTCTTGAACGTCATTTACACCCAGTGGTCACCCAGACGCTTTCCTAGAAGTCACAACATAAGCTGTAACAAACAATTTCTACCACGACAGACCTCAAGAGCTGTCCTTTCTGTCCACCTGGACACTTAGAGTCTGTAACGTTCCAGCCACACCACGACAAAAATGCGCCGCCTTTGTTAAACCAAAGCGTAAGGCAGCGTCTGACGCAAGCCAAAGACTGGTGGACAGTCATCTGCTTGACATACGGAAGTGAAGTCTGCCTGCCCCACGGATTTCAGGGGCGTCCAGCGAGGGGAACAGCATGCTGGACAAACACACAGGTATATCAGGACACGGTGGCAACAACAGCGCTCGAGAGCCTGGCTCCACATCTTCTTCCAATGACTCCAGCGAGTTGGGTCTGGCTTCTCAGCAGCGCGTACAAGAGCTTCCTGCCAACGGTAGTTTTGCTGACTCTTCAGTGCAACAGGAGCCAGCAGCTGGATCAGTTCATCCATCAATGCTTTCATCAGAAGCAGATGTAGACAGATGTCGGACTGTAGAGGTGGTCGAGGCAGCATAGTGAAGAATTACTATAAGGTTGATAATGGACTGAGAACATGTTTGGTTGTGAAATGCAAGTGGAGCCAGAAGGTCGATAAGACAGGATCAACAAAAAACTCTCTCCGGCATCTGAAAAACCACCATGGAAGTATTGCCAGTTCACTTGGACTGTTGGACACCGTCCCCAAGGAGACATTGAATTTCGGTTGCTGGAGAAGGAGCAAGACTTTGTGTTCAATCCTGACGTAGTGTGGCAGTCGAATTTGGACTGGATTGCTGCAGACAAGCTTTTACTATTGTGGAGAAAGAGTTCTTTGTCAGCATGCTGAAGACTTTTCAGCCAAACTATACACCAAAGACGGCAAAAGCAGTGAAGCAAAATGAGATGGATCTTTACGACAAATTGTTTGATACATACCAAACTTATATTGCGTCTTTTTGGAAAGTGTCTGCGTGGACAGAAAGAACAAACGCTTTGTTTTAGCTTCCTTATCACATCGGGTTTTACTCAAGTCTGAATCTTGACACGATACTGCCCTTTTTGAGAAGGCACTAGGATGTTGCCATGATGAGAATCTAGATGCAATGAACATTCTCAGAGTACCTCATTTCTTTCACTGTTGTTCTTGTTGCCACTTTCCCCCTCTGCTAAAGTTTCAATTAGCGCTTGCATATTCCCAAATTGATGGATATTGCTCACCTGGAGTATTGTTCTTGTCCAAGTCTAATGGGTTCCAAAATGTGCTCTTGAAGTAGATGGTCCACGGATAGTAGAGTTCGAAATTTTCCGATGCCAATGCAATTAGCGCACTTCATGCTGATTGTTTGTGGCCCATCTTGTTGCAGGAGCTGCAGCAATTGGCTGTGTACTTGGATGGAGAGATTAGCTGGGAAGGTATTTGGACATCAGCTATTTAGGAATGTTTTTGTTAATTGGATTTATAGGTGAAGAATTGAATGAGTCTTACCAAGTTCAGTATTGTCTGGGAGTTGTTATGGTGGTAAGAAGGCATGGATGTGAGACCTCTGACAATGACAAGGTTTTGCATGTACAAACCATAATTTTCCTCCTTGTTGCTGCCTTGAATGATTCCTCTCTTCCTCTTGCCCTTGAAGCCGTTCGTCTCCCGATCCAGCGAAAATGACTCTTTGTGGTGGTGGTTCCAATTCTCATTCTCCAAAGCAGTGCCTCCTCATGTGTTTTTTGAGCTCGGATTGTGACTGGCAGATAAGTTGGAGAGGTTGGGTGGTGTTTCAACAGCTTGATACCTCCTGAACAGATTGGCAGATTCATCTTCTATCCCCATCATTCATAGCTGACTCAACCTAATTCAATCCATTCCTGACATCTTTCTGAAGGGACATATGATTTTTCCAGAGAGAGATGCTGCTCCGTCTTCAACGTCATCTACTTTTTGGTTAAAATGTTCTCCATATACCTCATAAAAAACATCATTGCTACCTCCCCGTTGAAATAATCCAGACCCCATAGGATCCATGCTATGAGTAGCGCCCAAGCTCAATCCAGTCCCAGGAGCAGGAGCCGACATTGTCGGCGCACCAAAGCCCAAACCTGTCATCGGTGCACCGAAACCGGTCCAGTTGCTGAAGCCCCTGTCCCTGCAGTCGCAGCTCCACCTTGCCCAAATGTGCCGACGTTGGCTTGTAGCAAGAACTTGCCGTTCTGATGGTCATTCATTTGAACTGTGAATGTGGGAATATAACTACCCAAATCGAAAATAATACTACACTCCATACAATGTACCTGCCACTCAACTTCGGGAACAACAGCAGGGTTTTGGTGGGTCGAGGAGGTGAAAACGGGGAAATATTCCTGGACTCTTTGGAGGAGGGAAAGCCTGGTGGGGAGAAGAGGGTGAAGGTGGTGAGGGTGAGTGGGAGAAAGTAGGTGAGGGACAGCTGAACTGGTGTTGGTGCATCAACCAAAACACCAGCCACAGGGTAGAGCGCTACGATACAATTTGGTTAGATTTCTCACCGTAATTATTTGTTTTCAGGGGTCTTTCGCTGGCAGGTGCTGCTGGAGGGTATGTTGGATCAAAATGCAACTAAAATGGTTCCTCAGAAAACCAAACATTACAGTTAGAGAAGTTTCAAACCAAGTACTCTGACCTTCCAGATGCTGTGAGAGCGCAGATTGACGACCTTCAGAGCGTGACTTGCCGATTTTCACAGTCTTTTTACTGATTTCCGATTTTCATTGTTTTTTTACTGATTTCTGTTGTCTATAGGAAATCCATCCACTTGCAAGCTCAAGCAATGGAGTACGTGAGGAGAAATAGTTTGGCAAACATGGTTCTTGCCGAGTTTCACAATGCAGCGCATGATCTTACCGAAATGAGTGAATGAGAATTGATAAGCTCTGGTTATTTGACTCAGGGCACTCACAATGAACTTTGTATAAAAGGTGACAGGGTTGTGAAACATGCTTGACCGCAGTATGAACAAGCGCAATATGAATTGGAGATGTCATTTATCGACACTGGGACGCGCTTCGTTGATCGATACCGAAGCAGTGCCCAGAACATGGCCCCAATGCAAAGGGACATTAATTGAATTATTCTGAAATATGCATGCATCAATCTGTTCAAGGTTTTTGACAAGCTATCAGCACCAACAGTGCTTCCAAACATACCAACTGGCAACTGCGGCTAAGGACCAAGATCCCCATATCACGCATTGAGGATCGGTGGGTTTTCAGGTTATCCGTATTAGGTTAGGAGCCATTGACAAATTGTACCTGTGCCATCAGGCACATATGTTTTGTACATACAAGATTCACAAAATGGCGGAAGTGAACAAGCTTTTTTCCCCCTGGCGCGCATAATGGCAAGAGAACGGAGGGAAGTGTTTATTTCCTTTTGACTGGAAATAAGAAAACAATCGTCCAAGAAGCACGGTTGTTTTTGTGGAGGTAGAGAAAAACTCAAAACTAAAAGTTGTTTTCCATCACGAAAAATTTCTCTTCTTTCCCAGAAATTTAAAAACACTAACTATCAGGTAATCACAATGTTTTCAATGACCAAATCCGCTTCCGTCAGTTCTGTACAAATTTCCAACAAAAGCACAAAAGGAGCATTTCCGAAAATCAACGCCACTCTTAAGGTGAGCATATGTTGGTTTGGTCTCCCTTATAGATGCTCCCGGGTCGCTGCATCTCGTCCCTCACCTCGTCGAACCACGAGTTCCCAAGCGCCTCGGCGCAACTCCACCGCTCCCAATGGTAAAACTTCAGCAACCCATTCAGAACCTCCCGTTCCTCTGGCGTCGCATACTCCCCGTTACCGCGTCGACCAAATGGACCCTCGACGAGCATCTCGTCGCCATACCCACCCCTGCAGCACGCAGCCCCGGCGTCCTCGACCTTCCCGTCCACGCCTATAAACTTGCCGAAGTCCACGGACTGGCAGACAAACTTGGGATGGTGCGAGATGGTGTTGGTGAACGCGGCTGCGCCGGAGGACAGCGAGGCTTCGGCCACGAGGGAGAGGCGCTGGGAGAGCTCTTGGGGTGTGATCACATCTCCTCTCAAATCTCGATCCAAAAACACAAGCGGCTTAGACATCCCCGATTGATCGATGAGTAACCCACCACCTCGGATCACAACTAGAAATTGCATTTCATTCATTGCATTTCATACAATTTTATTACTCTCGTGGGCTGTCTCTCAAGGATGTCAATATAACTCTGTGCTAACTACGCTCGTGATGCCTTATTATCGACACTTTGATAGTGCTCCATTTTGGCACATTTTCTTGGGCGTGCTGTAAAAGTAACACGAATCATATACGATGTGGTGGATGATGCCGCCACCAGATCCCGTCTCGCTTGGATCCGGCAACCCAGTATCCTCTCGTATGTATAAAATCCCTGCGTCCCGTCCAATAAGCAACTGCCCAATCCCACCCGCACATTCGCTAACTGCTCTGCACTCTGTTACTCTGTTGGATTGCTTCCCCACCATCTTTCCCACACTCCAGTGTGGCACAGTCCCCCTATAAGAAAAGAAAATCCCCCCCCACAGTGACCCTCTCTTTTCCCCTCACCCAGCCGGTTCCCAACTAACGTCTGCCCATTGGACTACGTTTAAGCGCCGTCATTCACTCGCATCCCGCCAGCGGTTCTCGGTTCTCGGTTGCGCACTATCCCTGCTCTTTATTTAACCTCTCACAGCATCCCCGTTTCTTTACGGCCGGGTTGCTGTCTTCCTAGTCACTCTTTACACCTCTGCACTTCGGGGCTTAACCCCAGAAGTGCTTGTCATCACGGAGCGAAGAAATCGTCTTCTGGAGCTTGGTCTCTGCGTCGGCGTTCTGCCGGGTATTTGTGAAGATCAATGCTTCGCTCTGAGTCCTAATTGATCTCTTTTAACTCTCATTGCAGAGCCACCTTGGGGTGCTATCGTTTTTGTTCTTAGCTGACTACTGTACGCCGATACCGGCTAACTAGTGCAGCTGTAAACTGTCGGGGTGCGGGTCCCACAGTACGGCGTGAGGCTATCAGGCTTCATTTACGAAAAAAATTTCACCTGTCGTCGAGTGATTGTTCCTTAACCGGGCGGTTCTCGGCGTATTTTTCCCCATTTCAATACCACATCGCTCATACCAGGCAAACATCCCCCAATTACCTCGAAAGCAACCGACATCCATCACCTCTTTCAAAGTTTTCATCTCTCCTTCCATATTATTATTATTCCTGCACCTTCTGAAGCCTCAATTATACCTGTTTACGACATCGATTCTCACACCTCAACAACATCAACCAAATTTTCGTGGATATACTCTGTGCCGATGAAAACAGTCGAGTCCGCCACCCTCAACGATGCAGCGATTCTACTTCGCTTGAAACAATTCGAACACGAAAATGCTCCCTCCATTTTGTCGAAATCTCCCGGTTCTGTGACCACTTACGGTCACGCTTTTGCAAAGCCCCTGCACCCGCAGCCGGCCCACCGTCACCTTACTGACGCCTGTGCCTTGGGCTCTCGCTCCGTTGGAGATCTGTTGAAGGATCGCGTTTGCGGAATCCCAAATTACTTGGAAGACGCTGAGGATGCCTTCTTTGTTGCCGACGTAGGGGAGATCATCCGCCAGCACCAATCCTTTCGCAAGCTTCTGCCACGTGTGGAGCCGTTCTACGGTTTGATTTGACTGTTATTTCGTGGTGATCACTTCTGACGTAAATTATTCTTTAGCGGTAAAGTGTTGCCCTGACCCCATGGTCGTGAAAACTCTGGTTGATCTTGGTACCGGCTTTGACTGTGCCAGCCAGGCTGAAGTTAAGCTGGTCACTGATTTCGGAGTCGACCCTGCTCGCGTTATCTACGCCAACCCGTGCAAGCAACTTTCGCACGTTCGCTTCGCATCCAACCGTGGCGTGAAGATGATGACCTTTGACAATGAGGACGAGCTGTTGAAGATCAAGGGTATCCACCCGAACGCGGAGATGGTCTTGCGTATTTTGACCGACGACTCGCACTCCCTTTGCCAGTTCGGTGTTAAATTTGGTGCTCCTCTTGAACGAGTGCCTCACTTGCTCCAAGTTGCGCGCGACAACGACATCAAGTTGGTCGGTGTTTCGTTCCATGTCGGAAGTGGATGCTTCAATGCTGTGTCTTTTGCTGATGCAGTCAAAAATGCACGCGCTGCCTTTAACATGGCCAAGGAGTTCGGGTTCGACCTTACGCTCTTGGATGGTGAGAGATTGAGCGATCTGGTCGGATTTTTCGCTGACAGTTCTTTTTGGGGGCAGTTGGAGGAGGTTTCCCCGGAAACAACAGTGGTGGCTTGACTTTCCAAGAGATCGCCTCTGTTCTTGGCCCCGCAATTGACCAGTACTTCCCTTCGAAGGACGTTCGTGTGATTGCCGAGCCCGGTCGCTTCTTTGTTGCTTCTGCATTCACGCTCGCTGTGAATGTTGTCGCTCGCCGTGTTGTCCCTTCCGCGGTCGTCGCAGAACAGGAAGAAGCAGACAAGCCTTCGTACATGTGTAGGCTCTATATTGAATGAATGCAAAACAAGGCTGACGTTTGAATCCCAGACTACGTCAACGATGGCGTTTACGGTAGCTTCAACTGCTTGATGTTCGATCACGCCGTGGTGTACCCCAAAGTCTTGCTTCGCAACGGCGAGTACTTGTACGAATCGGACACTGCTCTCTTGGAAGAGCCGAACTACACCTGCAGCATCTGGGGTCCTACCTGCGATTCCATTGACTGCATCAGCAAGAAGGAATCTCTCCCTGAGCTCAACATTGGTGATTGGATGTACTTTGAGAACATGGGAGCTTACACATTGTGCGCGGCTTCAAACTTGTGAGTGTAAATTTCAATACTCGCTTTTTTTCATGTTTTCTAACTTATCTTATCTTTTGCAGTAATGGGTTCCGTAAATCCTCTATTGTGTACACAAACACCTACCTTGCCTAATCGTGGCTTTATGGACGAGAAGAAGAAAGGACGCATAGATGACTTGCGTATCACTTTTTCTTCTTTTTGATTTGTCTGCCCATTTTTGTTTTGTATCTGGAAGTTTATCATGCGTTTTTTGATCGTTCATTTTTTCATTACTGTAGGGTTAATTGTCAGCTTACATTCCCTTTTTCCGAGTTCATTTCTTTGGGTTTGCAGGGACTCAGTCGCTTTTTTTCTTTTTTCGAGTTTCACCTCAGATGACCCTTTTTTTGATCTTTTATAGAGAGTGAACTGTTCATTTTTGTTACGTTTTGTGGTGTATGGGACGAACCATCAGACAGTTTTACATTGTTTGGTGTGTGTGCTTTACGTAATGTTCAGAGGGTTATAATGAGTTTTTCTATCTTTTGTCGTTGCTTTCGCACCAACTTTTTTTTGTATTTTACCCCTGGCTCATTCGCTGCGAAAAAGATACTGGTCATCTGTGACATTTGGGAATATTAGTATGTAGTTGTCGGGTAGCTCGGCTAATGATGAGCTTACTAGTTGAGAGATGGCGTCTTAACATTGGTGCCAAACACTCCGAGATTGATTTTCTTATTCAAATTCTTGTTTCATGATTTACTGTGACGACCGACACTGTGTGCCGCTTCTGCAGCAACAATTGAAATAAATATTGCAATGTACACTAAGAACCTTCCATTTTGACCTGCATCGAGAAAACCAGTCGGATTTCTCAGAGGAAAACGAAAAACGGCACTGAATATGCTCACCATTTCTTGCAGAAGCTCAGATCTCTCGTCATCCCAATAGATCAGACTGTGCCTGAACACTGCAAAGAGATCAGAATTATCTATCCAAACGCAAGTTTCGAGCATACCAAGGCTCCACGCATACGGGAGGAAGAATCGACTGTATTCCGCTGCTTCTTCATATTCGCACCGAACCTCTTCATACACCTATAAAAAAACGTCATTATGCAAACAGTCACTAAACAATAAGAAAGAGTACCTTGATTTTATTGGCCGGCCATGTTTTTAGCCCTTGCTCAATCATAGCTAGGATATCCTCCGCGCTGGGCGTTCTGGACCCAAAGTCGTCTAGCTTGGTCACAAAATACGTGATTACCTTCAAGCATACATTAAAAACACTATGAAGCCAAGCCGGGGTGGTTTGCCTCACCGCGTCAATGTTGTCGACAAGCGGCGCAAACCTCTCTTCCCGAAACTCAAAGAAGAGCTTTCGGCGATGCAGCAGCGCATACACGAGCTGAGGGTTGTGCTGGATGTTGTGCGAGATGATCGAGTTGACCATCTCGAGGATCAGCGCGACAAGGTCGGAATAGACCGTCGAGTCCGTTTCCGTGTGCTAGATAAAATTCACACAACCGTCAACGGTGAGAAACCGAAAGAGTAAATTGTGTCGGTTCGCATAATTACATTTGGATCTGCCTGGATAAGCTTCAAATAGCGCTTTGCGACTGAGTCGAAGAGGCTTTGATTGATCCAAACGATTAGTTGAAATATGCCATCACTTATGAATGCACATACCTGATGATGCGTTGGGCGACCGCAGGTTGCACATTCGTTATCCTCGAAGACATATTTGAAAGAATTGAAATGCCCACGGTGTGAATGTACATGTCCTTTGTGACTCGTGTAAATAATGATAGGCGTTCGGTTCCGAGAATCTATTTTCACCTTTTGTTGACCTAAATTGGTCTGTATGCAACGCATCAGCACCAACATCGAAAGACCACCGAGGGAGAAGGTCTTGATTAGCCTCTCAGAGTACCAAAGTTGTGCAGGCACCGTCTGGGTTGTACCGTCAGCCTAGCCCACGCTGACAAATTGCTGCAACTCACGATCTTTTGTATACTTTCGTTGTACATTCCGTCCTGGGAGCATAAAAGCAGGATGTTTAGCAAGATGTACACGAAACAATGGCGATGTTTCGAGTCGGCATATTCGTATAGTAGCCTCAGGATTGGGATCATCTGCTCTCCAAATTAGGGGCGGCTTCTGAAGCAGCCTCAGAAACTTACCAGACTATCTGGATCAGTGCGGGAGAGCACATAGCTGCGAAATCTATTGTTCTTCACCATAAGAGAGTATAGGAGCAGCGCGGATTCCTCGACCAGATTCCTTTGCGCATAAGTCAGGACATCAACTGAAAAAATGATCACTGTTACTTACTCGCACAAAAGATCATACAACTGTGCAAATGAGATATTCAGGCTCCCTTCTTCCGGGAGAATC
This sequence comes from Cladochytrium replicatum, assembly GCA_025526935.1. Taxonomy (NCBI): domain Eukaryota; kingdom Fungi; phylum Chytridiomycota; class Chytridiomycetes; order Cladochytriales; family Cladochytriaceae; genus Cladochytrium; species Cladochytrium replicatum. The sequence goes on along the minus strand of JAHLKD010000038.1, from coordinate 282,308 downwards.
CCGTCGTCATCTGGTGCTTCGGTCGACACTGAACCCGTTTCAGGATCAATAGTAAACGTCAGCACAAAAACATACTCCTCACCATTCATGTCGCATAATTCACACAGAGCGTTCCGGAATCCAATGGTCGATGCTTTCTCGTCTTGATTTGTCAAGATCAATATCAGGAGTACGCTTTTGTCCGCAATGAGGGACGCCGCAGTGAAAGGAGCTGTTTCTATCTTCTTGGTCGAAAATATATAAGAGTAGGCCGACGACAGAACACCTGCAATCAATCGCGTTCTTGTCGGGAACAGAAGACTCACTAAGTCTGAAAGTACCTGAAGGAGGAGTTGGGTTTGGCTGTTGGGAGATGAAGTTGGAAAACAGTCTTGCTATTGTAGCGCGGCCAAAATGGCTAAATCAAACTATTCATGAATTTCAGATACAAATGGAGCCAACGAACACTTACCTCAGCCTGGTTTGAGCGATATTAAGAAAGTATGGTGGTTGATCTTTTGTTTCTTCCAGTCGGTACATCATTTGACTTGAGAAAAGGACAATAAGAAGGTTTTGCACTTCCACATAGAACTGGTATTGTGTGAGCGAACTTCATTTGACGGTGTTAGAATGGAGGGAGAGCCAAGGAGGAGGAAGGCGACTTACTCTGTGTAAGCATAAATAATTACATGGAATAACTCTTCCAATAGAACCTCAGCTCTCTGGCGACGGTCTGTCCGATTTGAGATAACATTCCTTGAATTTGATGCAACAACTCACCTACTATTACATGCATATCAATGTAAGGCTTTTTGAATGTTGGATCAGATATCGGGCTCGGCGGCATACTGTCTGCTCCTTTTGGGATACGATCCACTGGACATAGTAATTAATTATAAAATAATCTAACGCCTTCAGATTCTTACTTTCAAAAATATGATGCAGCCCTGTTGGACTCAAATGCTCGATTAGATACTTTGTCAGTACCCGAAACATAAACAGTGCATTATAGGTCTCCGCAGACCACGTTCTATGTGGAAGATACAGTTTAAATGAAATAATGTGACACAAATATGTAGATGTACCCTTCATAAGCTGACAGCCGCATAGCACGAAGCTCTGAGAGCAGAAAGAGCAAAATCGAATTAAAGTTCTTCGTTGAGGCGTTGTTCTTCACTGTACAGTTCGGACAGAGAAATGAGCTTATTGATTCGCTTCACATCTTCCCCACACGCACCGAGATTTTCGCCGGCCCCAAGGGTCGCCATTTCGAGATCGAACGCTTCCTGCCTGCAGGGACGATCTCATCAACCAACCCGACCTTGAGAAATCAAATGCAAATTTCGTTACTTACTCTGTCGTTGGTTGTGCCATTGGCTCTTTCCCCAATAATCCAAGCCAAGATTCGGTATCATTCGATGACACATTGGACATTCCAGCAATTTTCGAGAATGCAGATTGAATCGGAAGCGCGGCGAACTTGTTCTCCCCAAAGGTTTTCACTTTGAACGTCATTGATTTCCGCCGTACGAAAGTATGTGACGTCCGTGGTCGCGTCCGTGTTGTCTCCAGTGTAAGCGGTGAAATCTCGTCTTCCGTGCGCCTGGACGTGATGGAGAGCGCCGCGGGATGTCCGTCCGTCGCTTCCACAGCAACATTCGTGGTGTCGACAATGTCAGCCGAGCGTGGTTCGTCTTCACCTTGTGCGGTGCTCATGTGTGAATTAAACTTCAAATTTGGCCATTTTGGGGAACAGCGCTCCTCAAGATCGCGACAGCGCAGACGATACAGTGGACATCTGCTTGGAGGATTCGACTTTCGGACGGAAGGGAGATTGCAATTCTAATCTGTATTGATTCTGCTTTATTGCATCGCAATGGTCGGCCCACGCAAGTTTGTCTCGCCTTTGACTCTGGCACAACGTGTACCCCAATCGTCCCAACTGTGCACACCATCGAAGCGAAAACTGGAAATTGATGGAGATGATGACTCTGAAAACGTCCCTCCTAATTCATCGATCCTCTACTCTGTAAAGCTGAAGAAGCCATTTAAGGTAACGTTCATGACCAATGACAAGGACAATTGAGTGAAACTGTCCTGGACAGATTCCGACTCTTAATAGTGAATCAGGAAACAAGAATGACGTAGTCTTCAAGAACGGCTCGACACTCGGCGCGAGGAAGCGGAATGTACTCCATGCAGGTCCTGCGCACGATCCTGAAGCAGAAGGTGCAATTGTGTTATACGAGCCACCTGAGCAAAGCGCAACAGAGCAGCTATTGTCGCTCAATGCTAAAAAGCGGCTCGTACCCGTTGTCGTAGATCCTGTTCTTGGTCGTGTGCTTCGACCTCACCAAATCGAAGGTGTTAGATTCTTGTATGACTGTACAACGGGCCGAAAATCACCGGAGGCATTTGGTTGTATTATGGCAGATGAGATGGTATGAATTTTATCTGATGCGTGTGGATGGGGCTAAAGTTTCAATCATCAGGGGTTGGGGAAGACGCTGCAATGTGAGGTGTAGGAAAGATCTTCGATTCGCCAACTAACATCCTGTGCAGGCATCGCTTTACTTTGGACCTTGCTCAAGCAATCCGAAGAAGCTGGGAAGCCAACTGTCGAAAAAGCGATCATTGTTTGTCCATCAAGTTTGGTTCGAAATTGGGCAAACGAACTCAAGAAATGGCTCGGAGAAAACAGAATCCGACCAATGACCTGTGATAACAAGACCTCAAAAGAGCAAACCATAAAGAATCTGGAACAATTCGCATGCGCGAAGGGGAGGAGCGTCGTGTATCCGGGTAGGCAGAGGACACCACATTCCAAGCCGTATGATTAATTATTGCATTAACCAGTTTTGATTATATCGTACGAGTCGCTGAGAGGATACTCAAATGTGATCAAAAACAGTCAGATCGGGTTAATTTTGTGTGATGAGGGTATTTATCGATCATTCTTCTTTCTTACTTGCTGAAATATGCCCTTTGCAGGACATAGACTCAAGAATGCGGAATCCCAAACATATATCGCACTCAATGGATTGAATGCTCAACGTCGCGTTATCCTCTCTGGGACGCCAATTCAGGTTAGGCTCAAAATTTAAACGAAAACAAGGTTGTCCCATCTCGCCCCTTACAGAATGACTTAACCGAGTACTTCAGTCTGATCAACTTCGCCATCCCCAACATTCTTGGTAGCAACTCGGAATTTCGTAAACACTTCGAACTCCCCATTTTGAGAGGAAGGGACGCAGATGCAACAGACTCGGAAAAGCAAGTCAGTGAAGAGAAACTCCGCGAACTCTTCGGAATCGCAAACAAGTTTATCATTCGACGAACTGCTGATCTGCTCACCAAATACCGTAAGCTTTATTCGGCTTTATGCATTTCTTTCTATTCACTAAATTCGATTTCCTCCATCCATAGTCCCAGTGAAATACGAGCATGTTGTATTCGTGCAGCTAACGGAAGCCCAATTGAAGATCTACAAACATTGCGCAGATCTGCAAGTCAGGGCACTGGGTAACGAGCACAGCTCGCAGCCTGGTGGCTCTCAGCCACTAAAAGCAATCACTCATCTCAAAAAACTTTGCAATCATCCGTGCCTACTGGACAGATCTGAGCTTCCATCAGCTGTCGTATCAGATGACCTTGATTACCGGACATTCCAAACAAAGTATTCTGGAAAGCTTGCTGTTCTCGAACGCTACCTTACGGCGATGAGGTGAGAAATTTGCCTTACTCAATTTCTCAAATCTCTTTTACACGGTACTTTAGAAAGGAGACGGACGACAAGATTGTATTGATAAGCAACTACACACAAACACTAGATATGTTTCAAAAACTATGCGAAGCGAAGCTCTGGGGATGCCTACGGCTGGACGGGACTATGACAACACAAAAGCGACAGAAGCTGGTGGATCAGTTCAATGATCCAAGCCATTCCGCATTTGTTTTTCTGCTTTCAAGCAAAGCAGGAGGATGTGGTCTCAATCTGGTAGGTTTTGTGGTGTTGCAATGTAGGAACGAACTCAGTATTGAAAATAGATCGGCGCCAACCGGCTCATCCTATTCGACCCAGACTGGAATCCAGCAAACGATGGCCAGGTGCGTTCACCACACCCTCGTCTTCTTCGGATGCTAACTATTGATCTCTATTTAGGCACTAGCGAGAGTGTGGAGAGGTACGTCCAAATGGACCTTGGATGTTTTCTTACTCTAAATCCACTTTACAGACGGACAGAAAAAGACTTGCTTCATCTACCGCTTCATCGCCACGGGATCAATAGAAGAGAAGATCTTCCAACGTATGTGGCCATCAATCCCATCCGAACATTTCTTCACTATCTTTACAGGCCAGGCTCATAAGCAAAGTCTTAGTAACTGTGTTGTCGACGAAGCCGAGGATGTAGAAAGACATTTTTCTCGAGATGCATTGCGAAAACTATTCGAGTTCAACGACAACACACTGTGCGACACACACGACACCTTCAAGTGCCGGCGCTGCATTAAAGGAATCCAGGCAATCAAGCCGCCTGCTGAGGTGCTTGGTGCTGGTACTGTAAGCGCCGGTGCGGCAGCAACAGATACAAGCAACTGGGGACATTACTCGAAGATGGAGTTGGGAAAAGTTTATGATCCCGTCATACGAGCTTGTGCGGAACAGACAGGTCGAATTACCTACGTTTTCCAGAATAAGGTAAAGAGATATCAAACATTGACTTGGTGATAAGTAGCATCTCACGGTTATGTATAAAATCAGTCACACTATTGAGAAGAGGCGTAAAGACCGCCGCTATCGACTGGATAAAGGTCTTTTTTCGATATATGCTTCTACTAAGTTGTACACACGAATCACGAATATTAAACCCTATGCCGCACATCATGTCCCCACAAATCAATAAATGAATTTGAAACTGGGTATGCTATTTGAGACTCGATTCCTCTCGAATGAGTTGCAGGCGAAGTACACGGTACAGAGAGGATTTATGACTCCATTAGCGATCCCATTGTTGCGAAGCGAAAGCTTAAGTGCACGATGCGCCGTTCGCCCTCGTGTTGAGAATAAGTCCGACTGCAACAATGACTTGTCAATACAATGATTAGATCCAAGAAGAGATCCATCGCTACGAACCAATAAGACCGTAGAGACCCTTGAATTTAGACAAAGTTAGCAATGTGAAACGAACTCTGACTGAGGAACCCACCAATACTTCAGCGAAAATGAGAATAAGAATCATACCTGATCGAAGAAAATTCATTCCATCCATTAAAACGATTAGTTACGCTAAAGACTTACCAACGTAGAGACGGGGCTGTTGTGCGCTGCCACGAACACCCGCATCTCCAACAACACCAATGGCGTAGCCTGCCGCCAAGCCAGAAAGACCCTGTCCAAGACCAGCCGCGAGCTGGATGAACGAGGCGAAAAGTGTCATATCCCTCGACACTAGAAAGTTTATGTAAGTCAAAATCGGCGTTACCCGTCAATTTTCCAACTTACATCCACTGCTGAGAAGCACCGCGACTACCAGCCCGTAAATACCAATAATACCAGCCTGTCATAATTTGAAAAATCAGGGTGACCATGGAAACGTTGCTGAGTTTTAGTGACAAGACTATACCATGACGACCGGGAGAGCGTTCTTCAGAACGAGGTCAGGACGGAGCACACCCATGGTGGCAATACCGACACCAGACTTGGCAGTTCCGTATGCGGCACCGAAGCCTTTGGAGAGACCAGAAGATCTGGATGAGTGACATGGCGAGCAGACGACAGTGGTTGCACGATTATGCATTAAGAATTATAGAGGGAGTACTTACAACTGAGAGCAATTGCAGCAGCGCATCCGAGAGCACCGAAGAGAGGGCTGTGTTTAAGGATACAGGTTCAGCTTGGGAGCGCTTAACATGCCGAGGGGAGAGCATTGTACCTGTAGACAGGGCAGTAAACGGTAGGACCAGACATAGTGAGATTAGATTGGGTTATTAGATGGTAAGGAGAGATTCCGGAGTTGTCAAAGGAGCGAGCCGACAAGAGTTTGAGGACGCGGGTTGGCCAATCAAAATGGACGACGTTGACGGACTTGGGGAACTGCAATTTAATACTTCAAACCGGAACTTGGATATTCAACTAACTACTGTATCCATTCAAACTGCCGCCTGCGGTGTGCGGAGAGAGACTCTTGACTCGGCAGTGGCACTTTTGGATGATATGAACATATTGAAAAAATATGATGGACTGTCTTGACAGCATGATCACCAAACCCTACGAAGCACAACCAGTTCCCAAGACATAAAAACATTCGGAAGGAAAACTTACAAGAAGTGGTGTTTACAATCAGGAAACAAGGACTATTTCAAGAATTGCAAATTGGTTGTCTAAACGAAAAGTTTGGAAATGGGGGAAGTGAAGGAGATAACACAGTCAAAAAAAAAATGGCCTCGCTATGAAAAATTCAGTGGGGGCAAATCAAATCGAGTACGTATTTCCAAGTTCAGCCCAGTGGTTGGAGGGGCCAGGAGATTCGTGGCAAAGGTGCTTCACTTCGTTGTCACAAACAGTAACAGATGCTGATCCTGCCTCAGAGTTTGTGTAACCCGCGTTTACAATTGCCCTGGAACATTGAGGGCTTACTCGCACTGGTGGACAAAGGAGATTGTGCGAAGTACCACAAGGTCAGAGCACCAGTGAGCATTATGAATGACCTTTGTGTTAATGAACTTCAAAGAGTCATTCTTGGTCGGCCAAGCTGTCAGCTGAAGTATTCTCCTTTCGGGAATTTTGCTGTACTAAGATGGGAGCAGTTGTACCCGACCGGGAGCATATGTTGTCACCAAGTGCAAGTTTTGTGCGAGGCTGACAATCCTTGCCAAAGGCTCCTCAATGACCTTGCAGTGCAGATGGCTTCCTTACATAAGGAAGTGATATTGATCGTCACAAGGATTCAGGCTGACTCTCCGTTGTGGTTGATCTGTCATGGTACCAGGGACATGGATATAGAGGGGCTTGTTGGAGCGCAGCTATTTGTAGTGGCTCCTCGCTTCGGCGGAACAGCAATCATGACTGTGGGAATGGAGTTCATGAATGGGTAGTCTGGTAAAACATCAAGAATTGTCCAAATACTAAAAGGTAGCAGTGGCATAATGTTAAAAACCAAGGGCTTCTCCTGGCAGTGGTAGGGCGTTTTTTAGCTCTGTTGTAGCTGGCACAACAGCTCCAGGTTCCGTCTCTTGACCCAGTACCTGTTCTCCCAGGCGTGTGTATATACCTACTAATCAGGCAGGCTGTACACGTTTCTTGACCTACCAATTCATATTTTTCTTTCTTCGGGTAACATTCTTTTGATGTCGCCAGGTGTTCTTCTCCAACCTTTTTTCCACTGTTCCTGACTCCATCCATGCTCTGGATTTCCTTGGGTTGTACTATGCGAACATCAACCACATGATGCCAGCACTTCTAGTAAGTGTTAAAAAACTAGCTAGCATATCAGACTGTTCGCTATATGGGTTATCCTCTGGGTTGTCTTTTTTCTCTTCGATCTGAGAGTTTTTTTGTCAATCCTTCTTCATTCTTATGTATGGACTTGTTATTCATGTATTTATTCAATGTTTGGCAGGTTCTGTGTGGAGCGAGTGCGGCATGTAGTGGGGATGTGGTGTGGCTTGGTCCTTTGAGTTGATGTGACCAATGTCTTTGACCACAGCGTTCCCTGGCTGCCTGACCAGCTTGGGTGGTATAACCAACTATGTGCAAGTCGATCTTAGGATTATGATGTTTTCTGTTGGCCTCTGCTGGCAGGTTGTCTGGTAGCAGTCTAGAGTAAGAGAAAGTGTTTAGAACTTCCAGCTACAGCAACAACTTCCCAAAATTCTGAAACATTTTCAAGTTAGATTACCCTTCAGCAAAGTCGCAATTATAATCCTTGTAAATTTATTTCAAATTCCTCCACTCTCAGCCACCAGTATCCGTTGAGCTTAGACGGAGAACAAGATTCTCGGATCTGGTAACAGAGATCATGATCACAGGCGAGTTGCAAAGCATAAATGTTCTCACAACAAGTTGCAGCATAACCTGATGAGAAACAGAACTCCCGGGCAACCTGACATTTGCCTTTGAACCAAGGACGTTGTACTTCTTCTGTTTGTCTTGATGGAGTTCCGAACATCCGTTAAGCGAACATATGTGCCAAAAGTTTTCCTTCTGAAATTGCCAGGTTGTCAGTAAATGACCGAATCGTTTCCTCTCCTCCCAACCAATTTCGAAAGTAGATGGCAGCATGAATGGAGAAAGGGGAGATGGTCTGCAAACAACAACAATTTTGTCGATTGTCAAGTCAAATTGGTGCAAAAACTGCGCGTAACTTCAGAGTCTTAGGGGCAATCAAAGCTCGCAGTTTCCCCACAGATTGATTGGCTGCAGTTTTGCTCTGGCCAATCATTTAGACCATCGCCGCTCCCGCTGACTTCTTCCCTTTCTTGCGAGCTGTCTTTCCTCCATCGTTCGCTTGCTTCTCAAACCCGTAGCGATCCACCTCTTTTCTTGTTCTTCCGCTAGTCCGGGTTGCTGGCCTTGACGTCCTCATTTCTGGCGATCCTTCGGTAATCGTAGGGCTCCGACATTTCTCTCTCAGATGATGACAGTAGTTGCGGTGTGCTGAATGGGTCGTCATCATCGTTGCTTTTGAAGAGAGAGTCCAGTGTTGCTCCGATGATCGGTGTTTTCGGTGTTTGTGGGCTGTTCGATCGTTGCTCAGGTGGGCCTTGATTGGTGGGACCAGATGGCTGCACTCCTCCCCCGTTGCTTGAACTGTTTCCCCCTCCGTTTTGTTCATCGTCACTTGAATCAGACGTCGAATTGTCCCATTCATCTGGTGAAAACATGGAGGAAACAAGTTCGAGAGAGGAGTTAGTACTGTCTCTATCAGCCCAAAATCTGGTCTCATCAAACACCACCGATTTGCTCCTAATGATCACTTTCCTTATTGGGATTGGGTCCCAGATTCGAAATCCGAATGGTTCGTAGCCAACGAAGATCCCTGGCTGCGATCGAGGCTCCAACTTGCCCTTGGGGTTCGGCTCATGCACGTATGCGATGCATCCCCAAGTCCGCAGCCTCCTCAAGTCTGGCTTCTGTCCCGTCGCAGCTTCTAATGGAGTGATGGTGCGTCCATCCGCAAGCTGCCGAGGGAGTCTGTTCATGATGTGAGCCGCTGTCGCCATCGCTTCCGCCCAGAGCTGTCGGTTTGCTCCTGACTGATTCAAGAGCGCTCTGGCGATCTCCTGAAGACTCCGATTCGCTCGTTCGACATATCAGTTTTGCTGAGGTGAGTATGGCATGGTGAAGATATGTTGAATGCCACGGGACTGAACCCATTCACCAAATGCCGTCGATGTAAACTCTCCTCCGTTGTCAGTAACCAGGACCTTGATCCTCTTGCCAGTGGCATGCTCGACCTCCGAAACAATCGATTCCGCAGTGTTGACCACCTCCGTTGAGACTTGTTGCGAATCGCTCTGAGTCCCACCAGACCAGTGCTCGTATGGAGCCCGACTGCGACATAGTTCTTCCCTCCAATTGACTTAGGCTTGATGGGGCCCTGGAGGTCCAGATGTAATGTCGAAGTCGATGTGTACTTAGGGTCCTTGATGGAGTTGAAGCTAACTCGTGTTTGCTTCGATTTCGCACAGGTCTTGCATTTGCTGTGGTCGCTCTTGTCGATGATTTCCACTAGTCCTGCCGTATGAAGAATGCGATCCATACCGACATGACCGAGCCGACGATGCCAAGTCTCCAGATCTGTCTTGTTGTCGTTGATCCTCGTTATTTTAGCCGACGGTCGAGGTTGTTGCAGGATAAACAGATGATCCCTCGACTCCTTGAACACGAGGATCGGCTTTCCGTGGTGCTCCAGGGTGATTGTGTTACCCGACCAGTCATCTTGACCCCAAATTCCTTGAGCCGCCACCAGGAAATGAGGTTGTCGGAGGCATTGGGCGTGTAAAAACAATCAGTGAGTAACAGTTCCCTCTCACAGCCCTCAATGTCCGTTTCGATACTGACACGTCCTTTTCCAGTAATATCGAGACCCGATCCTTCCTTCGCTGTTGTAATCTCCATTGTAGAGATGTCTCGATATTCGACCAATGCACCTCGATCGTGACAAATATGACTGGTGCATGCCGTGTCAAACACCCATCGATTCGACCTCTTGTTGCCGTGTTTGACCATGAATGCGATTGGTGGAAACATTGATGCTTGCTGAGCGTAACCGCCGCTCTCTCCACCACCTTTCCCACGTCCTCGTCCTCCTCCTCTGCCCCATCGCCCCCGTCCGCCGCCGCGTCCTCCGCGTCCTCGACCTCCGCGATAGCCCCCTCCACCGCGACCTCGTCCTCGCCCACGGCCTCCACCATTGGAGCTCTGCGGGTTCGGGCAATTCGCGGCGAAGTGGCCAGGTTGATTGCAGTTCCAGCATAGGTTCTGCCCACCGGTGAGGTACGCCTGTCCTGGACCCGGCGCTTGTTTCGTTGTCCAGGAGGCGGCCCAGGACATGCTGATAGTCCTTCCGAAATGCTTCCGATTCGATCTCGATCGTAGCGATGACGGTATCGAACTCAGGGGGCAAGGAGCGCAGGAGGTAAAGAACGTGCTGCTCGGGAGAGATAGTATCACCAAGAGCGGTCAGTTTCAGAACAATGTTTGCAAGCTCTGCAGCATGGACTTTCAAGTCCATTCCTCCACTCATCTTTTTGGCCATGAGTTCCCGGCGAAGAGTAACACGGCTGACGTTTGCCTGACGCTGGTACAGAGAGTCCAGCAGATCCAGAAGTTCCTTTGCCGTCGCCGCTCCGTCCACCAGAGTCAAGACTGTGTTGCTGAGTTTGGACACAATCTTGGACCTGGCTTTTGCGTCCTTCTCGAGGTGCTTGGTGTAGGCCACGACGAGACGAGTTCCCGCAGCTGTCGAAGCGTCGAATCCCGTCGTGGTGGTGGGGTCGACAGGAGCCGTGAGAACGACGTCCCAGAGTTGCTTGCCACGGAGCCAGATCTCGATGCGGCGTCGCCAGGTGTGGTAGTCCTCGCCATCGAAGACAGAGAGATGGTCGTCCTTTCCGTTTCCCACTGCTACCATGAAGACTTTTTGGAAAGCTCCGAAACTGTTTGCACAAGCGCAAGGCTCTCTATTGAAGTACTGCCCCTTATAAAGGATCCAACGACCAATAAACAATTGCCAACACAAGTTCCGGAAAGATCCTCCAAAGCAAGCCATCCACATGAATCCACCTGAACAACATGAATCCCAACTTCCATCAAAGGAAACATCCAAGTCATAGAGAAAACATGCCAACAAACATCCAACAAACAAAATTTGATGAAGCCAAACAAACATGAAATCCAACATGGTCAAACGAGCCTTACAGCTACGAGAGGCAATGGACAAAATATGCTGGATTGAAGATTCTTTGAAAGATTGGTCAATAAATCCAAAGCAATGGGAGGTCCTACAGAAGATCCGGGATGGTTTGAGTGTTTTTGAGGTTATATCAAAGGCAATCGAGGGGTCTAGATATCCAACACTTCCGCTTGTTATTCCATTTTACAACGATCTTATCGATCAACTGGAGGACCTAGAGGAGGCAGAATTGGATGAAACTTTCACCAAAGCATTTCGAAATGCACTAGATAAGCTGAGAATATATTACTCAATCGCTAAGAGCCCGTGTTTAGCAGTTGCTACGGTACTCGATCCTCGTTTTAAGGATCAATATTATCGATTTTCAAAGGCTTGGGAGAAAGATGTAGGAAGGGATCAGGTCACCATAGTGCGGAAAGTCTGGGAGGAATCGTATAAGTCACGGAAAATCAAGAACAGTGGTGCCGATGTTTTTGGAAACACGCCAGAACGTCGACACGATTCGAGCGGAGCTTCCGGTGATAGACAGAAAAAATCGGACGCTGAACGCTTGAGAGCCATTAGATCCGTTTTCATCTGGCAAGAAGAGATTCCTGAGGAAAAAGATGAGCTGGATCGCTATCTTGGCGATCAGGTACTCCGCGGTATTGATTTTGATGGGAAGCCAATCAATATTATGGACTGGTGGAAGACCGTTGGAAGTGTGAACTTTCCAGCCCTAAGCCAGATGGCAATGGACTATTTAGGAATACCAGCAACAAGTGCTCCAGTCGAACAAAAGTTTTCAGCCGGGGTTGATTTGGTACCTGCAACTCGCAACCGCCTTGCTCCAAAAACAATAAATGCGTTGATGTGCCGTCATGACTGGTTGCATCAATTGAGTGCTGAAGAACCGTTCAAAAATGATTCCCTAGATTCAAAAAGTGATGTTGGTGAGGATTTTGTGAAGGTGTATTAGAGTTGGAAGCAACCGATGATAACCCACCCTTTTAAATATAAATTGTTGTTTAGACTGTTCATCTGTTGAAGTACCGTCCAGGAGTTGAGAAAGTGGCCGCCTGGACAGAATCCTATTGCGAGTCGTATTTGTAGAGATGTTGGTTGTACTTGATCGAGATCAGTGAAGTATCAGTGAGTACCGTCAATGAGTTGAGAAAGTGTCTGGGGGGACAGAATCCAGACAGACACAGTGACACTCAGTCTCCCAGATTCTGTCCACCCGGACACTTTCTCAACTCATTGACGGTACTTCAGTGATCTCTATCCAATACAACTAACCTCTCTATCAATGTTACTAGCAATTAGATTCTGTCCACCCGGACACTTTCTCAACTCATTGACGGTACTTGAGTGATCTCTATCAAGTACAGCTAACCTCTCTATCAATGTTACTAGCAATAAGATTCTGTCCACCCGGACAGAATCCTCTCTATCAATGTTACTAGCCAGTTTCTTCCCTAGCTTATTATTATTTTCAGATCGGGTAGAAAACTATAGTGTCAGGGAAGTATTATAGCATACATTCCTGTAACATTCCGGCTAAGAACACCGGGCCTGTATCTTCCCACGACAAACAGTACAAACACCATGCCTCGAACTACAAAGCAGCGAGCGTTGAAACAATCCAGACCATCATCTGAAAGAGAATCAAGTGCAGAACCGGTGACTGCACCTGAAACATCTCTGGGATCGGGTTCTGAAGTGGAAGAAGCAGAAGTAGGCCTTGATGTCAAATCGACAGCTACTTCAAAGAAACCGGCGCGACGTGGTACTAAAGGGGATGCTGACTATTTTCTCATCGACGGACTCTGTCCTGCTTCAGACATATGACTTTGGTATCGAAAATTCAAAGCAAGGGGCCACAGCTACGACTCGGAGGACTTCATCAGCAACTGTCAAACAAATCGTGATGAATGCGGCCCAAGATTTGTTCTTCAAGGGTTGATTGACCGACTTAACTCTGACAGTAAGCTAGTTCGTCAAGCCCTGAACGAAATTCACGATGAATGCAGTGGACGGACGAACGGAGTTCATAACAGCAGCAAACGCCTATTGTATGGAGTGCTTGAAAAGCTCTTCCTTTCAGAAGGAAACAACATTTCTGGACTTTTACAGGCGGCAGGGACACAAAACAGGTCCTCAAACAGTCAGAACGACTGTTGAACATGACCAAAGATCTTGAAGAGACTGCAATGAACGAGAGAAGGACCGCATCGCAGCAGAAGTGTGAGAGAAGGACCGCATCACAGCAGAAGTGCGAGAGAAGGCTCTCATTGATGAATTGGGCAGGGTGGGTGCATTGATTCAGCACGACGAGCACGAAGAGCTAGCAAGATTCAGGGAGATCACCGCTGCAGTGGAAAGGGAGAAGCAGGCGACTTCCCAGGAGATTTCACAATGGAAATCACGTGTGACCGCCCTGGAGGGAGAGCTTGCTGCTCTGAAACGACAGGCTGGTCATTCAGAAGCTGCAGCACCTGCGGCGCCAACATCAACAGGCGGCCGCGGCCCAATAAGCATATCGTCGGCTATCAAGGGGATTGGTAGAATTCCGAAGGTACATCAAACCAGTTCTCCAACGAGTTCCCTTGCATTGCTTAGCCTGCAGCAGCACTGTCGTACAGCTATCCTTTTGGTGAAAGAGGTCATCCAGGGTATCTGCTTCCGATGCATAAGATCAATGAGGTTATTTATGACCTTAAATTGCCGTCTCTTCCACCATCAATCAAGTACGTCAACGTTAACTACGAAGTCTCCCGAAATGAGTTTTACAGCCCATATTTGTTGAATCAGACGACCGCTCAAGCCGAATATCAACTTCAAGTAGCAGTGCTCGGAGGAGCCTTCTCTTTATTTTGCTCGGAAACTGGATACGGCACAATAATTCGCTAAGTACGTCTGCCACTATCTATTGCATGTTCAGAGCATTAGTGGATGCATATCCTTCTGAGTGGCTAAGGTTCTGGACGGCATACGTCGGGCATCTTTCATCCATAACGCTCCCTGAGGTGGATTGGAAACCTTGGAAGACAGGTTTAGCCAAGGATTTCATGCTTTCAAATGAAGACATCGATCGGTTCATCAGGACTGGGTTGGCGAAAGACGTAACCAGTGGTGGATGGGACTCTGACGATATGAACCAGATACAGACGCTGATTTGGGCTGTTCCACCTATCAACTTGTGATTGTTCAGTGGAGTTTTGTTTCTCTTTACGATAGTGTTTCTAAATAACACACTGTCCACACAGACACAAAGTGTTCATGTAAATATCTGTGGTCTAACTCAAAGTTCAATCAATCCTCTCCTGGGCAGCAAAAACCCGGCGGGTCAGGGTCGGGTACGGGTTTCAACCACTTCGGGTCCGGGTATTCCTTTTGTACCCGTCAGTGACCCGGCCGGTCCACAGACAAACACGACCCAACCCAAAGGGTTTGATGCGGGTCGCCACTGAAACCCGGATCCGACCCGGACCCGCCGAACCTTACTACGGAGGAGGTGCTGGTGCAGCATTCCGGCAGCGTTCGGATATGGAGGGGGTCCAGGTGTGGCAAACACATTTGGAGGCTACAGAGGCAGTGCTGACACTCCAGTTCCGCTGGAATTTGGAGGCTCGGGAGGTGGTGCAGCAGTTCCGCAGTTTATACCTTCTTCGTCAGTCCCCCTGCCTCCTGATCGTTTGGCGCAGAGTGAGTGTTTGCTTTTATTTGTTTCAATGAATCGCATGTTTACAAATAAAAGTACAGCTGGTTATGTTTGATAATAATAATCTTGTTTTTCTGAGTTTGCATACTTATTTTCAGTTTGCACGTTTCAGTAACCATCTCAGTTGCATACACACTTAGTCACTGCTGTCCACATGTGTATTTATCTGCCATTGCATCCTCAGCTAGGTGCGCTTGTCTTCAACACTCCTATCGGCACGATCATGAACCGGCTCATCTTCATCATTGTGATTGTCATCGTCATCATTCAAAGGCTCAAGGTATGTGTCCGTTACTGTCATGTTGTAGAGCACAATGCAAGCGCGGACCCAAAGGCACGCAAGATTATGCAAAATCCGAAGTTTGGATGTTGATCTTCAACCCCCGCAGGGACTGGAACCTTCCCTTCAGATGTCCAAACATATGCTCAACCAGAACATGTGCTCCAGCAGCAGCAGCGTTGAACTGCTCTTTGTATCCTGGCAGCCAACTGTGGTGCGGCTTTTTGTAGAGAGGGACTATGGTCAAGGTGTGGCCATAGCCGCTGTCTGCAAGAAGGTATTCTTGTCCAGTGAAAAATTCTTGAGGTGTGAGGGCCAGGTTCGAGTTCGCATCGACTCTCAAGTTGTAAGCTGATCCGGTAAACCGAACAGAAAGAAAACGAATCCGCCCTTGATGATTGCAAACCTTTTTGTTTCCTTGTTTTGTGATAGCGGAGACTCATTGCCTCCTCCAATAGGTCTTCATTGAATCTGAGGTCATCCTCGTACCGCTCTTTGCTTGCGGCAATGTCCGGGTCAGCCTCAGCTGAGTTGTTGTCAATGAAAAGCAGCTCAAAACAGATGTGCTTTCTTATCACTTAAAGCTCGTTTATGGCCTCTGGCGCTCTGAATAGCGCGGCATCTTTGTGGATGGCAGATGGGAGGGAAGTCCAGCCTGCAGTTGGAAGGCTCTCCGGGTAGTTGCAAGAGCTGTCGCGAGCTTCGAAGTGGACAATATTATTTGCAAAAATGCACTGCAACAAATTTTGGGGAATAAGAGTTGTTAACAAATTGCTCAAAATCTATTCGCTGTTGACTGAAACTGCAGATCACAAACTGCGAGACGAAACTGCGACCTTTGAATCCCCCTATTGTTTATTACGAAAGTTGTTCAGTCTCAGGAATCAACTTTACAGCATCTACAGCTTGTGGGTGGTGGAGGTCAACACCTTCAGCAGTGCGTGTCCCAGAATCTGCAACCACAAAAGCTGAGCAATTGCGAAACTAATCAGGCGGTGCGATGTACCTTAAAATCGTCAAGCTCTGTATAGATTTGAGCACTGACTCTGACCCACCAAGACCCATTGTGCTTGTAAGGCGAACAAGACATAGCATAATTCTCCAGCATGTAGATCTTGTTTTTCAAAATATCAGCACAACCACTGTTCAACCGATCTGATGCAATAGTACCACAAGCTTTCCCATGAACTCATCCGAGAGAGATGTCGTCGGCAACTTGACATTGACCATTGTGCCAAAGTTGCTGAACTTCTCCGCTTCGTCGTCTGTGTCTGGAACACCCATAATACTCGTTCCAAACATTTGAGCCAATAGTTTCCCGCCCTCTATTGCCAAGCGGTGGGTGTACGACCGAATCTGTTCTTCGCCACCTAACCAGTTGCGGAAGTTGATGGCTGCAGGGATAGAGAACACAGCTGTCTGGTCGAGTGTGCCCAACTGCAGAACGTAGTTTAACTATTTCAATGTTTCTTGTGACTGATTGTTCGACGCACCCAGAAGAAAGAATCAGTGAACGACTCTAAATCATAGCCCAAAGAGATGACCGCCGGGAGTATATCTTTCTGGTATTTGGGGTCCACATAAAACACAGCGCTGTGAACAGGAGCATAAAGCCACTAGAAATGATAATTGTTAAGGAGATTTGCCATTAAGGCTGGTCTGAATACCTTATGGCAGTTGGTGACAAAGAACTCTGGGACCCCTTCTTTTCCGTATGGTCCGTTTCCCGATAGGTCTAAGGTTATCTGACCAATAGCATGGGCGGCTGGTGGGAATGATCAGACACATTAAGGTCGCCTTTCCTCTGGACGTGATGAATACCATCTACAAAGGTCCAGATCCCGTAAGATTTGAAGAGCGCAGTCAAGCGATGGAAGGGCACAATGACACCCGGGACTGAAGTGATCGCGTCGATCATCGCAATACAAACAGACGATTTGCCTTCAACTCTCGCCGCAAACTCCTTTGCGTCTGCTGCATCTATTGCGTTCTTAACAGCATCTACAAGGTCGTCATCGGAGATAGGATAGTTAACGGCCACCTGTTCACGACAACTCATCATTATCAATGAGCACACTTGCCACCTTAACACCTTACCTCGACCTCTTCAAGCTCTAGCTCTGCAACACAATTCTTAATCACGGGATGAAGAGGCTGATAGATCGTAGTGAGGTGAATGATCTTCAGCCGTCTCCTCGTATCGGTCGGACGATGCTTTCGCAACAATCTACCGAGCGAATGAAATACACTGTTACATCCAAAGGACGCGTTGGAGACCAGAGCGATGTCTTTCGACGGCACCCCGCCAAGAAGAGGGGCGATCGCCTTCTGCGTCGAGTCGTAGAGCGCAGCAGCGCGGAGCTTGAACCACAGGTCGGGCTGCGAATCAAGGACTTTCTGGAGCTGACGCTGGTACGAGCGAACGTACTTCGGGGTTGCGCCGTACGATCCATGGTTCTACTAATCGTTAGTATTATTGACTATGATAAGACGTCGTTTGTGTTCATACCAGGTTAAGATGCTTCTTATCAAGCTCGAATAGGTCCAAGCACGCCCTTCCGAACTTCGGAGGGGTATTCGACGGAAGCGGCGGAAGCTCCACCAGTTCCTTTACGTTGAATGACGGGTCCATTGGCGGATAAGGAGCCGGATTCTCGGGCATAAAGTCGTGGGGTGACTGCGCCCTTTGGGCAGGATCAGAAAGTTAAACAGTCGAGACTCTTATCAAACGGGAGATCAGAATGATTCGGGGCGTTCGGGTAGCGAATCTAGCACATTTTTAGCGGTCGCAAAGAATTGCTCCTGAAATCAACCAGGAATCAACCGGGCCTCATTTAAAAGCATACCTACTTCCACTGCTGCTTCAAAATACGACAGCTTCAGTTATGCAATCAACAAGCTCTTGGGCGAGATCGCTTATCTACAAGCTGCAGGCAGACGTACCCCCCAGCTATGATACAATTCTGAAATCCACAACAAAGGCAACGTTTCGTCCTCCAACGTTGCAGTTGATGTTGGATCAGGGACTGGCCATGCAACCGTAGCTCCTGCAAAGACCGTCGATAAAGTGTATGGAGTCGGACCGAGCGAGACGATGCGATCTGGTTCGTCAGCTTCCTGTTTGACATCGAGATGGTGCTTAGAAACACAAACGATTTTAGCTGCAAAACTCTCACCAAACGTGGAGTACGTCAATGGCGACGCACACACTGTTCCACTGTCAGATCAATCGGTTGATATGGTAACGGTCGCACAAGAAGCACATTGGTTCGCCATCCAAAGAAGTCTGCATTGCGATCGATACTATTCTATCTTGACTAATCACTGTGATAGACTCAGCGTGTACTCCAAACAGGAGGAACTTTAGCGATTTTGGTGGATGGAATATCTTATGTGAGTGGGAACAAGGAGGCAAGCTCGCTTCTTCATGATTATTCAACCAAGTTCCATGGTTCGATTGAAAGTGGTTTCACAAAATAACTTGTTGAGATTCATAGTCTACATCTGGCAGCACGATTATTGGGATAGTCGACGGTTCAGTCTGGACGATCTCTATCGCTCGATCGACGTGAACTCGTTTTGAGTAGTTCAACGTCACGTCATTCCAATTCCGTTCTGTGATGCACTTATCTCTCGTGAGATGGATATCGAGTTTCTCAGAGAGTACGTGAGAACGTGAGTGGGGGGGCATCGGAGAAACACGCACTGCACGCAAGCTTACCGGTCATCATTTGATAGGTAGTCGTGCTATGCTGCCTACTAAAAGAGGCACACTGACCTTCCTGACCCGGTGGATGAACTCATAATTCCAGTGTTGGAAACGGTGTTGGCTGATTCGGACATGTTTGTTTTGGAGCATCCGATGGCTTTAATCTGTGCAAACATTTCCCACTTCCACTGCCTTCTGAAAGTCGAATACTCATATTTCCCATGTATAGCTGACACACGCCGCCAAATTGTTGACCGCTACGGCATTCTGGGGATCCATCGTCAACAGCTCAGTCAGCACCGACACCGCCTGCTCGAACTGTCCTTCTGCCATGTGCAGAAACCCTTAATTCATCAGCACAAGATCTGGGCGGGTTGGGTGTTACTCCTCCCAGTTTAAGTCGGGAGAACCAACAAGTTTTGAACTTCCGCAAAAGCGGACTTAGCCGCAGGAATATTGCCAGCTGAAGAATGTTCGTCCTTGTGCCGCGAGGGCGTCTGGATTCCGTCCTACACCCTTGATAAGTATTCCTTCACCTCCAAAGCCAACGATGTGTCCCGAAGCTCCAGTAGGTGGTTGACCACAAGTGTTTGGAGGTCTTCAAGTCGCGAATGCAAAGACAACGCTTCCTCAGGAGATATATCGTCGCTGGATATATGCAACGCCATATTCAAACATAAGTTTGTACAAACGGTTAATCGACACCATGAATCTCAATCGGGTGTGGTACATCTTGATGCGGAGTTCAGGCGAATCAAATGCTCCAAGTTTCTCGATTTCCGGTTGTGCGAGCTCGAGGAAGCCCAATTTTGACAGAGCGATAAAGCGGAAAAACCATGACTCCCAACTCCATTATATCGTCTACGCCGTACATGACCGCATCTATCGTTGACACATCGTAGAAGATTGAAAGGTCGATCCAGCGGCGATTGGGCAGTTTGAAGTACCGCGGGTCCACTTGAGCGAATATGTTTGCGGTGCCGTGTTGCGGCATGAACGGCGTAGGTGCATTTTGGATTTTGGATGGAGCTCTCCAATGGTGTGGCGTGTGTTCGAGACGCGTCGTTTCGCGTTTCTGTGGTAACAATAATGAGACCATTCGGACTGTCAGTGAGGGACGTTGATGAGGATACAGAGGCGTTCAAGGTTATTCATGGCCTGGATGGGTGCTCAATCCACTCGGTATTGACCTTTAATTTTGCAGTGCTTGCACAACGACCTCACAGCTTGGAGTTTTCGAGAGCGATTGTACGGACATAATGATCCAAAGTTGAAGCTGGACCATTCGAGAAGACTTTCCTTTGAGAGTACTGAGAGGAGGTCGGAATATACCACTGGATTCGATATGTTTCCGTGGCACGGTGCGTTGGAAGGAGGCGTCACCAAAGTGTTTTGGAGCTGAAATGTCATTCAGAGGAGAAGATCCCTATCTTGATCACCTTCAGTGAGGATATTGGGCCGGGATGGTTCATCTTTAGTAGCTCTGGCTCGTTGCTAGTGACGAGAGAGGTGATCGCACCATCTTATCGTGACTAAGTTTGCTGAAGCATACAAAAAGAGGACATTTTTCTCCAGAAGCAAATTCAAGATCACTTTGAGCCGCGACGTTGACTCTGTCTGGAAGGCGCTTAGGCCTTCGTGTGATCAAGTCAGGTTGGAATACCGAGAAACTTTCTCGAAGGACTTCAGTACTCGAAAGGACCTTGCGGAGCTTAAGCGGATTCGTGTTGCGATTCCCGGAGAAAAGGATTATTCCAACGTTCGCAATTACATCTCGAGCTTCTATAGCAGTGAAAGGGTACAGGCAGTTCAACATTTTTTCGGATTTATACACATTTAATAAGTTCTTAATAGTGGAACTTGTATGTCCACAGCTCGTTAATCATGGATGTTATTGTCTCGCCCATACCCGAAACCAAGTCCAGCGATGGTACGTGATTACATTCTGCATCGTTGCCGCTCTAATTTGTGTTTGTAGCTGTCCTAAATGAAGCATGGAAATCCCTTGAAAAATTGTTGATTGGAACGCCGATAGATGACTACCACTCATTCAAAGAGCGAGAGTCGGTGTTCGCCCGTGACTGCAATTTGCAAGAAATCTACAGTGGGCCACGCGATGCACTATTGAACATTGGCAAGCTGGAATCGGAAGTGAAGGTAAGCTATTCGATTATTCGCCATTCGATTTGCACTTATTATCGGAATCAAATCTAGTTGAAGGTTACAGATGAAGTAAAACTGAAAAATATGGTCAAAGAGTGCATTGGAATCCAAAAACGAGTATTTGACAATCTGGAGCTCTGTAAGAAGGTCGGTTGATTATCCCTACACAGCCATCATATCGAAAATTTAACACCAGTCATTCCTTCAGTTCATTGACCAACTCGATGAAAAACTCGAGGGCATGTTAAAGTCAACTGCCCAAGAGCCAGGGACACCGGCAAAACGGCAGCTGCAAAAGAATACAAAGCTTTTCCAAAAGAGTGACGATAGCTTGATGATTACATATGAGCTCCAAAGGATAAAGAAATGTGTTGGAGCGTGCGAATCGCTGAAAACAGCAATGAAATCATTTGTGGAGAAACTGACACAAGAAAATGATCCTACTGTTGAAGATCTCGCGAACTCATTCCTGGAAAATGTAAGTAAAACATCAACAAGGGCTCGATTTGCATACTGAACGACAAATAAGCTGAGAATGCTCATTCAGCCATTCACCAATTACTGCGGCGAGTATGATTACCTTATGATATTTGTAAAGAAAGTGAAAGAACGTTGGCCCGAAGTTTGGCGAGACTTCAAAGCACCGCCATCTACAGCTGCTCAGCAGGTATGTGCAGAAGGCTTGAAGCAAAGTTCTTGAATTGATTAGCACCAGTCACAGGATTGGGTTAACTTGCTTGTGGAGCCAGTCCAAAATGTTTGTCGAATATCATTGCTAACGAAGGAAATTGTGCACGTCATGGCGCCAACGCATCCGAGCTATTCTTTGGCGCTTAAGGCTGCACAAACATCAGCAGAATTTGCAGCTCAAGTAAATGCTGGTCGAGAAGCTTCTGCGACTGTTCGACTCATTGACGCCTTGAATGGGAATACAAGTAGCGGAGTGCCTGTGCGCGTGGTGAGTACCATTCCGATGAAAACGTGGAATCCCTCAGAAGCTAACTCCATAAAAGCCGGGAATAAAGGACTACCTGAAGCACGAAACGAGACTCTTGAGTGAATATGAACTAACGGACATGACCTACGCCCCGAACTCGCACACCATTATCTTGATGATTTTTACGGATATGGTGATGGTCATCACGAAGCAGTCGAACGATGAACCTATGCCAGAGCCAGCGAAAATCGCAGATGAATTTGAAAAACGGCGACTGGAGAAACTGAAAGCTGAACGGTGCTACTACAAATACGAGATACAAACAGTGTTCCAATACGATAAATCTCGCATACAGCTCGTGGACATTGGTGCACATCGTAAGTTGATTCATGATATGGAGCTTACCGTTCACTTACAACCTTGCCTTCCTCAGAATTCGCAATTGTTGGATATCCCCACAAAACAAAGTCGGTTATTTTCGTATCTCACACAGAGGGACGTAAAATGAGGCACCTTCATTTACTGGAGGGAAACGGTACAAAAAAAGCGTCCGCTCTTCGCGCTCTCCGAGTTGCGCTGGACATGGCTCTTCGCGGGAAACTCAGACCTTTCAGCATGCGGGAAAAACAGGAATTTGAAAACAGTATTGCTGCACAGGCAGAGGGACTTCAACCCGATGAAGCGAGCCAAAATGAGCTTAAGCTTCCAGAGAAACCACTCCAGCGCAACCCTTCCCTCTCCTCTGGAAGCACACTTCTCGACACAGGCGTTGTCGGGCCGCAACGCAGGAACACTGTGCAACGAAACGACTCTCTGTCCAATTTGAAACGGCAAAATACACGCTCCACTTTGAGACTCTCAACCAATGTTAAGCTTTTCGGGAGAAAGATTAACGAGACGCTCGAAGTTCTTGCTGCGAAGGTTAACCCAGATCAGCTCGAAAAGCTGCCATACCAAGTGAGTGACTTTTCAGTAGCGTAGATTCACAACTTACCCCAAATGTAGTCACGAATTGGGATCATGATGGCCGAAAATGTCGACGACTTACGATTGGCAATGAAGACCATTGAGTCCCAGCACCATCATTATGGTATCCTCTCGTTCCTCGAAGTATTGCATTCAATCTTACTGCTCATTCAGACATCCTTGGCGGTGTATATCTTCAGAAGAATGGCCATATTCGGATGTTTTTTGGCAGCAAGCTATCGCCCTTCGTGGATGGCCGGGATACCTCTGAGGCCAACGTGTACGACGAAATCTTCAAGACTCCTGAAGCATTTCACATTCGCTATAAAGAGATTTGTAAGTCAAAACGGAAACACATCTTTCCGTGCTCATTCCCTTCATGTTTATAGTGGCAAAAATCCAGTTTATGTACCAGAACACTCCGGTAGCATTCAATCCGATCAAGCACGCCCTGCGTGAGTGTTACATGCTGGCAATGCCGCTTGATCGTCTGGACTGCGGAGCTGTGATGGGGAAACTGAGCTTTGGAATCTTTGTGGACAATTTGATCCGGAAAACAGCTGAGCTTTTAATTGAGCCAAAGCCTGTTCAAACTCCCTCGCCCCTCAATGACAATACTGATAAGCAATCGGTGAAGACTGTGAAAACGGTTCCGGAGGAAAAGCGATCTGAGATGACCGGGACAATCAAAGAGAAATGGGGCACGATTGTAGGAGATCCACTCACCATCCGCGGAAGTGCTTTCTCGACGATGAAGCGTCAGCGAAGGAATTCGTTCAGTGCACCCCCGACCGAATCACTGGAGATCGAAAGTCCTATTAAACGAGCATCGGCGGTTTCTTACACCGTGCGGGAACGGCGTTCGACCAGGGCAGCGTTAACTATTGAAACATTTGCACCGGTCGCTGGTGCTGCTGCTACGAAACCTCCGCTACAGCCAATAATGACTACCAAAAAGCTTATCGAGAACGGCTCGGTTAGGTCCTTTGCAATGAATGCCAACAAGCCTCCGTTGGGCCGTCCACATTTCGCAACGCCGATCATAGCTCAGCCCGCTGGAATCGAGAGTGATGGTACGCTCAACCGCAGAGCCGCAGCATTATTTACCGGCAGACGGGGTGGAGTTGAAAACGCGTCGATGATCAACCATGCAGCTGCATCAATGTTTTTTCCGGTCTCGGATCGTAAAGAAGATAAATCCTCCAGCATTTCAACCGGATCTATGCGTCGCTCAAAGTACGGATCCAGCGGGAACTCGGCGGCATCTATCAAAGCGCGATCTGTTCGCAATGTGGATATTGGTGGAGATTTCTTGAGCCGGTTTGATATGAAAAAGAAACCTCTCGGTCGCAAAGCCAAGAATGGTGAGGCTCCCAATTGTATTCCTTGCGCTCTCTAATGTCCTGTCAGGAGTCCTTGATAAGTGCAAGGAGATATTCAAAGCCTTTGAAGCCATCGCAAAAAGCAAGACACCAAGGTCACTTATCACAGTCGAGATGTGGAGTGCGCGCGAAAAGCTTTTCATTGACAACACGGCCAAAGTATTCATGCGTACGTTAAAAGATTGCTCATTTTTCTCAATTTTTCGTGACAATATGCATTTCGTAGGTGATCCCGACTTTTCAAATTCATCTTGTGAGCAAATTTCAACTCTAAATCTCTACTGCGTTCTCTGGAGTGTCGCAAAGTTTGAAAAGGAGCTGAAGCTTGACAAAGCAATCTCTACGAGTCTGCGAAAGGAGCTAGCAGTCAGAGCCGGTATGTGGAGGCTGTTTGATAAGCACAGTTTGGTCTGATCACCGTCAAACCATAGAGCGCATTTTCGCCAACGCGGTGTCGGACAGGCGTGCAGCTAAGCAAGAGCTACGCGATGCGTTCATGAAGGGATTTTTGACATCGCGCGATCCACAAAAATTCTGCGAGCGGATGATGATGTTGGTCCAGACAGGGGTGATCGACCCGATGGTCGTGATTATGGACTTTAGCAGCTGGATCCTCGGCGACGAGGAGGAGGATATCTGGATGACGAAAGCGCAGCTTGGCGTGATGGCGTTGCTTTTCATGAAGGTTGGACAGCGGGAACGCGGAATGCTCCGATGGTCAACTATGCTCCAGCTTGCCGAACGCTACGAGCGTGATGTGTTGAATAAGACAAAGATCTCGAACGACGAGAGTGCTTCAGAACTGCAGAACACGGAGGTACGTGTATGTGCTCAAACCATATCCCGGGAACTAAACAACAATGGCAGGTCAGTGCGAGCCCTGAGGAGAGAAAGTGCAACAGCAACAAGTTTGCCGACAGCCTCGAGCAGAAGATGGACGCGCCCATCACTGTGTCGCAGGCCGCTATTGCAGCTGAAGAAGCGTTTTGAACCGAGTTTGCGAAATGTCGAATCGATCTATTTTGATGCCAGCTATATGATTAAAAATCCCCACAACATGTGAGAGTGATCTGGAATGCAGCAACCCCCGAAAGTATTGGAGATCGAACACTATTTATTGTTCTCGTGCTCTGTGATAGAAGTGGATCATGGAGCACATATCATTTTTCTAAGACAAATACACCTTCTATCACCAAGTTTGCTAACATATCGACTATCTTTGCTCTGAGACGTTGCAGGTCGATTGATGGCCCAGGGATTCCACCAACCCAAAATTTGTTGCTATTTTTTCTGTGGCTTTTTTGACGCGTGTCTTGCTGTGCTAACGAACATCCACAAAGTTGGGATGCCCTCCGCACCACTGTGCTGGCGTGTTCCAACAACTCAGATTTTCGCATCGGCTCTCGCTTTCGTCATCATCGCGCTCGTATCCACCGGTGCATTCGCGGTCGCTTTTACTCTCGGTTTTGCTGCGGGAAGCTCGTCCTCCACATATGACACCCTCGCATGCTCAGGCGCAATCTGGGAATGCTGGCCACAGTTCTTCCTCATGTTCTGCTCCGGCGGCCCGTTCTATAACCGCACCATCGAGGGGAATCACTTCACATGGGTCTGGTGGACATTCATTCTGAACGCCCTAGTCTACTTAGCCCAACTGCTCCTTGTTCTGAAAGCGCGATTCTTGAAGCGGAAGTCGGGGACTAGAAGTAGCAGCTGGACCGTTCTGTTTCTTGTTGCGGCTTACATTGTAACCTGGGTTCTCGCGATCCTTGTTGTTCAATTCACAGCGTTTGGAAAGGCAACGGACTTGGCGGGAAAGTTTTCGGCCGGGGCGGGATCAGTATGGGCCGCGCACCTCATCATCAATATTGTATTCACGCTGCTTCCGTACACATGGACGTTTTTCATTGTGTCACGCGCAGCATATGAGCAGCGCCCCGCAACCTTGAACGTCGCCGAGAGCCAACCGGACGGGACTGAAGGAGTGCAAGGGAAAGGAAAGGCACATGCTCCATTCTGGATGCGGTACAAGCAGCAGAAGAAGGCGGATGGCGACGATGAGTACCAGATGCGCGTTGAAATGGAGCAGAGGCGGCGAAAAGAGAACGCGCAGCGCGAGAAATTAGCTAAGCAATCCAAAAATGCCGAAAATAAACAGACGGAACAAGAGGATGCTGGTGCGAGGGAGAGGGAAGAGCGATTGAACAGATTGAAGCAAGGGTTCAGTGAGGTTACAGTTTCCGGTCCGAGTGGGTCGCAACCAGACTTGAGGGTCTCCATGGCGGTGGTTTCAGATGTCGTTCCACCAACCGAGACTGATGCTGGAACGGCGAATGGGACCTACGGTGGCAGCGATGCTTATGTAGTCCCATACAATCAATACCAACCGGGCGGGGCTGGTTACCAACCTATGCCGTCCGGAAATCAACTTTCACCGCATGCCACCTCTGCCGCGTACATGGCCGCGTATGTGGTCAACCCACCGATTGGCCAACCCGTTTCAGATGAAGTCCCCTCCGAGATACCGATGGCGAGACCCTATTCTGCAGCGTATCACTCGTCAGTGGTTCCAGCAGTTCAGACTTCACCAGCACCCTATTCTGCAGCGTATCATTCACCAGTGGTTCCAGCTGTGCAGGCGTCGCCATCACGCTATTCAGCTGAATATCACGCACCAGTTGTTCCACCAGTTCAGACTTCACCGCCAGTGCAGACTACAACGGCCGGGTATTCAGCAGAATACACTTCCCCGACTTCTCCAGTATATTCTGCAAACTATAACCAACCATCACGAACCAATATTGCCGCCCCCAGTTACGCCGTTGCATATTCTGCCACATCCTCCTCTGGGAACACCGATTCTGCAGCAGGTGGCGGTGTCCATTCCAACAGTAGCTATAGCTCCCATCCATCAATGTTGTCGGTGCCAACCCCTGCACCGTCGACGGCTCTTTTTCCTCCTGGTATCATGAGACCACAGGACGATGACGATGATACAGAGCTAATGGCGCCACCGCTTCCCATTCCTACCCAATCGAATGGAACAACATCTGCACCTTACAATGCATCTTATGGTGCTCCTCCAGCCGGAGCATCTTCTTCCGCGGCATCCGCATCGCAAGGATACATTGCGAAGTACGATGCAAAGTGATTGAGATTGTTTTAGTATATGAGTTTTAATAATTCCGAGTTTGATGAGGGATTTGAGGGGTTGTTTTGCTATGAATGAAAGTGAAATAAAAAACAATATTAATCGTTTCAGACACCGTGAGGCTCATAAAACCAAACTGCCACTCGTGGCGTATCGAAAAGTCCACACAACTTGGCACCCGCTGGATGGACGGCAGCAACAATCCTGACAGTAAGCTAGAGTAACTTCAACGTTCAGTGTTCCGAGTCTCTATGCCCACATCTTGGCATGACCATCTTGTCTCACTCTTGTCGTTGCCACAGTTAATCTCGACGGTGTTCCATTGCGACGTGGAAAGTCCACCGTCAGAGTCACTCGAGATGGTCAAATGACCGACATCGGTGCAGAGCGCCATCTGAACCAATACATTATAAAGGGCGTCATTGGGTCGGGGGCATTCGGCACAGTACACCTGAGCGTTGACACCAAACTGAACCGAGAGGTCGCCATAAAGGAGTTTTCAAAGATGCGCTTGAAGCGTAACCTTATGGCAAAGATTCCCGGTGCAGGGATGGGTGGAGGTTTCCGTGGGAGGTTTGGACG
Source organism: Cladochytrium replicatum (assembly GCA_025526935.1). Lineage (NCBI taxonomy): Eukaryota > Fungi > Chytridiomycota > Chytridiomycetes > Cladochytriales > Cladochytriaceae > Cladochytrium > Cladochytrium replicatum. Next base: position 254,039 of record JAHLKD010000038.1, on the reverse strand, counting down.
GGGTAGGGGTGGATTGGGCCGTGGTGGTGGCCCAGGCATGTCCCACACACCAGCGAGGGCAGAAGCTGTTCCGGAAGACCCGATCGATTTGGTCCGTGGAGAGATTGTCGTTCTGAAGAAGCTGAAGCACAAACACATCGTGAAGTTGTATGAAGTGTTGGATGATCCTACACAGGTGTGGACAAAGTCAATCCGGTTCGGAAAAGAATTTTGCTGATTCTTAATTGCAATCGGTGAAGGATTCGCTGTACATGGTCTTCGAGCTCTGCGAGGAAGGAACGCTGATGGATGTATCCCTCACAACCACTGCTGTCCCGTTTAGCAACGAAGAGGCCAGATTTTATTTCCGCCAAATAGTTCTTGGCATTGAATATTGTAAGACGTCAGCCTTTGCTGGTGGATTGGCTTAACCATATAATTTACAGTGCACGAGCACGATATCGCACACAGGGGTAGGTCAATTTCAACTACTAAGGAGACCACTTACCTCTTTATTTTTCTCCCTTTCAATCGTATCAGATATCAAGGCACGTAGTTTCCTCTTTTTGCGGTTTCTCATTGTAACTTACTTGTTTCGTACTCATCGCAGCCGGACAATTTGTTGATATCGACTGGAGAGGTGATCAAAATTGTGGACTTTGGAGTATCGGAAATTTTCTCGCCGGGACAAGATAAATCACGAAAGTCGGCCGGATCGCCAGGTATGTTAAATGGTCAGTGATTCTTAACCATTTTAACCGCCCAACTCTAGCTTTCACTGCTCCGGAAATGTGTGCTCCTCACCATGGAGAGCTATCCGCTAAGGCAACCGATATTTGGGCAATGGGCGTAACTCTGTATTGCTGCGTTTTCGGACACCTTCCATTTGCCGGGAGCTCCATAATTGACCTCTACCAGAAGATTAGAGAAGAGCCGTACGTATTTCTTGAGGCTTTACGTTTCCCCTAAAGCTGATGCGTTTCAGTGTACCCATCGCTGATGGAACAAACGAAGATCTCGCTGACCTTCTTCGGCGAATGTGAGAATGCTTAACCTGTTAAAAATCCCATTTATACGGTTTTCTTCTCCCTTTAGGATGGAGAAGGATCCAGAAGCAAGAATTAAGCTCAACGATGTTCGGGTTAGTGTCCCCGTATGACTCGCTTTCTGTTTTAATTTACCGGTCGACTGATTAGGATCATCCTTGGCTGACCCGCAGTGGACGAGACCCGTTGATTTCAAAAGAACAAAATTGCGTCGGAGTTGTGAAGCCAGAGGACATTACGGATGAAGATCTTAAGGGTGCGGTGTCACCTGTCGGAGGTCTATTTGCAGCGGTGAGAATATCCTGGGCTAGTAGCCGTTGTATGTTGCTAATACCCTGGTTGCAGCTGAAGTTCGCAGCAAAACTTAAAAAAGCGCGGAGCAACAGCCGTCTCAACAGCATTTCGAGTGCGGGGAGCAGTAGCGCTAACAGCAGTGTCGACGACATGCAAGCTCGAACACCTGTCACGGAAGGAAGTGGGTCGGACTCGAACAGCGCTTCCGCTACAAACATGCTCTCAGCAGCTCCGATTACATACTCACCAAAGCAATCCCCTGTATTGAACCCCGAGCAGCCTTCACCTGCTTCGGCATTCGCGCTTCCTCCTTCATCGTCCAGCTCATCGAATCTGTTAGCACCTGGAGGATTTCAGCCCCGTGAAGGCCGTGCCAACTTTTCAGAAAGTGCCAGTAGTTCTCCGATTTTGAGCATATCCACGTTATCTCCCCCGGAACGTACGGATTCTTTGGAAGATCCGGAGTTCCCGGAACCTGTGCCACTGCCTACCAAAGGGTTGGACCGGGTGACCAGCCCAACTCCACTTTCCCCTTCTCAGATCCTCAAAAAGTTTGTCTTTTTCAAGTAAATCATGTTTTCTGTTTACATGCTGTGATTTTTAAGTTTTTCCTTGTTTTGTGCACCCAATATAATTAGCTCTTCATTTGCCAAGTTCAATTATCTTCAAGGATAAGCTCTGACATGCCCATAAAACCCAACTAAACTCCCCTTTTTCCACTTTTCGGACCTCGTCCCATAAACATACTAACCGACATTACCTTTGACTGCTGTGCATCTGAACATGGATGCACTTTCAGAAGACATGCAACTCGATGAAGCCGCAGCGATTCGACATTGGTAGCAAGCTGGTTGTTCGTGCGTCATTCCTACCCATTTCTGAAGCCATCAAATCTTATCATTTCGTCCTTAGTCCTACCCCTCTTGCTACTACCACCTCCCGAAATTGCAGCAAAATGTCCTCTAGTACCCCCTCCCCCTACCGATGGGTTTTGTTAACTCACTGAAAGATAGTCCGCTGCTGATCCACCATGGTTCTACGAACGATTTTCTCATTCTATCCCGCTACCCGTCCATTTGCTCCGCGTTGGCTGGATATCAGCGAGTACCATCGCTTCAGCGGCGTGGACGTTGTTTCGTCTCGACATTGAAAATGATCTTACTCCAGAAGATCGCTCAAATGCTGAGCAATATGCGTCCGTGATATTGCGCAATCGGTCCCATGAAGACTCTATCGGAACGTCCACCATGAACTCCAACAGCGACTCAGCTACGCTCTCGACCGATCCACTACCCGGGCCATCCGCTTTCCGAACCCAACGAAGCCTTATGACAAACATTGTGCACGCTACGAATGAAATCGGCTATGACACATCCGCCGCAAGGCCGCCACTCGATGGGAATCGTTGGGTTTGCAACATCGTTCTCCGTCCCCGGAGCTGCGTTGGGTGATTTCAAAGGCCTCGTTGAGTTTGCTGTTTCCAATGAGGTACGTGTGAACCATGTATCGCTGTGAGTGAGCTGACGAAGTTATTAGGTGCCTGGCCCCGAACAACCACTTGTAGACGGGATTGCCTCCCATTTCAAAAAGGGTCAGGTTCATGGGATGGCCATCTGTATGTTAGACGGGCTCCCTCTCAGTTCTTGGTCGGCATTCCTGTGTTCGGTCCCTCCGCTGCAGCGGCACAAATCGAGGGATCAAAAGCATTTTCAAAGGAATTTATGAAGAGACATAAGATCCCGACAGCCGAGTACGAGGTATGCATTTCGTGATAACAATGCCGAGTCCCAGCCTGATCTTTTCGCAATAGAACTTCACTTCTTTTGACTTAGTTCAGGAACAGACTCGGAGATCGGTGGCTTCGGTGGTCTGTTTGATTTGAATTCAGCAGGATACACAGACCCTGTTCTTGTGTCGGGTACAGATGGTGTTGGAACAAAGATTAAGATCGCCGAACAGACGGGAAAATACTACACTATCGGTATTTACCTCGTCGCAATGAACGTCAACGATGTCACTATACAAGGCGCAGACCCCTTTTCTTCCTTGACTATTACGCATGCGGGAAGCTGGAGGTCGACGTGGCACGAGACGTTGTTGCTGGAATCGCTCGTGGATGCAAGGAGTCTAACTGCGCATTGATTGGCGGTGAACGTCCGAAATGCCCCGGTTTGTTTTTAAGGGACTTCGGTGTTTTCAACTTACGTCGATCTCTCGGAGGAGTTTGATTTGGCTGGATTTGTTGTTGGGGCGGTCAACCGCACTGACATGCTCCTCCACATGGATATTGCTCCTGGCGATGTTCTTTTGGATCTCCCATCATCTGGACTCCACTCGAACGGACTCTCCCTCGTGCGCTACGTGATCGATGCTGCAGGGCTCAGTTACAACTCTCCATGCCCGTTCGAATCATCCGAGCCGACGCTCGGAGAAGCTCTATTGATTACTTTGGGTGATACAGTTGTTGCCAGCCATTCGAAAAAGGCTTATCAAAGCTATGGCCGACATCACTGGCGGTGGATTCCCGGACAACATTCCCCGTGCGCTGCCAGTCACGATCGACGCAAACTCATTCCCATTCTTGCCGGTGTTCAAGTGGCTTAAGAAAACAGGTAACATTGCCGTTGACGAGATCGCGAGGACGTTCAACTGCGGCATCGGGATGGTTGCGATTGTTGCCCCTGCTGAATTGCAGAAGGCAGGGGAGCCTAATGTCTACAAGATACGTGTGTTGAGCAAGAGGAGTGATGGAGAGAATTCAGTGGTGTTGTTGAACGCAGATCAGGCATGGCAGTGATTTGATATTTTGGAACACTTGATCGCCTGAAAATTAATAAACCGTGTTGTAGCTATGATGCAGAAGAAAAGACAACGCCGAAAAATGAAAAATAGAAACACAATGACGGAAACCACAGTTTAACTACTGAACATCGCAAAAATAAGAAGTCATGTGGTGTGACTGGAGAAGGACACGAAAGGAATCTGTAACAAAAGCAACGACGGGTGGAAACATTGGAGATTTAAATGGTTAAACATATGATCACAAAACGGGGGGAAGCCTCTTGGGTTGCTGAGGGTCACTTGATTCTAAACCAGGCATCTTGATCCACTTGTCTGGGACCTACAACATTTCTCGTTTCAGAGTTACAGCTTATCCAATTGCCAACTACACTTACCATCTCAAAGTATTGATCCATAGCAGCTCGGAATCGCTCCGCATATTCCGCTGGCGGTAGAACGGTGCACAGCTTCCCACCTCTCAGAGTAGTGTTCACAGCCATCTTTCCCTGGGTCTCGAGACGCTTGTACCAAGTATATGTACCGATGAAGTCCACAATTCCGACGACCAATTCCTTCTTGTCATCGTTCACGCCGACTACCAACGAGTAATCCATTACGTTGGACGCAGCGAGGAACGCTGTGTCGTTCTTGACGGATTCGAGAATGGTGTTTTTGGAGTGGGAGTGAAGCATTTGGACTGACTTGTATCGGCCTGTATGAATAAACGCCATTAGTTAAATCAAAAGAAGAGCCAATTTTCCGTTCTCACCGTCAACCCAGTCTCCATCCCACATAACTTCAGGCAGTGGTGCGTCTTGGTTCTTTGCAGAGTTGGGAGTCTTCTCGGCAATATGACGATCTGGCACGCCTTTCAGATCAAATTTCTGCATAATAGGCTTCAGCAAAGATAAATTCACAAATTGACTGGTTTGCGTCTACCCTAGAGATCTTCATGTTTGAAAAGACGTTTTCCATCACCAAGACATCAAGCTTCATAACCTCCTTCGTAACAAGGTTCTTCCGCTTGATTGTGTAAAAGCCAAAGATCTTAGCCAAGATGCTCGGATTCTGGTGAAAAAAAGTGAGCACCCCACCGAACGCAATCATATTTTGAGGGTTACCTTATCCGATCCCCCGATATACTCAAAGTAGCTCGGCGCAAACTTCAACAATGTATTCTTCTCGACCACAGTGAATGTTTGCGCAAGCTGCTTGATAATGAGTGTGTCATCTATAGTGAACGAGAATGAGAATGGCGTTGATTTGATTCTTATCATAATTGCTTTACCGCTAGTTCTGAAGAATGTTGCCTTGCTCTTGCCTCCAGAAGCCTGCCAGCTCACACACCGGGAAAGCGAACGTATGAAAGTGTCGTTCAGTCCACATCTCCTTCGCAAAGAATCAAACTGCTCCGCATAGTACATTGTGCAAGAGAACGATGTTTTGTCTTCAATAAACCCTGGAACGTTGCTTCAGAAAACATTTCAACTTTCGTTTGTTGAGAACTTACTGTACTTGATGTGGCACGGAGCTACACCTGGTTCATGTGAGAAGACTCGCACTTTCGATCGGAACGTCGTCCCCAGGAACTGCAAACTGGAATTGTTGCCATGATTTCCACCGTTCCCATTCTGTCCGTTCATTGGCGGCCACAAGCTCCCTTCCTTCTTCCCACCTGGTCGATCACTGATCTGCAATGTTTGCGGACTGTCGATCGTTCTCCAGCCGTCCAAATCGTCCTGCATTGGAACGTACAACCCCTTGCCGCTTTCCTGCGTTGACTCAGCATCCGTCGAAACTTGGGTTTTGGAGAACTCGAGATTGGGTCGCCGTCCAAATACAGATTGTATGAAATCACCAGGAAGCGATCCTCCAATGGACTCCCCTGCATTTATTATTGCAGATCGCTCGTACAGTCTCGCGAGCTCCCGCAGGTAACATGCAGAGCTAGGATGATTCTTTAAGACAAAGACGGTTTCCGAAAAGCAAAAATTCTCACCTAAGCGCATACGCGATAATGGAAGTTGGCTCATTCTCCCTCACTAGCACAAAAGAGTTTGGGAAAATGTGTGATCTCGGGTTCGTGCACCAGTCCGGCAGTTCACGAAACGGAAGCGACGTTTTCTTAGAGTTCTCTTTCGCCCAAGCTGCCACACGGTTCATCGCGCCTTTAAACTTTTGCTGGAACTCGTTCCGAACATTGTTCATGCACCACGGTATTGTTTGCCCGGCTTCGTTCCGCAGCTCTCTCTCCTCGTCCCGGATTGCCTGCTCCAGTGCCATTGCTGTCTGGATGCTCAAAGCTTCTTGACCCTGCGCTTTACCTTTCCACGCTTCGCTCCAGTTGGCATCAACGACATCGTGGATCAGCTTGTATAAGGATGTGTAATACGACCCGATCTCCTCCAACACTTCGTTCTTCAAATGCTGCCCATCGATGTTGTACACCATCGTAGCGTCGGTCAATAGTTCCATGATCTCATCAAAGTCAAGCGGTTCAATTGAAACCTCAGTAGGCGTCGCAATTGTCTTTGGGGTTTGGCTTGAACGAACGGTGCTCCCGATGCTGGACTTTGTGCTGTCAGGTGTGGTTCTCCCGCTAGTTCTGCTCTTTCTATTCTGCATCCACTCTTGGGCCTCTACAGCAAGACGTGCGACCCTTTCCTGGAGTCCATGATCAGGTCCAACTTGCAACCGTGGAACCCGCATTTCAAACAATGAAATCGGCTCATATTCGAAAATGATAATGCGATTCTTGAAACGGTAGTATCGGCGAGCATTTTGACGGTTTTCGCTGGTTCCCTGGTCGCCCGCGGTGGGTGGAGACACATGGGTGCACAATCTTGCGGGTAGGAATGCAGGGTTGTAAAGCAGAATTTCCAGGTATTTTCCGAAAGAAGCATGCCACGTCCCGTCGGACATAGGTACTACCTCAGTCGAGCGCTGACATATCTTGCACTGAGTCCATGCGTAGATCTGCGAAAAATCAGGAGGTTGTGCAAGGTTCGGATGGGTGTCTTCGACAAAAACGCTGATTCGTCCAGTCCCGTGCGTATACGTGATAATGTGATTATCCATCGGATGGCCACACGACGGATCCGCACAAGATCCCTTTGCTTTTGTGCAGAGTAGCTCGAGGTACTGCCCAAGTGTCCTGTCCTGGTTGGAACCACGTTTCATGTAGTAGTCCACCGTCAAGATTTTGGGCGGCTGACAAGGGATCCCACTTTTGGCTGATCTGAAATATGAATACGAGAATGTCATGCTCTGATGCCGAATCACACCGGCAATACTGTTATTGTTAGTGGTGAGCTGACGAAGACCCGCTTTCGAGTCAACAGATATGCGATTTTGTGAATGAGAGGATCTTAGTAGGCGTCTGACTGGGGCATTGCTGCTGTAAGACGCTTCAATCGGTTGTGTCCTGAACTGGTCCTTCTCTAAAGCCGCTGGTGTTTTCACCGATACACCAAGTGCTAAATGGTTAACCACGTCCTTAGCGGTCTGCCTCATCTGCGCTCTCTCGTTGATAAATTTTTCCTCGTCACGAAGACGGAGTAGGAGGTATGGTGGCGGGAAGACGACGTCTGGTGATGAGCTGAGAGTCACCTTTTCGATCTGGCGAACAGTTCTGTCGAACAAATTCGACCCATCTACGACCTCGTTCTTCTCTGTTGAATTGCTTTGCCGAGGGGCGACACTCGGGAATGTGCGAAACCAACCCCAAAGACCATTCCCGCTTTTCCGAACATATCGGTCTGGCGGCGAAGGTGGAAGTTGCGCACGTACAGTGAAATGATCTCGCAGTAAATACATTTCAATTTTACAGGCCGAAACCATGAAAACAACGAGCTCCATGATTCGCTGAAGGTTTTGAAGGTGAGCAGAGTTTCCCTTCAGGGTAACAGTTCCTCCAAAGTCTCCCTGAGAGATCAACTCTTGGCCTTCTACAGAAAGTCCAGGCGAGTAGTATGAATCTTCGGGCAGTGCGCTCGTATCGTCAATCACCACGTTTACCACATGATGTCGGGCGGGTTTGTTCCTCTTCATGTCAGAGTCTGGGAGGGGTCGGCCTATCTTCTCAATGACATACGGCAGGTCCTGCGCAATCTGCAAACCGATTTCGAGAAGCACATGTGACCAGGGGTTAAGCGGAATGTGCATTTCTTGCAAAAGCTGCCGGATAAGCCTTTCGATGTGTGCACGCGAGCGGGCATCGAGCACGTCACGCGGCGGCGTCAAGGGGGGACATGGCTGGAATGGTATTGGCGGGAGTGATTTGTCAGACGAGACACCGCTTGAACCTTTGGTGTCAGTTGCATTCGTTGCCGAGGGAGGAGCCATTGAGTCACGAAAGCAAAGGTCTTCGATCACACTCTAATGCGTGGAGAGGCAGGTCTGTTAGTCTGGCGACAACCGACCGGACGTGTTTTGCGTTCTCGATGGATGGTGTCCGTCAGTCACACGGAACGTAGTGCTATCCCTGTGGCGGTGATTATTACCAAATTTGGATTGACGTGTGTTAACGTACACTGTTATGCGTGCATTACGCTTGTGGGCATTTCATTGTGGATTGTGTTCGCTCTAATTTATAGTGTTAACTAAAATTCTTGTATTTGAAATGTTTCACTATCAAAGATTCCCCTTTTTCACAGAGAATTAAGGGTCTTCCCACGATCACCCCAAAAGCATACAAAATGGGTACCAACAAATGAGCTCGAAATTGGCACATGGATGAACCATGCTGAGCCTGGATGCCCAAACGGAACAAATGGATATTGTACAAAGGGATTCGACACGATCAAGCTCATCAGCTCAAAGACATCCAATGTCTTCGATTACGCCGTGGCGGGTCTAAATCAACGCCGCAACGAATATCCTTGGCTCAAGCTATTTCCATGGGGAAGACTCAGCAGTATCAATGAAGCACAATATCTGGATCCCTTCCGTGGACTTTCCGGAGCACCCCTTCCATTGCGAGCGAGCGACAACTGAGGATGGTAGATAGTGGGCTTCCGCTGCTATTGATGGATAATGTATTGCAAAAACATTAATCGGCAGAACGCCTAGGAAGACCGGTACTGTAGTTGGGGACGAGCGAGCAGCTGAAATGATTGGACGAGAAGATGGATCACTCTAACGGCCAGATCCACAGCATCTATAGATGTGCTTGATAAAGAACCATCTGAAAAGAACTTTATGATGAACGAAGCTGGTGCAATAGATCAAATTTTGAAGCCATGTGAAGAAGAGCCGCGCGTTGTTGGATCAGTTAGATAGAGTAAAGCATGGTGAAACGCATGTTGCTCTCATCATAAGTATTCAGTAAGCATCTCTACAAGTTCTATTTTGATGGCATGGGCGGTTAATTCTTGTTGCGACAGTCGTACTTGAACGCATCTCGCAAGCTCGAGCGATTAGAATCCTCTCATGCAGCCCTGTTTACACTCTGTTCAGCAAAACTCTGGCGTGAGTCATGATCAAACTCATTGATTGATTACCGCTCAACCTAACTATTTTCGACCATGGCAAGTCACCACCATTCATGCATACGGAAAAGTAGGGCACATTTAAATCCAGAACCAAACTAAAACGGATGAAAACTGTCACTTTGGTTCTTCCTTTGGGCTGCAAACCAATGGCTTGCTTTCCGAATCAACTTTATATCCACACTTCTGGTGGCCGTTGCAGATCTGGTCCGTGTCATATTGCCTGAGTGATCAGGATTGATTCTCACCAACTCTCTGGAAATAACTGGGCTGTTGCTTAGCTTTAAGCGACGGACTGAATTTGAACCGGCGAGTGTTGTGGTTCAGCCGATTGTTGTACCGCTACTTCACTTAGTCCCCATACAAACGTCGACGACAAGAGGCGATCGTGTTGAAACTGAAATTGAAGCTTGATTTTTAGATCAGGAAGCGATGGTTGAGGTTCCGCTGGTATTTCAATGTCAATCAATATTCATTTCGGCAGGAGTTTGTCGTACCGACGCTTTCCCCACTTGCTCGGTAGAGACGGGCTTTGTAGCTTTCTCGGATTGATAGTCTTGTTGGTTGACGAAATTGATCAGTCGGAAATAAAAAATCCCAATCGAATCCGCGACCTTGTGTTCTACTGGAGACGTTTTCCTCCTCAACGCCGTGGTGCTCCTCAACAGGGAGCTTTTGTCGGGTAATCTTCCCCCTCCGTATACCCACTAAAACTTCGATGTGGCGTTGAACACGTCGGTCAGCCCTTGTCCATGGCCTCAAACTTGACGTCCCTCCTGCCATGGCTGGTGTCCAAAGGCTCAGAATCTACGCCTAATCCTGCAATATCTATCCCACTACCCGGTGGAAGCAATCCCTCTGCGGCATTAGCTTCCGCATCAGACGCGGCGCGCAACATGTACAAAAACATTTTGGAGGGACTCGATGAAAATGGCGACTTGGCTGGTTTTGCCTTGCAGCATTACATGCTGGCGCTTCTTAGCTGCCCTGCGGAAGTCGTTCTGACTTTATGCGAGGTTCAATTCCAAAAACGTGGGGATGATGAAGTAATGAGGGAGATAAACACAAAAGAGCCGATTAACTGATTTCTCTTCATTCTTCTACTTCTGAATTGACGGGAAAAATAGTCTTACGATCCTGCGAACTTGGATAGCTATGTATCTGTGGCGGCATCAAGTGTGAAGTATGACGCATCGAAATTACCACCGTTGGATGCCGGATTCCTCGAAAATCTTCATGAGCTTGTTGAAAACGAGAATGAAGGGTGGATGGCTCTGATCAAAGGTTTGGGAACTATGGAAGTGCATGACGTGATACCTCATATTGTAATGAAGGACACTTCACCTACTTCTGCCAAAATATTGCTTTCCAGTCCCTTCAGCCCGCGTTGGAGGAAGGAATCAATGATGCTTTGGACGTGTTTGAGGACCGCAACCCCTGGACGCACGTTTTGAGCAATGTTGTTGTAGGTGGTTTCCTCAGCCCTCTGGAACTTGCTCGAACCAGGTATCTACAAATCATACTAATGTTCATAAGAGGTAGTTTGACTCTCGTTTGTAGACTGATTGTTCAAGCCAGCTCGTCCAGTCGGCGAAAGTATTACGGCCCAATTCACGCACTTCACGCGGTTGCGTCTGAAAACAATGCGTTCTCGCATCCGATCCAAATGCAATCTTCCGCATCGTCAGCTCCACCATTAAATCCTGCTCACACTCCTTCGGTAGCAACTATCTCGACTTTGTATGCACCACGCCACTTGATCCCGTCGTTGCTTATCCACGCGATCCGCCCATCACTTCGACTTCTTTCTGACAGTATAATCTCGAACGAGCTCGGGCTTTCTTCCAATTTCAACCCAATATTATTCCGGGTGTCGCGATTATGCATGATGTTGATGGAGTGCGCTATATTGACGCCTTTCGAAATTGCTCGGAAGCGATTCCAAGTACAGAGGATGAGTGCGCGAATCGACTATGGTCAGTCCAGCGGTCCTCAGGACCCTGCAACGCCGTTCGATACGGTTGTTGAAGTTCAACCGCGATACTATTCCGGACTTTGGGACGCCATTGGTTCGATTATTCAGGAAGAAGGAGCAGCTCCACCAATTGTAAGGCGAACTGCTAAGCGTGCTCGTAAGCGTAGGTTGGGAAGTGGATACGCAGCGAACCAGACTGTAGCGAACGAAGAAATAGTTGAGCCACCGGTCGAACGAATGAAGAAAACTGGAAGTGCAGGCTCGGCAAACCCTTGGAGTTGGGATGACGATGACACTGCATTTGGACCATCTCCCTCCTCATCTGCTGGCGCCCGATCTTCGGGACAAACCCCGCGGGCCTCGATCATCAAAGAAAAGAGAAAACCTGCTTCTAGCGGAGGGAATGGCGGAGTTTGGAAAGGAGTGAAGAGCTTATACCGAGGGTTCTGGGCACGATACGCACAAGATGTGATTGCGTACGTATTTAGCGAAATGAATGCGGCTCGAGTGGACGAGTTTTGGTGAAACTGCTTGCATTTCGTTGTTTAGAAACAAGATTTCTACTGTATCCTCATTTAAAAAATTAGTGAAGGTTTTGTTTTCGGATGAAATTCTGAGGCGCAGACTGTTCGATGATTCGCTGGACAAACTTGGACTTCCGGCACGTCGCAAAGAAGCGCTTCGTAACTCAGACACGAAGAATAGGCACGAAATCGACAAATGAAGGCTCGCACCGGCCTCTGATTTTCACAAAGAAGACAAGAGCTGGGACATGTAATGAAGGAGACTTGGTGATCTTGCTCGGCGTGTGCGACAGGCAAGACCAACATGTTGGATACGTGAACGTGTACTCACGGGACATTGGTATCGATTCCCTCGCGCATTTCGGCTCGGAAAATCAGCTGTTTTGGCCTCGTCAAATCATGAGACAGACTTCAGAACTGCTTGACCAGGTCGTTTTGAGGTGGGCGGAGCGCATCGCAAGCCGGCGAGGAGTTAGCACAGCGCTCGCTGCAACAACTGGTGCTCGCCCACCACGAGTCCACTTTCACGTTTTCAGGTAACTCGCAGCCTTGTGACTGGTTGAGTATGCCTAAGTTGTCGTTTTAGCAATGAAGGTGCTTTCATGTACGCCATGCTTGTCAGCCTCCTTCAGCGGAAGTTGCGATCAGCACCCAATCCATCACCGTACTCTTCGCTTTGGTCGTGTCTTTCCAACTCCAGTAGCCATGTCATATTCGACAGTTCGCCAGCTCCAATTGCTCCCGAAATACTGACCAGAACTCTCTTGAATTCGCCATTGCGGTTAGTGAAGACGTTGAAGACACTTGGACTGAAACCTATCATCACTCCCTTATTCGACAAGATTTTCAAGTGAGTCCATTGGGCTTTTTGGGAGTCCCGTGGGATGCAAGAGGTATATGTTTATTTCACGTCGCTCATTGGTTTCGCTATACAATTAGGCTCTACCTTAAACTCCCAATGGTAGAACCGCACGTCAAGGCCCTACATCGAGCACTGACGCTAGTGCCACAGGGGCCTAAATATCATTTCCTTTACGCACTGGATGATACTATTGTTGAACCGGGTGTGATTGAGTTTTATGCTGCGTGGTTGGCCCACCGTGATGCAAGCCAAAATGATGCAGGTGCTGGCGTGGTCACTAAGCACTCGTTTCCCAGCTTGCGCGACATCACTGCAGTTGAGGATGACTATTGCTCGGTTGTTGGTGGTATTTTCTTGGAAGAAAGTGGTCGGTGATGGTCCACACAATTGTAAATACGAAACAAAACTAAACAAACCCCCCCATAATTCGGGAGATTCTTAAAACCAACTGTAATGCGGGAGAAACTCTGAGCAAAAATACTTGAAACAGCTATTGAAACGCAGGAATGTCATTTGGAGAACAAACAGCCAACTCAGTGGCCATGTTGCCGTTCCGCGATAGCTTTTAGGTCATCGTAGTTACTAGTTTCTTAGCACATTCTCCGGAAGTAATCACATCTAATGGTGGTGCGAAAATGCATCATCAGCTGATCATCCGACGTAATAACCACACATAGCCAGAATTTTTATTAAGTTGTACAGCTACAGTTTTGATAGTTGATCAGAAAACATGATCGTTGCATAAATAACCCTACCGTATCATATTCCACTTCACGTTCAAAGAACGATAACTCGGGCATAATTGATTATGGTGTGAAGGCGGTGGGCTCATCACAAATCAATATCGGGATCGCTAAATTCTGGAGGCAATGGTAATGATCGTGGATTCATTCAATTGTTTCACGTATTGATCGCTGTATCAGAGTGTCCGTTTCTTTCCAAAATAAAGTTATTGAGCTTGACAGACTAACATTAAACTGTGCTCACCAATATTGACAGAAGTAGAACCAAGCTGAGCTGCCCACTCCGCTCTTTTCACATGCTGTAATTTATCACACCCTATCGCACAGCCACAGAACCTCCAAACGCGTTTTGTTTCTCTTTGCGATTCTCGACTCTTAGCATAAGCGAACAATGGCTGGCGAAGACTTCCGTCCTGTCCTCATGGGTTTTGGAAACCCGCTGCTCGACATTTCCGTTCACGTCGATGCTGAATACCTGCAGAAGTACTCTCTCAAAGCAAACGATGCAATCCTTGCTGATGCTTCCCACGCAAACATCTACACCGAGATCGTCGAGAAGAACCCGGTCTACGTTGCCGGTGGTGCCTGCCAAAATGCCATCCGCGGTGCCCAGTGGCTTCTCCCGCAAAAATCCACCATTTACGTTGGATGCGTCGGAAAGGATGACGCTGCACAGATCCTCCGCGATGTTGCTGCAAAAGATGGACTTCGTACCGACTACCTCGTTGACGAATCTACACCCACCGGTCGCTGTGCGGTTCTTATCACTGTATGTCGTTAATTGTGATATTATCTTGTTAGACCAATTGCTAACCATATACTTCTTCTTGAAGGGCATCAACCGCTCAATGGTGACCGATCTCCAGGCCGCTAACAACTACAAAATCACACACACCCAGTCTGCGCTGATCCAGGCTTACATCAATTCCGCCAAAGTCTTCTATATTGAAGGCTACCACCTTACAGTGTCCCCCGACACCATGCTCTACGTCGCAAAGAACGCATCGGAAACCGGAAAGACTTTCTGCCTCAACTTGTCTGCACCATTCATTGCCCAGTTCTTCACCAAGGTTCTCCTGGACGTAGTTGCATACACCGACTACTTGTTCGGTAGATCTAGTCTTGCATTTTCTTCGTCACTTTTGTGCTGAACTTTGGAAATGTTTTAGGTAACGAGGCCGAAGCTGAAGCATTTGCGACCGCCCAGAACTACGGCACCACCGATGTCAAGGAGATTGCCCTGAAGGCTTCTCAGATCCCTCACCTCGGCGGCCGCTCCCGCATCGTCGTGTTCACCCAAGGCGCCGATCCCGTCATTGTCGCCAAGGATGGCGTTGTCACCGAGTACCCCATCATTCCCATCACTGTTTCCAGCATCGTCGACACCAACGGCGCCGGTGACGCCTTCTGCGGTGGTTTCCTCTCGCAGCTCGTGCAGGGCAAGCCCATCGCGGAATGCGTCGCCGCTGGCAATTACGTCGCGAACGTTGTCATCCAGCGAGTTGGCCCGACTTACCCCGACGTCCCTCACTCTTATGTGTACAAGGCTTAAATTGATAGTCTCTGTTCTTTCTTAATGGCCGTCTTTTTGACTAAAGTTGTTGCTTGAGCCTGCTGTTATAATTTTGAGTTGTTTGTTTCTATATGAACATAACAAGGGGTGTTGATGCACCAGTCGCCAAAACAACGTTCAGCTTCCACTTGGTCCAAAAAAATCTTTCATTGCTAAACTTTGAAGAGTCGCACGGAATAAACCAGACCTGCAAACGGCGATCGAGAGCCTAAATCAGAGCGGAAGGAGCACTTCAATGTCACTGCGTATTATATTACTGTGATAAATAAAACTAATGGTACATATTCTTGTAGCATCCACGGAAGTGAAGAAAAATGGTGACGATTTACATCAACGAACAGCACCTGCAGCGTACTCCCCCTTGCGCAGACTGTTCGGGCTTCTCCCCTTAATAGTTGAGTCTCCAACATCAGCTTCGCTAAATGATGCTGGCGATTCTCAGCCTTACCGCCAGATTCCGCTGAAGTATGGCCGTTCTTGACAAGCAGATGCACTGTTGTGATTTGCCCAACAGGGATCTTGTTTCCTGAACGGATCAAGTCAGTTAAAACAACAAATGGGGGCCATAATTGTGAACTGACCCTCCAACGTGGATTTTTCCTCCAAAAACTTTCCCTGCAATAGTAAACGCAAGCTGGACGAAGAATCTGGTATCTCTTTGCTCCACTCTAAAAGTAGAGCAAATCAGAAAAAGATCCTCACTGTCCCACGCTTTTTAAAAGAATTGCTCTTTCTCTCAGCTAGTGGGCATCACACTTCTGATCCGCCTATGCATATTCGGCACTCTGTATTCTTCGGGTATTTCTCGCTTCACTTGAACACACACCTCGTGGCCATGCTTCGAATATCTTTCTCTGTGCGACTTTCACCGTGTCCGTCGGCAACAATGCAATATCCGATTTGCTTCCCGAAACAAGCAGCAATCGAAGTACGACATGCCCATCCGGTACCCGATCAATCACGACGATACCCCGTTGTCCCAAGCTCGGAACGTCCAATGTATTTGCTTGAGATTGAGTTTCCTCTGCCATTCCCTGGAAGACTCCGAGACACCAGATTTTAAGATTAACCACCGTTAATGGCTTAGAAAATCATCATTGAAAATGACAGAATTTTTATTAAGAGTGGATTTCGAGTTTTGGGCGCACTTTTCGGAAGTAGGTCAACACAGTCTGGGGATTCGTTTTCGCCGCATCTGAGCCTTCGATAGTCAGCGAAACCAGAACCCGCAAATTTGATGGCTGTTCCTGCAAAGAAAACAAAAGTGAACATCTTGTTTTGCCACGTGAGAGTAGTTGTTGGTTACCAGCTCCAAAGACCGAATCACATCCATTGACAACCATTCTGAGTGCGATACTATCAAATGCCGTAGACTCACTAAGTTGTTCGCAATGATTCTCAAGCATGGCGGGCCATCACTTGGTCCGAAGCAGCCAGAAACATTCAGCGAATGCAACATCACAAATGTTTGCAATAGCACCGTCCCAAACTGAATCCCGTTCAACCTACGGCACATCGACACGTCTAAGTTCTGTGTTACGACAACCGATATCTGGCGCCAGTCGTCATTGTCTTCCCAGTTGTCAGCAACTTCCTCATTGCGGTCATCAATTCTCCGCACCGCCATTGCTTTCGCCAGCCCTCTCGCAGTTATTCGTGAGCCCGATAACACTAACGTGGTAATGTCATGGTCCACAAAGTCAAGCAGAAGCCTGTCGTCAAACTGATCGCAGCCCGCGGCAATAATGACTTCACGTAGGTACACCGGGAGTTCCAGAAATAGACCCTCATACACTTTTGCGACTGCCAGGAGCCGCAACCCAATGTTCTTGGAGCAAAGCTCAAGAAGTGTCGGCACTCTCCCAACACGACCAACTAAGCAAACGACTGCTGAACAAAAACTGTTAACCAAGAATTAAACAACGCATGCACACAGTACCTTTGTCCTTCAGGCCCGCAACAATTGCCCTTTCAACTGCCCTCCTGTCACGTTCGATCCACGACACTGGAGCGGGAGGTCCGGCTGCACGGGTGCCGCTTGGGTGAACCGATGTTGATTCATGAGCAGTTTTCTTGAACCCTCGTCTGCTTTCCCCCAGCAGTTCCGAGACGCTCTTCTGCGTTCCATTTTCTGTCGTCCGAGCCGAACGGGCAGTGTTCGCGATCTCGCGGTTCCGTACGTGTTGCTTCAAGATTGCGTTGACATTTCGCTTTCCCTTCATCAACAGCCAACACTAAGCCACTAACGGAACTTGACTTGGTCAACCACCCGGAGGTTGGGTCATCAGGTCGATTCTAGTCGCAATGTTGGCGGTAAATAATACCAGTGTGTTCATGAGTGCACATGAGCGTTCTCAAATGTTATTACGTTCCAATCATAGCTGAGATTAGGGCGGTCTCTGCCGAAAATGGACCGGCGAAGTCCATTTCAAAATTTTAAATCTTCCCTTCGTTTATTTGTTCCATAATTAGTATGATCACCTACGTCCATTGGTTATGGAACAACTTTTCCAAAAGACAAAATGTTCTCTATAAAAAGGTCTTCCCTTCCCAATCTGAAATATCCCTCCTATCTTCGGACTCGCTTTCTTGAATACCAATACCCAGGCAAGTACTAATAATCAGTTTGATCTCGAGTATCCCAGCACTTTGAAGCTGATCCATTCTACCCGAAGTAGCCTGCTCCCACTCCACACACTTTTTACTCCAGCCGCTTAATCATGCCCCGCTCCAAAGGAAACACCCGCCAGCTCGATGCAATCGCCCGCCAAACGAGCTTTGGACAGGTATGCATGAAAATTACCTGATTCAACAGATCTAACTCCAAAATGGTGATCAAGGATTCCGGTGTGAAGTCCGCCGCTGACCAGAAGAGTGCAGTGCAGCAGGTCCAGCAACTTGCGAAGGACCTCGCTGATCAGAAAGCTCCAGCCCAACAAAACGCCAAGTCCGGCCAGAATGCCCCAGCTCAGCAATCCGCCAAACAGAACCAGTTGCGTGAACGCGTGGAGGATCAGACGAACCAGTTGCGCTCGATCATTGAGCAACTCCGTGCCGCTTACAAGTCGGAGGACGAATCTCTGTCTGCCATCGCCCGCGCTCGTGGAGAACAGTATACCCGTCCGGAATCTCACAAGGTTGCGGACTACACCGCTCCCAATGTACGCAACGCCACCGAAGAGCAGCTTAACCAGACCAGTGAACAGCAGAACAAGCTTCTCGATTCGCTCCGCGACCGTTTGCGTCAAGCAGAGGCATCAAAGAAGCAGGCGTTGGATAAGCTGCTCGAAAGCAAACCAACTCAGGCGTGTTGGACTTTTCATCATTAGTTTATTGGCTAACTTTCAAAATTCAGAACAACCTTGTTACCATTGGCCAATACCGCACGCCAGAATTCTTCTCAAACTTCATCGCGAACACCAAACCGACGCTCGTGCATCAAGCTTCTGCCTCTCAGATCAAGGTGAAAAATTGATGAACCTCTTATTGTCGAAAATGCACTGAAATGTCTCCCAACTAGGCTGCGAAGCAGAAAGTCCAGCAACGTCGCCAAGCTCGATCACGTCAATCGTCGGCGAACAAGTCTCCCACTCGACAGCAACTTGAGAAGCAACAGTCGTACAGCAAACAGCAAGTTCAACAGTCTTCCTCACAACAGCAAGCGACCGTGACCCCCGCGCAGCTTGAAAGGGCCCAGTCAGTCTCTAAGCAGCAGCAAGGACAA
Source organism: Cladochytrium replicatum (assembly GCA_025526935.1). Classification (NCBI taxonomy): domain Eukaryota; kingdom Fungi; phylum Chytridiomycota; class Chytridiomycetes; order Cladochytriales; family Cladochytriaceae; genus Cladochytrium; species Cladochytrium replicatum. The sequence continues at coordinate 235,049 of JAHLKD010000038.1, read as the reverse complement.
CAATCTAAGCAGCAGCAGCAGCAGTTGGCAACTCCGACTCATCTCGAGAAGGCTCAGTCATTCTCCAAGCAGGACCAGGGGCAACAGCAACAGGCTAAGCAACAACAGCAGTCGGTGGCCCCCGCCCAGCTTGACAAAGCCCAGTCATTCTCGAAGCAGAACCAGAACCAGAACCAAGGCTCGCAATCCCCGGCGCCACAGCGACAGGCTGCTAGCCCCGCACCACTTGAGAAGGCCGCGTCGTTCAACAAGCAACAGCAGCAACAGGCTACTTCTCCTGCGCAACTTCAAAAAGGCCAATCGTTCAATAATCAGAACCAGAACTCGGGTCAGCAGTCCCCTGCCCAGCAACGCAAGGATTCACCTGCGCAACAAAAGGCACAGTCGCTGAGCAACCAGAACCAAGGTCAGCAGTCGCCTGCTCAGCAACGGAAGGACCAACCTGCGCAGCTCCAAAAGGGACAATCATCGAGCAACCAGCAGCAGCAGGCTGCGAGTCCCGCGCATCTTGAGAAAGGACAATCGTTTGCCAAGCAGAACCAGAACCATCAACAGCAGAATCAGGCAGCCAAACAGCAGGCAGCTAGCCCTGCACCTCTTGAGACGGCCCAGTCATTCAATAAGCAGAACCAGGGACAGCAATCTCCTACCCAGCAGCAAGTGGGAAAACAGCAGCAGTCTCAGCAGCAACCCTCGAACCAACAGCAGCAGTCTGCGAGCCCTGCCCAGCTCAAGAAGGGTCAATCGTTCAACGAGCAAAAGCAGGGACAGTCTGGTCAGCAATCACCTGCTCAGCAGCGAGCTCAAACTCCCGCGCCGCTCGACAAGACTCATTCGTTCAACAAGCAGCAACAGCAGGCACAGCCCGCTCAATCGAAGCAGCAGCAGGCAGCTTCTCCCGCCCAAACTCCCGCGCCGCTCGACAAGACTCAGTCGTTCAACAAGCAGCAACTGCAGGCACAGCCCGCTCAATCGAAGCAGCAGCAGGCAGCTTCTCCCGCCCAAACTCCGGCCCCGCTTGACAAGGCTCAGTCGTTCAACAAGCAGCAGCAGCAATCTCAGTCTGCCCAGAGTAAGCAGCAACAGGCTTCTCAGGCCCAACCTCCGGCCCCGCTGGATAAGGCTCAGTCGTTCAACAAGCAGCAGCAGGCGTCCGCTCAGAACAAGCAACAGGCTGCCACCCCTGCCCCGAACGAGAAAGCACAGTCGTTCAGTAAGCAGCAGTCCGCGAATCAGCTCCAGGCGTCCGGTCCCGCCACGCAACTTGACCGCGGAAACTCGTTCAATAAGGGCCAACAACAAGCTGCCGGAAAGCCGAACCAGAGTGGTCAGCAGTCACAGAAGCAAGGATCAGCTAAGCAGCCGCAAACTGGTCCTACTCAGGCGAAACGTGCGGAAAACCCCAACTCCGAGCCCGCACAATCCAACGCTGTTCGTAGTGCGCCGGGTTCGTCCCAGGTACGCGGATCGCCGGCAGAAAAGAGAGAACAATCTTCTCCTACTCGTGGCGTGACTCAGGTCTGTAAAATTGCTATACAATCACAAAACTTTCTCAGAATTATTTCCTCGATCGTTAGAACACGGCTTGGTTGGACAACTGGGTCGACAACTTCAACCCGGGTCTTTTCAACCTCCCTCAGTCGCAGAACGGGAAGCAGAACAACCAGGCCAACTCTCAGGCGCAAAAGACCTCTGCTCAACAGAACAACGTTGCACAGCAAAACAATGCACAGGCGAATGCTCAGTCGCCTCAGAACAAGAACAACCAGGCAAACGCTCAGGCGGCCCAAAACAAACACAACGAGGCGAACGCTCCGGCGAATGCTCAAGCTCAGAAGGGATCTCAACAGGCGAACGCTCAATCGCAGAACAAGAAAAACCAAGCGAACGATCAGGCCAATGCTCAATCGCCCCAGAACAAGAACAACCAGGCGAACGCTCAGGCTCAACAGAACCAGGCGAACGCACAGGCCCAAAAGAGCAACTCAGCCCAGCAGAACGCCGCACAGGCGAACGCTCAGTCAGCCCAGAACAAGAAAAACCAGGCAAACGCCCTCGCGCAACAGGCCACTCAGCAGAACAACGCTCAGGTTAACGCTCAGTCTCCCCAAAACAAGAATTACCTGGCTAATGCTCAAGCTCAGAAGGGAGCTCAGCAGAACAATGCTCAAGTGAACATTCAATCGCCTCAGAACAAAAACAGCCAGGTGAACGCTCAAGCTCAAAAAGGAGTGCAGGGGAACAACGCTCAGGCAAGCGCTCAGCCTCAAAACAAGAACAGCCAAGCGAATGCCCAGGCTCCGCAGAACAGCTCCGCCCAACGCAACAACCAGGCGAACCCTCAGCAGAGGGCCAATGCCAACTCACCCGCTCAGAACAATTCAGCCCAGCGAAGCAACATTGCGAAGTCCCCTCAGAACAACAATACGGCACAGCGTAACGGCGGAAACAAACAGGCCGGTAGCGGAGTTGCTCAGCGCCAAGGCAACCAGCTTGCTTCCCCAGTGCAGGTATTTTGATTTGGTTTGAGCATACGGAAGTCGGTGATTTTTTTAAATTTATCAGAAATCTCCCTGCCTCGACAACTGGGACAACAACTTCGTACCAACTCTGTTCAACTTGCCGGAGAGCTTCACAAGACAGGCGCAGAACAAGAACGCTGCACAAGCGAGTTCACCTCAGGCTCGAAACGCCAAAAGCTCGGTACAAGAGAACGCCGCACAGCAGGGGCAGAACCAGAACTCGAATGCAAACAAGAATACGAAGGCTAATGCTGCTGTTCCTGAAGGAAAGAATAACAGCTCTCAGGTACGTTTATCGAGACGCATGAAAACAATCGCTTGAGCTAATTTTCGACTTTTATTTAGAACCAAGCTAGTCGCCCGCAATCTCCGTCAAAGGCGAACAGCAGCGCGAAGCAGCAGCAGCAACAAGGGAAGCAGAACGCTCCAGTCGCTCAGGTTAGCCAGCTACAACAGAGCATATTTGAGGAACCATAAATAACTAATAAGTTGTTCCAGAAGTCGTCCTGGGTTGACAATTGGGTGAACAACTTCGTTCCTACTCTGTTCGAGCTTCCGCAGTCCCGTGCGCAGAGTCCGAACTCACAGCAGCAGGCTCAGAGGAACCAGGCGAGCAGCCCTGCTCAGTCGAGTGCGCAGAAAAGCGGTAGCCCGACCCAGGTGATCTCGCAAAAGAATCAACAGAACGACAACCAGGCCCAGGCTAATGCACAAAAGCAGCAGCAGAACAGCCAGCAGGCTCAAGCCAACGCTCAGAAGAGCCAACAGAATAACCAGGCTCAAGCCAACGCTCAGAAGAGCCAACAGAATAACCAGGCTCAGGCTGGTGCGCAGAAAAGCGGCAGCCCGACCCAGGCGATCGCGCAAAAGAATCAACAGAACGACAACCAGGCCCAGGCTAACGCACAAAAGCAGCAGCAGAACAACCAGCAGGCTCAAGCCAACGCTCAGAAGGGCCAACAGAGCAACCAGGCTAAGGCTAACGCGCAAAAGTCCGGGCAACAGAGCAACCAGCAAGCGCAGATGAACGCCCAGAGAGGTCAACAAAGCCCTGGCCAAGCGAACGCTAAGCAGGCCCAACAGTCGCCGGCACAGAGCGGTGCTTCTACCCCTGCTGCCAAGTCGCGCAACGCTTCTGCAAGCCCTACGACTCAGCAAAACAGCGATAGCGCTGCACAGCTCAATACCAAGAATTCGCAGACCAGCAAACAAGCTGCTCAGACCCAAAACGCCCAGAACCAGTCTCAGAACGCTAAGCAGCAGCAGAGCAACAACCAGGCCGTGCAGGTGAACGCGAAGGGTCAGAACAATCAGGATCAAAACTCACAGAATCAGGCTCAGAACGCAAAGGATCAAAACAAACAGGCTCAAAATGCGCAGAACCAGGCCCAGAACGCTAAGCAGCAGCAGAGCAACAACCAGGCTGCACAGGCAAATGCAAACGCGCAGAAAAGCCAGCAAGCCGGTAGCCCGACCCAGTTGAACGCGCAAAAGGGACAGCAAAACAACAACCAGGCTGCTCAGGTGAACGCACAGAAACAGCAGAACAACCAGGCCCAGGTTAATGCGCAAAAATCCGCCCAGCAGAACAACCAGCCGGTACAGGCCAACGCTCAGAAGGGCATTCAGAACAACTCTGCCCAAGCGAATGCGAAACAAGCTCTGCAGAACAACAACTCTGCCCAAGCGAATGCGAAACAAGCTCAGCAGAACAACAACCAAACCCAGGCGAACGCGCAGAAACAACAGAACGCTAACCAGGCCAACGCTTCTGCACAGAAGGTCCAGCAGTCTCCTGCCCAAAGCGGTGCGTCCACTCCTGCCGCCAAGTCTCGCAGTGCTTCGGCCACGCCTGGATCACAGTCTGCTGATGTGAACACAAAGTCCAAGAACAACGCGGCACCTCAACAAACCGCGACTTCGCCCAAAGGAAAGTCACGTAACATTGATTCGGAGATCAAGAGCGGATCCGGTTCGCCGAAGAGCAAGAACGCGCCAACTGCTTCTGAAAATGGTACGTGGAACATGCCTCCCATCACACCAGAAGAAAAGAGGCGGAGGACGGGAATTAATGCAACTTCAGCGGTACTAAAATCTTACTCTCAACCAGCTTCCAAACAAAACGTTGGACGATCTCGCCTGCTCTCGTCGATGAACAAGAAGAACCCGTACTTTACCGGCAACGGTCTTCCTGGCTCGCTTGAACTTCACCAGGGCGAGAATCGCTACGCTGCGCTTTTGTGGGGACAGGCTTGATGGGTTTCGTGTTGAGATGCGAAGAGGGACACTTTGTTTTTGATCTCTTAAAAAATAACAGAAAAACTTTTTAAACCTTCAATCCCAAGCCACAGAGTTTTCGTTTCTATCACAAAATGGCCGATCAAACGCATCAGTCGCCGAGAGTCCCCATTGGCCTCGAAATTCTGAGCCTGAACGATTCGGACAGCGAGATTCTGTATGCAATCTCGACAAGGACGGGATTCAACTTCTGTGTCCAGCAAATTTCAAAGGCACACTTTTCTACTCTCACCGATGTTCCGCTGGGCGACAGCGGGGTGAATTCACTCCGGCATGATCTAGTTAATATTTCTGATAGTGGTATGTGTCTGTTCGTTATGTCTCTGCTGATCCGCCATTTGTCTGTAACTCATTTCATTGATTGTAGAAATCGCCCCGTATTTCTATGGAGGTATATCCTCGTGGTTAGAGCTCGCCGGAACCGATAACGACAGCGTTGAAGTAGTACGTCAACGATCAGAGCTTCAATTCCGCCATGAAGTCAACTGGGCGTCTCATATCGGGTTGTCGGGAGTTGTCTTCCCTTTCCCTGAAAGTACTAGATCAAACAGAACAGAAACTCTGAGCGTTGCAAACTACGCTCGCTGGATTGGTTGGGCAGTCCAAGCTCTGACTCATGCGCAGGTAAAAAGCCTTCATGCCAGTGTGATTAGACTAGTTCTCACGAAATGTTGTGATACAGCCCGTGGTTAGAGTACCGCTTAGTGCATCATCTTGGTCAACTTGGAACGCGATTCGGTGCCTGTGCGAACACAACTCGAAGCTCGGAATTGCGCTGGAATTGTCAGCTGAGCACTCCATTGGTCTTGACGCCGAGGCGGTTCTTCCGTGGATCGCAGAACCGTTGCGTGTGGTTATTTTATCCACCAACCTGTTTTTGACGAATCAAAAGGGATTTCCCGTTCTCAGCAAACTACATCAATCCATCGTCAGAAAGCTGCTCCGTGTACGTTGTATAGGGATTATGCTTTTGTTGGTCTGATATCTCGGTTGTTGTAGCTCCACGTCAAGTTTGTTATTTCCTCCGCGTCGGCGGAGGGAACCCATCCTCAAGGAGGACTGTCGGCATATATGGAATATGTTCAACATCTGCATAGGACACAACCTCCTCTGGATGACGCAGATCGCTTTGCGTCGGGCTATCAAGAGTATGTGTTCGCTCCCAATATCAATGCCTTAACTCATTTTATTATTGATTCCATTCACAGCTACCTCCAGGCACCATTGCAGGTGAGTTTGGTCATCACAAGGTTTATACTCTCTCTCATTGTTTGACGTACTTAAGCCACTGATGGACAACCTCGAGTCAGCAACGTACGAGGTCTTCGAACAAGATCCGATTAAATATCAACAATACGAAAAAGTACATTGATTGAGCAGATACATGATTATGATGCTGAATCATTTCAACAGGCAGTGTATGCAGCATTAATGGATCGGGGAGATCCCGTAAGGCCTACGTATGTAGTACTCTTTGTGGATCCACTTGGACACTGATTGATGGGCCAATTCAGAGTAATAATGGTGGTCGGAGCTGGTCGTGGACCCCTAGTAGACCGCTCGCTGAAAGCCGCAGCACAAGCAAACAAACCAGTTCGTCTATACGCGGTCGAGAAGAATCCAAATGCGATTATTACGTAACTCCACATCAGTTGATCAATTGGCTGAAAATAATCATGCACTTGGAATAGGCTTAAATTGAGAAAGGAGCGAATTTGGGGGGACTCTGTCACTGTTGTGCATTCAGATATGCGATATTGGTCAGCACCGGAAAAGGTAAAGTGCTTTGGGCTCGGTTTAGTTTATCTTAGTCCTCACGTCACCCGCACTTCAAAAGGCAGATATCCTCGTGAGCGAGCTCCTGGGATCGTTTGGTGGTAAGCTTTTCCGACTTCCGAGAATGATTTAGCTGACAACTGTTGGTCATAGACAACGAGTTGTCCCCAGAATGCCTCGACGGTGCCATGAAGTTTTTGAAAGGTTTCTCTTCCACAAATATCAAGCTCTCATCGAATGCTCATATTTGCTTCAGAAACTGGGATCTCAATCCCGTCGTCGTACACATCGTATGTCGCACCATTGGCCTCACAAAAACTTTACAATGAGGTCACTTCGCAACGTGATCCCACGCACGTAGAAACACCGTATGTCGTGAAGTTTCAAAGCGTTGAAGAATTAGGTAAACAGATGGCATTCTTGTGATCATCATGTATTTATCTTTATGTTGGTTTGTTACCGTTCGTAGCCCCTCCAGCTGCGGTATGGACCTTCCGTCATCCAGGGTCGAATGAGCAAGCACCTCCGGGTAAACATCCTTGGTGCGGAAGATTTCACTTTCGAGACTAACAAACCGAAAGGTACCGTTCAATTCAACATACACAACACGCGTTATGGAGCAGCGAAGTTCACGATATCTCACGACACAGTGATGGTAATTGTTCTATGGATACGCCAGCAACTGAGTTATTAACGGAGTGCTGTCTTAAATTAAGCATGGAATCGCTGGATACTTTGAGGCAGTCCTTTACAAGGATGTGATGTTGAGCATCCATCCCGCAACACACTCGCCAGGAATGTTTTCGTGGTTCCCCCTGTTTTTCCCGCTTAAGGTTAGTTACTGCGCTGAGTCACGTAGAAGCATCGTGATTTAATTGGATCGCAATGTTTTTGCAGGTTCCCATGTTCCTTTCCAAAGGTTCAAACATTGATCTCCACTTTTGGCGTTGCAGTGATTCTCGCAAAGTGTGGTATGAGTGGTGTGCGGTTCCATCAGGTGCTGGGTGTGGAGCATCTTCCGGGCTGCACAACATCAACGGCCGAAGCTACTGGGTTGGACTGTGAAATTTTGAATCTGGTTCGGTTGATCGAATTCAATATTAATACAAAACAAATTGATAAAATTTTGCGATTACTTGAGAGGCGTGTGAGCGGCACGCAGACACACATGAGCAGAAGCGTTAAGTTTAGGATGGGATCACCGAGGACATGAACTGCACGGTACGTATTACTTTCTGCATGGCAGGTTAGAGTGTATCTCTGATTCGTCTACGTCGGTGATTCACCAGTCCGATCGGCTGGCTCACTCTGCAATCCACAAACGAGAGCCATATTTATGCAGAGTCTGCTCTGCAGTCTGGGGTTGAACTGGTTCACCCTTCCAGTTTACTCCGTCTATACCCCCACAAAGAATGACTGTCGCTTGCTCCCGAAAATGATTGAGATTATACAACATTCAGCGACAGTAAGTCACTTTCAGCCCGACATACGGATACCCCACACAGCACGTTGGTCCTTCCTACCTCTCCGTATCCCGACATTCTTGTTTGCATGGGGTGCTCTCTTTCTTGTTGGATCTGTCTTGCCGATGGTCTCCACACAGAGTGTCGATATTCGCACAACCACAACAACCCACTATATCAATGAGGATGTGACAGCGGTCGCAGACAATGCGCCTGAAACCGCTGATCCTGAGGTCGCAAAACGTGACTCATCAGTCGCCGCAATCAGTCTCATGGCGCTAGCCGGGTTCATGCTCATCACAGGGTCCGTAGCCTGTGCGTGCCTAAGAAAGCGCACAATGAACAAGACGCGGCTACGACGTCGAAGCCCAGGCTGGATATCTTCAGCTGAATCAGCGCGGGATACGCCCATCGCCTTCACACCACCGCCCCTCCCTTCGACCTCAACACCTTCGCCATTTCAAAATGAAAGTATAGGCAGAAATGGAAGCCTCTGGCCCCTCCCCTCAGCAAGCCAGATTATCGGAACGGAATCGTGGAAGTCCGGGACAACGGCCACGAGTTCCCCGACACTGATACAAGCGCAGCAAGAGTGGCAAAATGCACAGGGGGGAAACTGTCAGGGACTGCTTCCGCTACCTCGACACTCTCCCGGTCGGTTTCCACGTCCATCCGTCATTACAGTCAAACGCAAAGACTCCTCCCCATCCAGATTGACAATCCAGCCATCAACATGGCCCCGAGAAGGAGCAAAACGGCCGCAGCCGCAAAGGGGCTTGTCCGAATCCGTACCGCCGTCATCGCTGAGTCTCCCACACCGAGACGCAGCTGTCGAGGAATCTGGACGCGATTACGACACGGAAGAGGGATCAGGCTCGGATGCGAGGCATGGGAGTGGGACAGACGGGAGCGAACTCGATGATCGTAGAACGGCGAGGTATCTTCGTGTTGAACACGGTGCGGTGCCGGGACCCAATGTTTTTGTAGTTCAGGATTGGAGAGTTGCACAAGCACACGAAAGGCGGTCGTCGTTGCAGCACTCGCAGAGGGTTGCAGTGCTTCGTCAGAAGAACTCTGGCGAGCCGCTTGCAGGAGCAACGGCTGGTGATAACGAGGGAGATGGTAACGACGGAGATGTAGCCGCGGCAAGAGCTGAACTTGCCGCCGTTGGCGGGGAAGGAAGCCCCGACCCGGTGAGCCCATTGAGGCGCCATCGCTCGATCCCCCACACGATAGTTCAAGCTGTTGTTCCGATCTCAGGGGAGGGAGAGAAGCTCGACAGCGGTCATCTCCTTGTTGATGTTAGCAAACTACCGACGCATACGACAAGAAGAGCCTCCAGACAATCGCAGAGGACGTTCGAGCTGAGGGATGTGACTTCAAGATCGCCGGAACCTCCAGACAGCAATGACGGAGTGGTTCCTGGAAGAGTAGTGAGCGGGATCGTGCATTCGTATCGGGCGATTCACGCGCACGCACCAAACTACGTTGATGAGCTTCCACTCGAAAGTGGCGATCGTGTAATCGTATCAGCAGTGTACGAGGACGGGTGGTGTTTTGGAGTGAAAATCCGTGAAATGGCATCATCGGAAGAAGAAACGGAAGGAAATGCGTTGCCAAGGGTTTCAGACGGATCTGTGGGCGAGCATGAGCGTTGGGAACCACGGATGGAAAGTGCCAGAGATCAGCACAAAATGGCGCACAGCCAGTACGTCGAGCTTGCGGAGGGATTCTTCCCAGTTTGGTGCGTGCGCGGTGAGTCGACGGAGAGAAGACGACGATCTCGAAAATCTCTTCAGCCCGGAGATCCATCTGCAGCAGGAAAGAATCGTGAGTCGATGATCAGCACAATCACATTTTCAGTCCTTTCGTTTTTCTCTGGGCTGAAGGACGGCGCCGTCGCTGAAAAGCGATCTGCGCGGGATAGACCCGTTTCGTGGAGCGGAACAACGACACCGGTGGTCCGTATGAAGCGCGTGACGTCAGCATATTATGAAAAGAACGACTTGAATCGAAGCGCAACAATGAACCAGGGTACCCAGGTGCGGACCCAAAGCCGAACTTTGAGTTTGGTCCCAGACTCCGACCGTGCTCTCACGCGTGGACGTGTTACGAAAAGGGCACAGGTAGCCCATAGTGCTCCCAGAAGGCGGCGTGGGTCCGAGGGCAACGCCAGTGTTGGATCCGTGAGAACAAGTGGGGGCAGCAGCGCTCCTGCGAATGGAGGAAACAAGATGAACAGACGGTGGACGGTGCATGGGGATACCGCATTTGAAATCGAGATCTTGGCCGAGCTCGAGAGGGTGGCGCAAAGGTACCAACGGAAGAAGCGAAGCATCACGGAAGCGCAGCAGCGACTTGCGGAAAGTGCCGACCGGGGAAGTGGCCCAGCCAGTTCTCCGTCGCATGGCGCCAGTGCATCTTCCCCATCTCGACTGATATGGTCGCCTGTGCATCAGAGAGTAGCCGGATCAGTTGTGAGTGACAACGACAAAAGCTCATGTTCGAGTCCACATCCGAGCAGCTTTGTCAGCTTGGGCAGCGACTTCACGGTGGTCCGCACAGTTTTGGTTGATGCATCGGTTCTTGCATCGGACGTCTCGTCCGAACCCGATGCATATGTGATTTGGAGCCGAACCAGATGAGTCGTTATGGTAACTGTTAAACTAGCGATCTTATCAGCTGCAACGGCTTTTAAGCGGTTTCTGTATTTTGTGTAAGACGTTTGCTATTTCAGTAGAATTGGCTGTGTTTTGGTGTTCTGTTTATCCCTCCTCTCCTCCATCCAGCAAAGGAACTGTGTTTCATCCCAAATTTGTTCCCACGCACGTGCCCAAGCAACCATCACAAAATCTCACCACAAAAGACATCGCAACGTTAGGCACTTAAAATTGTCTATTTTTTAACTCACAGATGCACTGCTGTGCTAATATCGGCGTCGCAGTCACTTTCTTTTTGCTGCTGGTCGTCGTCGCTGCAGCGAAACAGCTGAATGGCAACAGAAAGTCACTCTTCTCCCACAGCTCTTACAAGGCAGTAAAGGTCGCGGAGGTTGCTCACGGAGCCGTTGTTCAGGACCCTACCGATATTGTTCTTGTCACTACCCTGGACGGCGTTATCCACGGTGTACACAGAACCACAGGCGATGTGGTTTGGAGCACTGGAGACAACTGGGGACCCTTGGTCAAAGTCTCTACACAAGATACGCGTGTTAACTCGAAAGAAAAGCCGTCTTCGAAAGGGAGGGGAGAGAGTGACCCCGACTTTGACGCTGACCGAATGGTGGAAGAAATGTCATTACCTATTCCGTATGCTCAGGGCGAGAACTCTCCTGCTGAAGGGGATCAGCACCCGAAAGACCTCTTCATTGTAGAGCCTGGACAGGGAGACTTGTATCGCTACGAGCTCGGTTCCACCATCAGGGTATGACGTTATCGGTTGTGACTGTTTGTGATTCTTATCGTTGTGCATGTTAGAAAATGCCATACTCCATCAAGTATTTAGTCCAGAGTGTTGTTCCTCGGACTCTCGGAGGATTTTCCTACACTGGCGATAAGCGCTCTCGGCTGTACGCCATCGACCCGCTCTCGGGAAGAGTCCTTCGCTCATATGGCGGCTCTCGCGACGATAACCGAGATGAGAAGATTATCGAAGACGAGGAGATTGACGAAGATATCATGGACAGGGCTATTTTTGTCGGCCGGACTGGTAAGCCACCAAAAGGAGACATCATTTTGGTGGACGTTCATGTAACATTCCTGGATTCAGAATATTTTGTCGAGATTTGGGACATTAAGACCGATAAGTTACGCTGGAACATAACGTATGGCGAGTTTACGCACACCGGTGCGGATGGACTTTTCGCACCCCCGACGATGGGCAGGGCGCCCGTTCAGCAGAAGACCCCAAAGATTCAAATGGCAGTAGGATTCGATGGTCGATTTGCTCTTGCAGATCGCGATAAGGGTACAAATATCCAATCAACATCATCTAATTGAAATTGACTCAACTATGTCACAGGAGTAGAATGGACCGTTAAATTTAAGAGCCCTGCGGTGAATGCATTCACTATTTCACCTGCAGAGTTCCCGAGCAGTGGGCTGTCCCTCTCTAAAGCCTTCTCACTGGCGAGTACCCAAACCACTCAGAAAATTTCATCGATGTTCGACGTCTTTCGGAAACGAAATGCCTATGTTGGACGCGTCGATGGCTCCTTCTACTTGCTGAATGGTGACCAATTTCCTATGATAGATGGAAGCGTATATCCTTCCATCGACGGTCCTCAGACGGATGACATCGAACCGCTGGAATCAACAAACCAGTGTCCTCCGTGGTGGGGCTCATTGCGGGGCCCGCAGAAAGCAATCCTGGATCTCGAGAAAGGGCAGCAGGGCTCAGACTTTGAAGAATGTCGTTGGGAGGACGACGATAGGTGTATGGTAGGATTAGTCGAGGTCCGTGTCGATGATCGTCCGCCCTCGATGATTGTGAAGGAGAAGTACGAAATGGTCACTGAGAAAATCAACCAGAAGGTCGAAGCGATCGGATCCGGATTGCGGCGGTTGATCTACTCAGTCGGGCTGTTCTTTTCGGTGTTCTTCTTCTACCGCTATCGCAATCGTCTCAGACGCCGCTCATCGACGGATCATGAGAGCATTGATATGAAATTGGTGGCGGACGACAAGAAGTATCTTGCTACCTCCGTGGATGGGAACCAGAATCTAGCAGAGCCGGTAATGGAAGCGGAAGCTTTGAGCAAAAAAGTTGAAGAGAGGAAGCCTGGGCGTCGGCGTCGCAGACGAGGTAACAGAGGTGCGAATGCCAACGGTGATAAGGATGGCGAGTCCGGCGCAGAGAAGGAACCTCAGGATTCGCAAGAATCTAATTATCAGAGACTATCTGACGAAAGGGAGTCATCAAAAGCAACAACTCTAGCCCAAGCAATTGAGCCTCAACCCTTGGAGCGCGAAGAAGAGGTCACAACTAATAGTTTGAAATATTTGACGGTATCCGAGAATGTTTTAGGTACGCATTAGACTATGCTATGGGATCTCGGTGACATTTTCTCTATCAAAAGGCTACGGAAGTCATGGCACCGTAGTATTCAAAGGAACATTTGAGGGACGGGATGTTGCAGTGAAGCGACTGCTCCTCGATTTCTACGAAGTTGCTTCCCATGAAGTACAAGTTCTGCAAGAAAGTGACGACCATCCAAATGTGGTTCGTTACTTCTTCCGGGTACGCTTACCTTTTTTGCTATCGTTGTTATGGTGTTATTGATTTCAATCGCCCTCATTGTAGGAGAAAACCAACAAGTTTATGTTCATTGCCCTCGAGCTGTGCCCTGCGTCTCTCTACGATCTCGTCGAACGACCCACCTCGAGCGAAGAAGCCGCAACCCTCCGCGCCGCAGTCCGTCCTTCCCGTGTCCTCTACCAGATAATGCAAGGACTGCACCACCTACACTCGCTCAAGATCGTTCACCGCGACATCAAGCCCCAAAATATCCTCATCGCCCCAGCCAAGAAGACGGCTCGGGGGACCGTGGATAACGATCCTCACCCGCGAGTGCTCGTTTCCGACTTTGGACTTTCGAAGCGACTCGCCGACGACCAGAGTTCTTTCCACAACACAGTCGCGGGTGCTGGAGGAACTATGGGATGGAGAGCTCCAGAGGTTCTCATTGAAGCAGCTGCAGCTGCGGCGCTGTTTATGGGCGAGACCGGTGTCGTTCCAGATGCTTGGGTACAAGCCGTCGCTGGTACACAACGGACAACAGCAACGCATACAGTTCCGAGTTCACAAAGTTCGAAACTCACAAACCTGGAAGGATCCATATCTCAATCCCTCACGCACCAATCAACATCTTCATCGTCAAACTCAGCCGATAACGTCCGAATAAAGGTTACAAAAGCAATCGATATATTTTCGGCGGGATGTTTGTTCTACTATGTATTGACGAACGGTGGTCACCCGTTTGGCGACCGATTCTCGCGTGAGGCCAACATCCTCAAAGGTGCTTATCAGCTCGACGGACTCGATGTGTACGGTGTGGCGGGTGTTGAGGCGAAGGACCTGATCAAAAGGATGATTCAACGAGATCCCAAGCTTCGGTAAGTTCAAAGGGATTTGGTTTTATAATGGATGCTGATGCCAATAATAATGCGTACCAAAAAGCCCCGATGCAACGACAGTTCTGACGCATCCATACTTTTGGAGCCCTGCACAGCGTCTCGCTTTCCTGCAGGATGCGTCCGATCGATTCGAAGTAGAAGAGCGGGATCCGCCATCGCCTCTCCTTAGAGCACTTGAGCGGAACAACACAAAGGTTATCGGGCCAGACTGGTCTCGGAGACTGGACAAAGTGTTCCTCGACAACCTGGGCAAGTTTAGGAAGTACGACGGTCAACTGATTCGTGATTTGCTGCGCGCTTTGAGAAACAAGGTAATGTGAAGATCACTTTCAGTTCACATTCAATCAGCTTAATTTTTTTATGGAACAACAGAAACATCACTACCAAGATCTTCCCCCCGAAGCAAAGAAAGCTATGGGTGATCTTCCAGATGGCTTTTTGAATTACTTCACATCGCGGTTCCCAAATTTGTTGCTTCACGTCTTCTACGTCGTGGCTGAGGATGATGGAAGTGCACCTGGCTCGTCAACTGCAAGCACTGGTGGTTTGCACAATGAACCAGTTTTCCGACAATACTTCCAGTTGCCGAGTTTTCAAGGTTCGACTAGCGGATACACACAGCCGTCTCGCTTCGGTGTAACTCCCACCACTCCAAATGCCCAGACAATTCGGTCGACTGGGACTACCTGGGCTGGTGTTGCGAAGTCAAGAGCACCTAACTGACCTCTTAATCCTTTTTAAGATTTCCTCCCGCTTTTTTGGCCTCATGCTGGTTCGAACTGGACGTAACTATTTTAATTTTCCCCACTTTCTTTTTTGATTCTTGATTTTCATCTCTCATGGCTGTAAAATATTATATTGAAATGCTCAATTTGCAAATGTGGTCTTCATTCCGATTCTTGCTCGCTTGAAGTATTTTCGGCAAGATTACGCTTTGCAACACTCTTTGAAGCTCTGGCCGGTGCATCTCTTTTCGATGTTGCTGCTGCAGATCGTCCACCTTCTTTTCTGGGCCTCTTCCCTGATTTGGGTGCTTTGGGGGTCTGGATGTTCCCACCCTTCAAACTCTCCCTGGACGATTCCTCCCGGGACTCCGCTCCCGCCACGAGGTTTTCGCCTTCGTCGTTCTCTTCTTCACTTTCTGAAGCACTCGCTGTTTCATCCTCTGAGGACATTTGTTCAGACAGCTTTCGACGCTTTCGGCTTGGTGTCTTCTTGGATGGTGTTTGCTTCGCACGTGGTGTTGTAATTGACTTCCTCGATCTCCGCCTCGGAGTCTGAAATGAGGTTAGTTCATGTGTTTTATACTGACTGGGGAAGAACGGTGGTACCTTTGCATTTCGCATTGACGCTCCGACGGTGCGAGAGGATGTGTAACTATCGGGAAGATAATTGCGCTTCACGTTCTGAGCGGTAGTTGAAAGCTCAGTGCTCATGTTAAGAAAGGTGAATGCTTAATACCTCCTGGGCATCTGATGGGGAAAGCTTTTCGTACAGCTCAGAAGGCAGCTTTGCATCGTCTGGATAAGCGTTGAGAGTCCATCCAGCTGATCGACATTTGTCTCGAATAATGAGTTGGCACATATCGCTGAGTACGTAAATGTTCTAAACGGAAAGGACCCGGTTAACGAAGCACAACCACAAGAAGCTAACAAATTACTTCAGTATCGGAATGTTTGTCCTTAGCCAGTTTAATCTTCCCAGCGAGATGATACATGTACGAAACACTCTCAGAAGTAGCGACTGCGTCCACAAAGAACTCAAGGTATCTGAAAGGGGTTTTACGTTGAAAAAGCTCAGATACGTAAACCTCACTAATCACGGACTACTTACCCGGCAAGTAATGTCAGAGCTTCTGGTTCAGTGCTAAAGTCCGGATGCAACGAAAGAAGATGAATTACGCGAGGAAGCAAAGATTCAACAGCGGCGTTCTCCTGACTTCCTGCACCAAAGGTCAGTACGTTAGTGGTGTTAAGTTTCAACGCATACCTGCACGCTGGATCTCCCCTTGTTTGGTAAGGAAGCTCTTCACCTGAACTCTACGTGAGAATCAGCATGCTAGGAACGCTTTGAGCGGTTGAACCTTGGCTTTAAACGTAGTCTCCGGATCGTGCGCTGCAAGAGCGAGCATGGACAAGAAATTCATGCTCATTTTTCGTCTAAGGAGGTACTTTAAAAGCTTTTCCACGAATTGATTGCGAACCTCAAAAATTGGGTCCTGAAACATAAACGGTGAGAACCAAGTTACTGTTTCTTGTGCAAATCCAACCTGAATTGTTAGTGCCAACTTCAACGATTGGTGGGGGTCAAGTAAGGGCCCCTTTGTATTTGATTCTCCTGGAGGGGTCGAACCTATAAGACGAAGCAGAGACTTCGCGGCAACAAGTCGCAGGTGTGATGCGAAGGCAGGGCTAATTGAGCGAGATTATTCATGTTCTGACAAATAAGATTAGCAATCTTTTACCAAGTGCTTGAGTCTGTGGTAGGCCTCCCATCATTTTCCAGAAGCCTTATAAGCAATTTCAAAACAGGGGTGATTCCGTCAGACCGCGATTGAGGTGAAAGGTGCGGAGAGAGCAGGCGTTTGATAAGAACCTTTAGTGCCAACACCTTTCGTGTTTCGTTGAGAATACATCCCGTTCACGCGGCCCAATCCTTTACCTTTGTTACTCCATGAACGTGGAGCTGATTGAAATCAACCCATTCCGCAGAGTCGTGAGGATCCTATTCATAGATATAAGCAAAAGAGCGTGCCGATGTGCTTTTAACTAACATCGATAGAATCTCCCATGATTACATCCTTGACTATGAAGTTCACAATTTTGACATTGTGCAGCTGGAAGGTATCGGGAGAGTAATAGGCAATTTGAGCAAGGGAGGCCATATGAGTTGGCGAATTGTTGTTGTCCAAGTCCAGAACTGCGACAATTTTCTGTTGGTGAGGCCTGAGCGTCGGGTCACAATAATTAAAGAAGCTAGAAAAGCTCACCACTGTAATTTCCTCCAGGTGTTCAGCCGAATCGCTAACGTGAGCAATGACAGTGACAGAATTCCTGGCCTCATCTACCGTTCCATGAATAGCAAGCTCCTTTAAGCGACTGATCCCTTCGCTACATAAAGTTGTCAGGCAGGTACAAAGGAAGGATTACGGCATACAGATTAGGTGGTGCTCTCTCAGGGCAAGACCGAATGAAGAGGGCCAAGGTGGAAATGGCATCGGAAACTGAAAACGACGTTAAGAACATGTAATGTTGCATGAATTGCTTTGTTACCAAGAATGTTGTTGACGTCTTCCGACAGGATTCTCATGAAGTGCTCTGTGTGTTTTGAAAGTAGTTCGGGAAGAAGCTCTGCGATATCCTTAGACAAAGTTAACAGTGCTGCCTGCTTATTCTGTAAATTATACTGCACCTTAATGAGAGACTCGGCCGCCAGTCCAAGCTTTTCATTTTGCATATGGTCATCAGAACTGCGTAGCTGTGCTACAGGTTGTGATAAATCACGTTCACCACTTGCATCCCCACTATTGTTGCCGGACTTAAGATCCCGCAAGTGCTCAATTATTCTTGGAATACAGCATGTGTTCACAACTGTGAATGATACCCTGCGGAGCAAAGCTGCGACTGTTTCTGCAATTGATGGGATTGATGATTGAACCTTCTTCATGATCTCGCGCTATTATTGAACTGTAAGCATCGATCTGTCCAGGTCGGGAAAGTTTCCTCACCGAAGACTTCAATATTTGTTTATACTCAGCTCCTGGGTTCAATAGTGACCGTAAGAGTTGATACAATCGTCGCTCGTTCGCTGATGCAAACTTCTGCAAATGCTCGTCTGCTTTAATCGGATCAGGGAACCTATCTACAAAACGGACTGAGATTGCTTAAAAAAGAAACCAAGGTTCATGGCCAAACCTGCTATGGTGCGAATGACAACATCGAGTATTTTCTTAGTTTTCTGAATATCAGAGGGGTCATCCATGATGCCACCCTTCAAGCAGTTATAGGTTGTTAGCAGTATCCTCGGCAAAGAAAGAAATGACATACGTTGTATCTCTCGCATTGTGCAATGAATTGGTTCATTAGCTGAATCATTCTAATCATGGTTATCTGTTGGTGGTAGCCAGGGAGGAAGTCGACGTAACATACTCAGATTGCCTTAAAAGAATGGCTTTGAATGCTTTTTTAAGCCGATCATTGTCCAATCCTGCGAGAATGAAAAGCAAACGATCCGTTCGTGCTGCGTCATCCTGAATAGGTGGCAACAAGTTTTCATGTAAAGCGCGCTCCACTAGCACACTGCTTGGATAAGATCTTCAAATGCATCCAACACGAGTGACTCACTTGACTTCTTTATCGTTAACGTACATCAACTCCAAAATAGCCGCCGGAATCCAACCAAACTTTTCCAACATTTGACCATCGCCTCCTTTAGCCCTGCATTTAAGATGTATAATAAGAACAGCACATGCAAATGTGAAAAGATATTCCTACAGCTCTGGATAAACCATGGAATATTGTGCGGAGAGAGTTTTAACTGCCTCTGAACGCACTGAGCCCTGCGCATTTTCACCTGTCAGCAACGTGAGTGACCAAACCAGCTTAAGCGCTCCCACCTTCTTATCTCTGCATCTATGTGCAGTTGCCTCCAACACCGATTTCGAAACATTGGAAACCGACACAACATCCAATGATCCAATCGCTTTGACAACAGCGACTCGAACCTTTTCTTCTGGGTCTAAGAGCTTCTGTGTGAGAGCGGCTAGAAGAGAGTTGCCGTTAAAACAACTGGTTCGCATGTTGGTCAAAATCGTACCACACATATCGTTGCTCAGCTCCGCGTGGTTCTTTAGAATGTCTGGGGCGAACTTCGGTATCACTAAGCGTATGTTGACGCTCTTGTCATTCCGTCTAACAGCAAAAAGGATGAGAATGGATACACGTCATACCATTGGCGATGGCATATACCTTTCCAACCACGCCTTCCAAACAGCCGGATAAGTTGCTGCCAAATACGATCCCGGCTGGCTGAACATTATTCCCAATGTGCTTGTTGCAATAACTCGAATTTCGTCATCCTCCACTTTCATTTCTTCTTCAAGCTGAGGAATCACGTTCAATAAAACTGCCGGCGCAACGCGATATATCTCCAAAATCTGTCGATGGGCTTGTTTTGAAATTCCCAGGCGATCTTCTTCGTCCTCATCAAGGTCATCCGGGTCGACAGACCGATTTGTCGACAAAATTAGGTCACTAAAGTACTGGAACTATTCTTAGCCGACACACAAACTAGATATGGATGGAAATACCTGGCAGACATATCGCTGCAGCTTATCACTTGCATTTCTGCAAAGATCGACGGCAAGTTGGTTTGCGGCATCATTTTCATCCTGACAGTGTATCAATAAAAGTTGAAATTGCTCAAAAATGTTCGCTTACAGGCTTTTTATCACGAAAGTATGCAAGAATAGTTTCGACAACCTCTTGACTGAGAATCGGGGCCTCCTCGATAAGCTGGTGCAAAATATCATGGATGCACATGTACACATTTTTCGAATGATCTGGCCTACTGAAAAGTCAATTCATTTGCTCTTGCTCAAAAAGCTGCAATGCCAGACCTGATCACTTGGAAAAAAGTATGAAAAGTGCGGCTGATGAGCTCTTCAGAGTTCGAAAGATCAGTGACCAGCAAAACGGATCGAACGGTCGACAAAGACTCCAGGAGGTAGAAGCAATGCGGATAGTACACCTCTTCCGTTCGTGATAGCATCTTCAACTGTTCAATAAAAAACTCAAAGATTTTCTGAACAACGGTGTTAGGGTACTCTGAAAATTAAGTTTGTTGAACCAGTACCTTCAGCTCTTGCTCTACATACGGTGCATCGGGAGCATAGAGACGAAGCAAGTCAGCTATACAACATGCTACCAGCATTTTTATGCTGCGATCCTTGTGCTCAAGAAGTGACGGTGTAAGAAGTTCTGTCCGTATGCGCGCTAAGCTGCTTGTGTCGACCGATTCCTGCTCAAGATGGCCCAGCTCCTCTTGCAAAACCTGGAAATCGACAATCAGACTGAATCTGGATGCGCAGCTCGCTAAAATGAGTCTTACCTTTAGCCTTCTAGCAATTTCAGAGGACGTGAGAGACTTCCCATCGCCCCGTCCACCAGCGGTCAGGGGAAGGTTAAACTTTAACGTTTGTCTTCCTGTATTGGCCATCTTGCGAGATGGGAAGGGAGACGGATGCGCTGACGGTGCATCTTTCTGTCTGACACGTTTTCTAGGCGTCACAAGCGAAAGGTCCTCTTCGGCAAATGCGAACGGATCGGAGGTCATTTTTTGGATGGAGGCCAGAAGCTCTTTCCAAATCGGGACAACAGTGGGTGAGGCTTGGGCGGGGTGTGACCGGTGCGATGCGTGGCTTAGCAGCGAGATACGACATTCGATATACTAATCAATTGGCCTCCAATCAGCGGGTTGAAAACCATGTCCTCTCCACGAAGGCGCATCGAGACGGATGTCATGAAAATGTGCGTAGTTGCATGTCATGGGCCTTTCATCTAACCGGTTTGATGTCTGCCCAAGGCTAATGAGCGACTACGAAGTAACACTTGTCAACGGAAACATGCAAGGTGTGCAACTTTTAATTGCTTTTGTGCTGATATGGAATGCATTGCTTAATGACATCAAAACAGAATTTTATGTTCGCTTCCATGGACCCAAAGACAGTATGTACTTATGCATTACCAGTGAGTGTTACTTATATTACTTAGCGCCGTTCAGCGGGGGAGTTTGGAAGGTTCATGTCGAGCTGCCCGACCAATACCCATACAAGTCACCATCAATTGGCTTTATGAACAAGATATTCCACCCAAACATTGATGAACTGTGAGCCACTTAACGTAATTTACAGCTGTTCCTTCTAACGTTGTTTTAGGAGCGGCTCTGTTTGCTTGGACGTAATTAACCAAACGTGGAGTCCGATGTTTGGTATTACAAGAATTTGAGGTTATGACGTTTAGATTAACTCACCTCAGACGCTCTTGTGTAGATATGATCAATATCTTCGAAGTTTTTCTCCCGCAGCTGTTGCGATATCCGAATCCAACTGATCCTTTAAACGGCGAGGCGGCAGCACTGCTTATGCGTGAGCCTTCCGCATACGAGCAAAAAGTCCGAGGTACTATTCTTCGCCTTTTCTGTTGATAATGTCTAATAGTCTACAGAACACGTCGCAAAGCATGCAACGAAAGAGGCAGCGGATGCGGCGACAGAGGAAAGCTCGGAGGATGAGGATATGGATTCTGTGAGCGATTACTCCGATGATGAAGCCCCAGGCATGGAGCTCTGACACCGGCAGCCTACATTTAAGTCAATTGGTAGCTGTTCTTGAACATTGTACAATTCTGGATACGTAATTTTAAAAAGTTTGGATTCTTAATTTGGTTGTTGCCTTTTTACATGGTTAATAAGAGTAAACAAATGAAACAACTTAGGGTGCCACTGCTAGAAGCGGAACTGTTTGCGAGGTATGATAAAGAGAAATTTTGGAGCTACTATAAAGAAGAGAAATCTCGTTGGAGGGATTCAATGAGCCAAAGGGCCCCACAAGAACCAAAAATAGTTCGTGCGAAGTTGAAGTTGATCATGCCCTGGCCCTGTGCGGCGGGTCTTAAACCAGGAACCGAGAACCTCCTCAGAGAAGTGAATATTGCTGCTGCACTGTTCACTTTGTTCCTGAATCCACCAGATCTCTGTGATAGTCGACTTTCCACTGCTTGTACTGCAATCAGTCTTGCACAAATGTTCGCCTTGATCCACTTAGTAAGTTGCTCTTCAGTTCTTCTGTGATTGAGAATTTCTTCAAGCAAAACCCGCGCTTGCGTGGGGTTTCCGTCAGTAAGCTTCTTTAGCGCTTGAATTGATCCCAAGATCGATTGAGGGCTGTTAGTTATTGCCATCTTTTTGGCTGCTTGGTAAAGAGCTGATAAAAATCTTCGTGTGCGCTTCAGGCCGTCATGAATTATGTGGGGGTCCAGGAGTCCCGGCAGACCGTCCTGCGCGACAATAAGTGCTCCCGAGGCTTCATGTCGCAAAGCTTCGAGGAGGGACATTGAGCGTGACTTCCTCAGCATACCTAGTTGTGGAAGAGATCCCCTTCTTCCTTCTTTCTGTGAGTTGTGTGAACCGTGCGTGCTCAACGTCAGTGGATCAGATGATCGGTCGCATTCCCCTAGTCGAATGAGAGCCGGTACCCATTCAAACATAGCAGTTAGAATGACATGGTAAAGCGCATCAAGTTGCATTGAAAGCACTTGGGAATGTCGAGAGCTCATCGCCTTAAGAGTATTCAGCATAAATTCGATGCGATCCATAATCAAAGCAAACTCGTGTGCAATGATGTTTTTCCTCTGAAAAACACTTGAGCAATCATCATCCGTAACTAGGACACGAAATGATGGGTTCAGCTTCAGTGTTGAGTCACTTCCGTACATTTGATGCTTAGAAGTGAGCGCCATAAAGTGGCCCACGTCCACTCGTAACAGATATGCCGAACTCAAAAGAAGCTGGCAGTCAAGTGGAATAGCCTGGCCTATCTCGCTTCGAGCGAAAATTTGGCTGGATATTGATCGGTTCTGACTGTCGGCGACATCATACCAGTATGAAAGTTCACTGTCGGCAACCTGCAGCTCCCAACTCAGAAAAGCACGTTGGCTGGCTGTGACTAACGTTTCCTATTCCAAAGCCTTAGCTATTTTTTATCACAATTTTGTACCACTTTTTCTTACCGTCCATTCGCTGAATATCTCACTCGCCTCCCCAAAGCTGCGGTCACAAGCAAGTATACAGTCCTTCAAGAGGCCAAGGTTGTACAGGGCCGTCCGTAACACAAACTCGGCTTCAAAGCAGGTAAAGGCATAAGAATGACCCTTTGCGTGTAATCCTACAATGGTGAGATGAGTTAAGCAGCATAACAATGACCGCCTTTGGTGGACCAACCAGTAACTGCTTCTTCGCTGTAACGAAACGTAACATTCCACTTTCCCAAAAATCCATACAGCACTGCGATCCTGCTAAGCGTCAAATCTCGCTCGCAGCTTTCTTCCATCTGAGACTGCAAAGCCAATGCCTTTCTCATGAAAGCTAGTGCGGCTGACCGGAGTCTCATCACGAAAAGGATAACAGCCATGTTGGCCATTCGTGAACACAGCAGGCTTGGGTCAACATTCCGAAATAGCTCGGCCAGGTTCATGTACATC
Source organism: Cladochytrium replicatum (assembly GCA_025526935.1). Classification (NCBI taxonomy): domain Eukaryota; kingdom Fungi; phylum Chytridiomycota; class Chytridiomycetes; order Cladochytriales; family Cladochytriaceae; genus Cladochytrium; species Cladochytrium replicatum. The sequence goes on along the minus strand of JAHLKD010000038.1, from coordinate 211,599 downwards.
AGTTCCGTCGTGGCAGCCACCGGGAGCTCGGCGGTTACATACAATGCCCTTACACGAAAACAAGCAGCCTTCACTAGTTCTTGGGCCACCATTCTGTGACCTTGATTATTAATATACGGATCTCCTCCGTTGTACCCAAAGATATTGAAACCTGAAAAACTTTGGCTTGAGCCAATAACGTCCTTGTCTTTTGATGGTTTCGATATCATTGACCTTTCCATGTCATTCAGTATGCTCAGTCTCCCCGACTCTGTCCGTGACAAACTAAGACGGATTTGAATAGTAGCTTGGCTCACGAGCATTCCAACTGATTTGATACTCATAGAACGTGGTAAGTTGATACCTAAAAGCGCTCCAATCCTTCCGGTGCTTTCGAGGCAAAGATCATGATCATGCAGTAGCAAGGCCATTTCCGATAGTTGCCTCAGGTGCTTGGCCCTTTGCACAGCCCTAATGGCAGACTGTGATGCTGGAAAGTCGTCGAGAATTTGAACCATTCTTCCAAAGGCTTTGAAGGCCTCGGATATAGTATTCGTCTTTGCATATAACTCGAACAGTTGTTCGGCTCAATATAGTGTTAATGAGGAGCCGGGAGAAGATCATTTAGCTTACCATATAGCGCGAGTTTGTGGGGATCCATTGTGTGTTGACAATGATCCAAGTGATAGTTTAATTGAGGAAGAACATAGCCAAGGTCTGCGCTGCCAAGTAAACTTTCAAAGTAAAGTGCATATTTATGATGAACGTCCTGGAGTCGCCACGGAAGTAACGTTTGGTAGATACCACGCTGGATAAGATAATGGCGAAAATGCAACTGACCACCCTCAGAAGTCTCTTCACCGATTGAGGGTGTCAGGAACCCAAACAAATCCAGATCCAGAATCATTTTTCTTAGAGCCTCAGATCCCTTTAATTTTTTGCTCACATCATCCGTCCCTTTTCTTCGTTTCACAAATCCTTCCGGCCTGGAGTAATATGTACTGTTTGGATCGCTTGTTTCATTGTGATTGTTCGCAGACGTCGTCATAGTCAAGCCTGCAACGTCATTAGGAGAAGTCAGAAAAGCGTGAGAAGTTGATTGCTCCGATTGGGAAAGGTCAAACTGATAGATCAGGTCCTGTGTCAAAGAGGAGCTCTTTGAATCGCAATGCGATTGAAAACAAATTTCAGACGGCTCTTGAGTTCCAGAACTGGCAGGTTGGGACCACGGCGGCGGTGGTCCAGTTTCGTTTGTCATCGTGGGTGCTAAAACCTCGCTTTCGGAACCGTCTTCCGGCATTGGGTCCATATCGAGAACTGCAAGTAGCTCATCCACCGAGAATTCAGGTCCCGCCACGCTAGCAATTCTTAATATGTGTCGCATTCGAGGATCAACTCGATCAAGTTGACAAATGATCGCAGATCTTGCATCTACAGGGATCAAGCGTGCAATATTGTTGAACGAGAATGGACCTGTGACTTTCAAGATGCCTTCGTCCACTCGAAACGACGATCCTTCGTTTCCAAATAACATTTCAGCATTTCCCAATACTTCTTCTCCGCGCTAGTGTCGTCGTGGTTCATTTAACTTTCAAAGGGATGTTGGGATGGGATCATAAATACCTGAGGATCAACTTGCCCTGTCCCAACCTGACTGGAACCAGCGAGGCGAGCCATGTCAGACGGATGCTGTTGCAGCCACTGCTGAGTGCACATCGCTTGTGCCATTAATGATAAAATCATAGGATTCCCAGATGTGCAATTATGAATTTCTGACAGCAACCTCTTCTCCACCGCGTGAACGAGAGGAAACGGATTCCCAAAAGCGTTCTGAGAATGTGTTTGGTAGGCCTGAAGGAACAGCGCTTCCGTCCCCTTTAAATCCATTCCAGACAAAATGATCTCGGAAGTTTTTGAACCATCGTGCTCGTTTCCCCGTTCTTGAAATAAATTCTCATCCTTGTGAATGAAGTGTGATCTCTCAGGTTTTGGTGAGCCAAGCCGGCTAAGGAGACACAAAGCTTTGAAGCAGTCCGAGAGTTCACTGCTTACATACTCCTGCACCGGTCTAGAAGCAACTGCAATAAACATGTCCGGGCACTCCTCGATTATACGCAAGAGCAGCTGATATCCGACCAAATCCAGCCATTGTGCATCATCCACAATCCAGACGATCGGAATTTGGCACATACTAGTCATTTTCTTCAGAATGCTTGTAACCACACGTTGAACTGCCGCAACTCTATTTGCTCCTCTCAAGTGACTCGTAGTCTCAGTGGGATAGAACCAAACATCCATCACATCATTGAGCTGGTAAAGTTAGTTCCGAAATATATACCAACAAACACCTCATACCAGACAGTAGTCTTCCGAATTCTCTGCCAATGCGTCCAAAACGAGAGCTACCCGTTTTGTTCGCTGATCTTTTGAATCATAAGGACTTGACCTTCTTCTAGCCAGTGAAATTGATTCAGACACAAAGTCTGTCCTTCCTAATTTTTCAATTGCATCAGCGCTCCCTCTACTAAATCGTTCAAGTGCAGGATTGAAGTGGTTCTCGCAGTCGCCGGTTGGCGAGGCAGAGGATGACCAATGAAGGGTCGAGAACGGGGTCGCCTTCTTCGGCTCAGTCACAAGCTCCAGGTAATGAGAGCTCCCATTTCGACCGTAGATCTGTAAACAAGGAGTATGAGCGCAAAAAAGGATGAAGAATGTGAACATACTATCTTCTCTCTTGGTTTCTCCCGAAATTCGTAGTCATCAATAGGTTGATCATGGTGAGTATGCGACTGCAAAGCGAAGGTATAAAGACAAATGCGACGACCACAGCAACAAGCTTACCAATTCAACTACCTCACCATCGGCTTTAGATTGAATTAGCGATTGCTGCACATATGAATCATATACTTTGTGGAACAATGGTTCTAGCATCCGCTTAACACAAAAAAAGGGGACGTTTTTGTGTGTTTCGCTCCCCTTCCCCATACTGTAGGGAACAAACTAAGTGGTGAATGCTATGTAAATTCCAAGGAAAAACCTATACCAGATAAGGCTCTCAGCATGCTGTGAGGCAAGGTGATGCAATTGCCAAAGCAATGTGCTTTTTCCTAGCCCGTTTTCGCCAATCAATACGAGCCTCACTGGAAGCTGCCCGCTCTTCCATGATGTCAGTAATGATTCAATACGTCGCAATTCCGGTTCTCTATTCAGTACAAGCTTCTGTGTCCCTCCAGTGTCCACTGTGTTGGATTCAGGTATTTGTCCTGTATGGTGTAATCGGACAGGAATATGCACACGCATGCTTGACCGAAAACCTTGGCACAATCAGCATTGTTCGCTCCTCTTAATTTTAAAACTCACCCTTCAGCTTGACAGTATCCTTATGCAAAAACTGAAAGACAGATCTTCCTTTTTGTTCCACACCATCAGTGACCAAAACATCACGTCGTGCCAAGTCCGTGCACATTAGGCGAGCTGCTTCGTTGACTAATTATTTTCATTTATAAATGGCAAATGTGGAAGTCGTTCAACAGTACCCGCTACTCCAAGCACAGTGTAATCACTGAAAGGCGTGTCATTACAGTCAAACACCTAGATACGCATCGTACCTTCTTTTCTCATTGCCAATTATCCCAGAGAATCTAAGTAGAGATTATTTTGCACTTTGCGAAGAGGTTTGCGTCACGTACTTACACAACCCCTTCGCTCATCCCTATCGAGAAGTCATCCACCGTATTAAGAAGACGCTCTTTCATCTCACAAGCTGCGTGCAAGGCAAATATAGTACAATCCTGTTCGTGTGCTGATCCTTCAACACCCCAAAGCAGAAGCAGAGTTGCCCCCTTTTCGTCCATCTATACAGAACAATTGAGTCAAACAGTGTCTTCAGATTGTTGGGCTTACGTGAAATTGCCTCACAGTCCCTTCGTATTTCTTCAATGCTTCCAACGCAACCATCATAACCTCTTGGGCAATCCTAAGAAAGTTTACACCACTCATCTTTCCGAAGCTAGGAATCCTGATAAAGACTACAGCAACCGCTCTCATTTCGTTTACGTCCGTATCTGGCCGTCCTTGGTATGTGTAAAGGCTATCCATGAAGGTATTTGAACCGCTTTTGATGTTTTCAGTTGAAGTTTGAAGCGATTCTGGCTGGCTGAGTGACTCAAAACTCATATAATTCAGTGTTGATGCGTCTGATATCCTTAAAGGTGGTGTAACTGGAGGTTCTGGATCTCCTTGCGGGCGCTGTTGAACTGAACAATCGCTCCGTCGACGATAGCCAGTAATCAGCAAGCCCTCTTCAGCAGCCAGTACTGCTTGATGGCGTCGATGAGTCTTCGTTTGAGTCTGTGTCTGTGTCAACACTGGAGGACCTCCTGTCCATTCTCGAATCGCATCTGGGGTCATTGGAAATTCTACAATGGAATATTTACTCGGCAAGTATTGAAAACGCAGCCCATCCCACCTTTCCGTTGCACTGGTGCAATTGTTTCGATTGCGGGGCAATCCCAAAAGAGATCCTCTTCATTATAGATGGAAGCAAGTGCATCATAATCGACCGCATGGGTGCGAACAATAACACAGTTTTTGTCGAGCAAAAATGTTGGATTGAGAAGTCGATGAGGATCCTGTTTTCGATCATTCATGGTGTTTGACAAGATTTCCCAGCAACTTATTGGAAAGGCAAGCTCAGATGATCCAGCAACATCCAAGAGATCGCCGGCAGCAGCTAGGGCGGTACCCGTGACTATGTACTGCGAACGATCATATCAGAAATGTAGAAACTAACCTTAACTCAAGCTCACCTCCACCCGATTTCCTCGTTCACCAAGGTAAACATGGTGAACGTCACCGTATCCGAGCCCAATGTGAATATTTAAGCCGCTCGCTCTATTAAGTAGCCATGGATCTGCCATTCCAGGTGACAGCTGCAATGGATTCTTTTTCATTGTTCCAAGAAGTTGCAAACAGCATTGAATGGCAGACCACAGGAGTTTCACGGCATCTGAAGTATCTGTCTGACTCTGCGTCTCGAATTCATATCTGTGGGCGGGATGTGAAATCATGGATAGAGGACAGTATATCATCAGGATCATACTCGAGGCGTGTTGTCCCAGCGGAACTGTTGAAGTCCTTGATCGCCACTCGATTATCATAGCTTTTTGAGTGGTCACACCTGTTCAGCTGATTAGTGAAAGCAACGAATGTGTTTGCAATCTAACCAGACTACTGTCATGGAGTCGCCCGCGAACTTTACAACGGAGCCTTGGAATACTTTACAGATGTCGATCATCGCACTTAAAGACGTGTGAGTTACCATTATATCTTTATATACTCGTCCGTAAACACACCAAAACGACGGATTTATGATACTCTGAATAGTCGCAGCACCGTTTTCCCCATATCTTTCTTGCAGCTCGCTAGCCAAACTAGAATATCCTGGAAAGCAATCAAATCATTGCACTCGTAAATGAGGTTCCTTCGTACCTTTCAAGTCAACGATTGCAATCAATCCAACATTATTGTAGTACATGCACGGAGGGCGTGGTATCTTGTTTTTGAGAACTGCTTCACGCGGATGGCGTCCCATGAACCGTAGACAGAGCTCCATCGTAAATGGAAGAACAAGTGGAAATTTTCTCCACGAACAAATGTAGGCCCATTACTTTGAGGTGATTATACCTGAGTCTGGACCATGCTGTAAATGTCAATTAAATCAGTGGATCTGAGTAAATGGAACAGGGGCTAGAACAAGAGTCCAATCATAGATTTTGAGATCGCTCTCCGGTGCACTCGACTTTGAATATGCCTACACATATACATAGGAACGATGGCAGTATCGCCGTAAGAGCACTTTCGCTCGACAGTTTATTGGATACATCTCAAATGCTACAAATCTTCTTCGTCATCCCACTCCACGTCCGCAAGATCTGCCTCTCGGTGCATGTCGGTTAAACCAACCAGCCGCTCCAAGTACGAAGAATCATTAAACACATTCATGGAGTTAGTAGAGTCTCCTAGGAAGTCAAATGATAGCACACCTTGGTTGAGCAGGCAGTGCATTTGTCATACTGCTGTCCAACAACCAACAGGTTACTGAAGTGGGTGAGAAATCCTCTGACTTGGTGAGGCATAACTCCTAACGGTATAGGTGTTGAAGATGGTGGAGAGGGATCAGCGGGGGGAGCCGCAAGAATACTAAACATCTGTAAGCACAAGCGTGATTGTGACAAGTACGACATACCCATCAGGATGGTTTAGAATGTTAACCAGGAGCTCTACTGCAATGGAGCTCGCAATCGCTGCTATCCCCGGTCGTGTAACAGTGCATTGCTGATCCAGAGTACGATCTTTGAGTGACTATTCAAGAATTGACGTACTTCAAGGGATTGATAAATTGAGCTCATGTAACTTACTTACGTCTCCCGGTGCAACCACATCATTACAATAGTAGCATCCCAGTTTGACATTCCCTAAATTCGTTTGAGCGTCGGGCGTCCGGCCATCCGACAGAATACCGTGACGCATGACCAAGAATGTGTCAAACCCTAATGCTGCATTTATCACTATCTAGAGATTGATTGTTTCAGATGAAAGACAAGAATGGGAGCCAGTGGTATGACCTTGCAACGAGAGTATGCGAACTCTGGCGAAAGGAGTAAGCATTTGGCATGGGTAAAGTTCTCTACAATACCATGAGGATCCTGCTTACGAAGCTACCTAACGTGCCAGCCCCGAGCATAAGACATTTTGTTGACGCAATTTTCTCCAAGTTCAATTCAGGCATGATCCTCCAACGCATTAGTTTGAGGTTGAGGTCGACTGCTGTGTTAGCTAGCCTACCGACATCTCAGCGCGTGAAAAGATAAAGATGGTTGTTGATCTTACTGGGTAGGATCCATCAAGGGGGCCAAGTCGGATATTCTAGGGCCAAGCTTTCCTGATGCATTTTTTTCCCACCCAACAGCTTTTGGCGGAGCTGAAGAGAAACATGTTATAACTGTCCAGAAAAGGTGTCTCAGCGTATCCATCATTCATACATCCAGAAAACTGGGATATGTTGATGTCCAAAATTAAGCTGTCAGCTATTCCCTTGTTCAAATCTTCACGCAGGCATATAACAGTGACACGATGGACGTTCCAATTCTGCGCAAGAAGCGCAAGTAAATTGCGAACGGGCCATCCCGCTGCATCCGGCAAGCCAGATGGATCCGGAAATCCAATGGTAATCTGACGGAACACTGAATAAGAAACCGCTAGCCAAAAATCATACACCATACTGCAGAAGTTTCACCATCCCAGGTGTCCCAATCGCTCAATTTCCCCAGTGTTACGCGGTCTGATCGAACTTTCGCAATAAAGTATCCATGATTACCGAACCGTTTATGAGTTTCGTAAAGTGATGATATCTGTACTTTTTTTGAAGAAAAATGCTGAAGTCCAAACTATATATACATACCACTTCCTGGGAGTAGACGTCTCCGATTCGACTAAGCTTGTTTAGCTTGTGAGGTTCCGCCGGTTGAAGTGCCGGGAATGCAAACCAGTAGGTGAACTTATACTTTTTCAAATCAGCGAATGAGATCAGCAGAAATCGACTCAAACGATGTGGTTCATTGATGGCCCTGCCACTCATCACATCTTCCCACAGCTAGTTTGACGTAAGAGAACGTCTTTGGAATAAGCCAAGCTCAGACCTGTCCCACGCATTCGCTGAATAGCGCAGCCTTATCCAGTGCTTTAAACTCTTCCAAGGTGTTCGTGTTTTTCAACATGCCCACAGTTTTGAAAGAGTGGGGTGGGTGGCTAATTTCGGGTGTAAAATATCATAATATTCAGTAAGCTAGTTGGATACGTTTGATCAAAAGCGCTCGATCCCAAACAGAGTCTCGCTGGAACACGTTGGTTGATTTGCTGGAATGCGCCGGTGTGGTAATATCCTTCAATGTCAATAAATGAGTCATCCAGCCGAAGCGTGTCGATCTTCCTCTGTGACAGTGTGGTCCAAAAGGACGGCTCGACCGCAGAATTCCATGCCTCGAACCGGGCAATGTTGCTGCTGTGCTTTGAAGCCGTCCCAAGTGTGCAAGCCACAACCATGAAGGTCAACGTCAGATTCAACGGCCCGTTCGTGAACGGAAGATTCGTTGGGGGATCAGCCGCTATTCGGAATGGAGCTTATGCTCCTTATGTCGAAGCTGGTCAAGGGACTGTGGATGAGGCAGTGGAGTCCGCCTATTCAGCTTCCAGGCCTTGGAAACATCTCCCTCCTCAAAAGCGAAGGTGTTATGTGATCATCTGTTTTCAGAATGCATTACTTACCGAGTGAATATTAGAAATCTGTTGTGGAATTTCGCGGACGTTCTAGAGAAAAACTCCGATGAATTAGCTTGGGTCGAGACATTGGGAGGGAAGACCATTCGTGATGCGAGAGCAGACGTCCAGGAGTCAATAGAATTTTTTCGATTTTACTCAGGTGGGGAGATCCATTTATCATCACGGAATTAGGTTTATACCCTCATGTGCAGGTTTCGCTGATAAGATTCATGGTTTGTATTCGAGTGTACTTGGGCAACTCCAAGTTAACCTTTTCCCTAAGGTCGGATGTTCACGTTTGGATCGGCATCACGTTCATATACCTCTCGCGAACCCTATGGTGTGGTCGGTCTCATTGTTAGCTTTAACTACCCCTTACGTGAGTAAATGTTTTCCTTCAAACGCCTCCTAAATTCTTCAGTCCTTCTTTCGTGGAAACTTGCGCCGGCGCTTGCATGTGGAAACGTAAGTATGTGCCTGGCTCTTTAATGGCAAGTATTCTCATTCCTATGTCAGACTGTGGTCATAAAACCGGCGCCACAGACACCACATAGCGCATTGCTATTAGCTGGTCTTTCAGAAGGAATTTTCCCGAAAGGAGTCTTGAATGTTGTTCCGGGGGGAGCAAGAACTGGAGAAAGCCTTATCGACCATCCTAAAATATCAAAAGTGTCGTTCACGGGAGGTATTCAATCAGCGCAGGTTGTCTCCTCAAAGCTGGCACGTTCCATCACTCCCAGCGTATTGGAACTGGGCGGGAAAAATCCATTAATTGTCATGGACGATGCAGATCTAGAATCCGCCGTCAGTGCCATAGTTGATGCCGCTTTTGGTAAGCAACTTTCATGCCGTTTTGCGTGCATCAAGTTGACAGCGCTGTGTCTCTAGCTAACGCAGGTCAAAACTGTTGCGCTGGATCCAAACTGTACTTGCACAAATCGATACATGATGCTTTCATTACAAAGCTACAAGAACGGCTGAACAAATTTAATGTTGGAAGTGCATCCGACGAAGCTTCGGACATTGGCCCACTAAGTTAGTACATGTGCAATTGTTCCATTATCTTGCTTATGTTTGTTTCGCTGATAGTCGGGCATGAACAATATTCAAGAGTTTTCAGATATATTCAACAAGCAGAACTTAGTGGACTCGAGGTATTGGCTGGAGGCTCACGTAGTGCGTACGAAGAGGGAAACTACTACTTTATCAATCCAACAGGTAAATAGCAGATGTGAATATGCCTGTGGGATACTAATTCTTCTATTGTAGTGTTTCTGGACGTACCTGAGTCAGAACCCATTGCACAAGAAGAAGTTTTTGGGCCAGTTCTTGCGATCATGTCACCGTAAGTAGCGAACTCCACTGTTTATCGATCAAAGTTGATGTTCAATTCAGGTTTGATAATGTAGATGAAGTGTTAAGACTTTCAAATCGAACCAATTATGGTCTCGCGGCCGGAGTCTGGACCCGGGATGGAGACACAGCGCATCATATCGCCTCAGAACTTGAAGCCGGAGTGGTAGAAACGTGATTGGATATATCTGGTGCTTGCTTTGATGCAATATATCTAGGTATGGATGAATTCCTACAACTCTTCTCCTGCATATATGCCGATAGGGGGATGGAAAAAAAGTGGTATGCTCCTCGTTATTGTATTGAGATAGGCTTCAACAAGTTGTGTAATCCATAGGTTTCGGGAAAGACTGTGGTTTCGAAGCTGTTGAGGAATTTACTCGGATTAAAGCGGTAGTCCGCCTTTAACAATTGCGCTCATGAAGTATTACGATTTTGGCTCAAAAACATATTGGGTCATACATACCTTGCCCAATATTGAACGCTGCCATCTTTAAACTGTCTACTTTAAACTTCGCAAAGAATTCTGTATGAAAGGCCTTTATGATATTAGTTGTGACCAAAAGTGGGTTCGACAACTTAAGTGAAATTGTCTCGCAAGGGGAAGACCTCATAACACTATATCCGCCCCGCTGTTGTCTACACACTTTACTACTTTACGGTCCGGTATTAATATTTTGGACAAAAGAAGATCTACAAACTGTGCTCTGTTGTCAAACTTCAGAATATCGAACCTTTGCCTGCAAAAGTTTAGCTGTCAGAAAGATGCGTGGAGCATAAAGCGATAACTACTTTAAAGTCCCCCCTTTGTACCAGTAGTTGAAGTTTGCTTCGGTTGCTTTGTTGATCATTGCCTTCTTTAACATTAATTGCACTGCCCTAGACCTAATTCATCTTCTGTTAAATTCTCAAAATAGCACTGTATGAACTTACCCTCTTAACTTTATGTTAGAAAAGAATACAATCAAAATAAAATGTAGCCTACGAGTCAAACATGTTGCCTTACAAGTGTTGAATCAACAAGAGTGGTTTTCAGACAAGTAAAGTCAACAACAAACCAGCAAGCATATTGTCCAGTAAAGACAATATATGTTCCTGTTCAGACAGCTTTCCACGGTCATACAGCAATTGGCCCAACTCTTTTAAAGCAGCTGCATTTCTTTCTGTTTCAAACATTCAAATATATCATGAAACCCCATCTCTTGCAAGCACTGCTGTCCCAGGTTCAGCAGGCTGTTCAATGTTAGAATGTACACAGAAAGCTTCAAAGAGCCTACCCACCTTCAAATGGTCATTACACCACACACAAAAGAGGCTGGGTTCACAATGCCTGAAGATGAACTCTGAGCATTGCTTCAAATGTCACTCCTCTCTGGCGCAAATCTTTTCCCTGTCCATACATGGCATACACTCCAATGCAAGTTCCACCAAATTGCTGAGATTCTGATCCAACAGGTCAATCCAATATTTTTGAATGTTGGATTATGAACATTATAGGAATCTATTACTACAGTCACTTTAACAACTATATACATAACATTACAGATAGACTGGAGACTTCCAGGATAGCAGACTTCACTCCCGTGTGTCAAGGGTGGTGTGACTGTCTACAAGTCTTTGGCTTGCGGTCGAGGCTGCCTTACGCTTTGGTTTAACACAGGCGGTATCTATTTTTGTGATGGTGTGGCTGGAACGCTACGAAATTGAAGTGTCCGTGTGGACAGAAAGAACAACTCTCGAGGTCTGTTGTGGATAGAAATTGTTTGTTATAAAAAAATGTCTTTGTGTCTTAGTCTGTGTGGACAGAAAGTACCGCTCTCAAAGGTCTGTCGTAGATAGAAACTGATTGTTACAAATCCTTAATTATGCTTCTTGGAAAGTCGGCGTGGACAGAAAGTACAGGTCTCAAAGTTTGTTGTGATAGAAATTGTTTGTTACAAATCTTCTATTGTGTCTTCTTGGAAAGAGTGTGCATGAATATGCATGGACAGAAAATACAATGCATCTTTTTTATCACATCAGGTTTTACACGGTCTTGATCTTGACCTGATAAGGAGTTTGCTTCTTACCCGATACCCGACCTGGATCTGACCCAAAATTTCCTGAAAACCCACCTGTCTGATTGGCTACATTTTGTCAATGGACCCGAACTCCAACCCGAATGACCCGAAAACCCACCGATCCTTATCGTTCAGCATCCGGAATTTTGGCCAACCTAGGTTGCCTGGTAAACATGTAAATAGTCCAATAGAGAACCAACTTGCTGCCAAACTGTCGAAAACTTCTGAGAGTGTGTCTTGCTCTGCGCATTCCAAATCTGGTTTCAAAATAAATATGTCTTTAACTATTGAAGAACTATTGCGACAGAATTGATCTTACCTAACTCCACCAGGGTTAAGTGTTCCATCGATTCACCAAAGCATAACAATCCCTTCAGTTTTACTGCAGCATGAAATCACCATGATACCATATCCCCTCATACTGGGCAAAGTATGCTGAGAAGTACTTCTTTCCCTCTTTGTCATCCCAAAAGTACACCGGCATACATGGAAATATACCCACCAAAATACATTGTATTAGAAAAGGAAACAGCACCGCCGTCATAAAGCACCACAGTTGAACCAACTAAAACATATCCGAGAAAGTATTGTCACAATGATTTGGCAACAACAAAGTGATGTCATGACTCATCGTACCTAACAAACCACTGACTAACCAATACCACATCATCCATCCAGTCTGTGTCCAAACCCAGTTTCTGCGAAGCAAGAAGACAAGGAATCAGAAAACGAGAACACTGACCAGTGCAGATGAGTGTTGTGTGATCGTCCTGATGCTTGAGCACAGTTTAATCGTGCGCCTAAAGCGAGAAGCGAGTCAGCACGTATTGTGTACCCAGGCGTCGTTGCCAACAATGAACTCGTACCTTGACCATTTTGGGATCTTATCCATTTCGAACGTTTTCTTCGACGACCTGCGGAGTGGTGCTTTAGCGGATGCGGTGTTTTGGAGGAGTCGCTCCGTCAATGTTACCTGTTCGAACATATGGGGCGGAGTGGAGGATGCCGGTGTAGTCCCAGACGCGGCCCAGAACCCGAGATATCGTCAACAGACCACTTCCAGAGATCATGATAGCCCTCTACGATGAAGATCGAAGTTATGTCAGCAATACGGTTCGCATGGTTGCGCATTAGCGTACGGAAGGACTTTCCGGTCTTTTGGTCACAAACCGTTGAAATCGTGCCATCTCAGTGTCATGGACATTGCTGGGCTCCCATAACTTCTTCGCCTTTACCGTAGCTGACTGCGACTGCTTGATCTTTGCAAAAGAGTATAACTTGGTTTGGTGGTGAATGCTGTGGTGGTGGCCTACAACTTTACGCTCCCAAAAACAACACAAAACAATCACGCAGAATCAATGTCTGTATTAAGAGAAAAATAAAAAGTTCGAAGCAATGGGATTATCGATGAATGGGAAAGGGTTAAAGCAAGCAACTATGATGACAATACATTTGTGCGATATTCAAATCCACATTCTCTTGCATTCAGCTCATCGGCTGGTTGAACATGATCGGCTGGTTCGTATTCGCATATTGCATGATTTGATGGAACTGCTGCGACTGTCGTTGCTGCTGTTGCTGTTGCTGTTGTTGCTGAAGCTGCTGCTGGGACTGTGGTTGCTGCAACTGCACGTTCGCTTGCTGAGGAGACCGCTGCGAACCTTGCGGCTGTTGCTGCATCGACATCTGGTTCTGATACATCATCCCGTTGTGCCCAACAAAGGCTCCCCCGCTCTTGCCCTGCATCATCGCGCTTCCCATCTGCATACCTCCTCCAGGTATCGGCGATGGTTGTGGAGACTGCATCATTTGAGCGTTGGACAACATCGGTGTCGGCGACGGCTGCACCGAGTTGCGCGGTCCAGATCCGGATGCACTCGACGCAGCGCTCCCAGCGTTCCCACCTCCTGAGGGCACGGGTATTCCCTGCGGCTGTTGCTGAGCTTGCTGCTGCTGATTAAAGTAAGGTGGAACGTCCAAGGGGCTTCCGATCTGGTACGACAAACCAAGTTCCGACTCCGAAATCCCCTTTGCATTTAACAAGCGGGTCACAGCGGCCTCAAGCTCGCGGTGGCGTGCCTCTTGACGGGCACACATCATGTTGATGTACCGAATGTACTCCACTGACTTCCGAAGGATAATTCCTTTGTTGGGTTTATTTTGATTGTCGTTTGCGAAATCGGGCAGGAGAGTCGACAACTCGTGTATTTTTTCGTTGATATTGTCGCGCCTACGACGCTCCACTGCGTTGTGCGACTCGCGCCTCCGTCGCCTCTTCTCGTTGATATCGAGTGTACCCCGTGGACCGGGAGACATTGACAATTCCGAAGGGTCGCCGAATCTAGCAAAGCCTTATCTTAGTTGTGTCTTATGGCACTTTGAAGTGGGTTAAACTTACGAGTCTAGTTTGTCATCCAAAGACTCCCCGTATCCCGCAGAACTGTAACTGTAGGCAGCATTCGTCCCGAGTCCACTTGGGCCAAAGTTATTGGTTGAGTGTACAGGCATCGACATGGAGTAAAAGGACGGAACTGGTCCACCACTAGGCCCACCCTGAAGTTGAGCACGGTTTAACGCCGGGTTCCCACCTGCAGGGTGTGCTAGCAGATGTGACTTCATGTCAATCGGCGTCGAGGCGTACGGTGAATCGTTCAAGGATCCAGAGTTTCTGGTATTGAAATCGTCGGCCGCGTCAAACTCGTTGGGATCCATCGGAGAGGAAGACAAAGGCGACATCATGCTTGTTACACTATCGGAGGAGTTCAGCGGGGCGGGAAGCATTTGTTTTATACCGGTAAGATTGATGAGCGGTGACGGGTTCGGTCTCGTAGTGGCACTCCCGCCCGCAGCAGATATAAAACCATAATCTGTCGCCTCTGGAATCCCCTCAGGATCGCGTTTAATTGGTGGAGACATTTGCATAAGGAGAGATGGATCGATTGTGCCTGCGAGGACGTGTTAGCACACCAGGAAGTGTTCATCCGCTTTTTCCTCATCATTTTACCGGGAGTCGCGCCAGGTAAAGGCATCATGTTAGGCTGCTGGAACAATTGTTGGAAGAAAGCTGGGTCCATCCCAAGAGCCTCAGCTTGTGCGTTGAAAAACATTTGGTTGTTGTAGACATTCTGCTGCTGCTGTTGCTGCTGCTGCTGCTGCTGCTGCTGGACGTATTGCTGGGCTTGTTGTGGCGGAATTTGTTGATTGCGATTCTGCATGGAATCCCCAGGAAGAGGAGTTTGATTTGGGTGCATGTATGCGGATGCTTTAACAAGGCACTCGCAGGAGTTTTGCGGATATTTGGATAGTTGAGTGTTAAGTCAGCCAGGCGAGGGGGTGGCTGTTTCGGGTGGGCAAGATGCGAGTGGGAGGTGAACTGAAACGAGCAACTCTGAGCAGGCAAATAAGCAATGAAGCAAGCGGTGGTCGAGTTACAGCACAGAATACCAGCAGCAGAACCGAACCGGACCAGAATTAGAATGGAGTTGATTTCAATTTAATTTTAATTATTTTAATTGTTGTTCGGGCGTTGGCTGGAGAGGCGAAGCAGGATGGAATGTGGCCAATGGGAGAGGGAGGCGCAGACCCTTAAAGATGATCTGAAATGGGCGGTGCTTAGGTACATGCCAAACTTTGCCGTAAGCGAATCAATTCATACAATAGAGAGAGTGTGGTTAATAAATAAATTACTAGTTGTGTGAAATACTATTAATTAGACTAATTTTAAAAAGCACTTAATGCAAGAAAGTGACGCAAGTATTGTTGGGGCATGGCGGTACATCAAAGCATTTATTGTTCTTGGAGCAAGGCGATTGCAAGTTGCAGGTACCAAATCAACCCCGGCTGAAAACTTTCATTCGACTGGAGTGCTTATCGCTGGTATTCGTAAATAGTCCATTGGCATCTTAGGGCTGGAAAGTTCACACTTCCAACAGTCTTCCACCAGTCTATAATATTGTTTGGCTTCCTATCAGAATCAATGCCACGGAGCACCTGATCGCCAAGATAGCAATCCAGTCCATCCTCTTCCTCAGGAATCTCTTCTTGCCAGATGAAAACCGATCTCAAGCATTCAGCGTCTCACCAGAAGGTCTGCTGGAATCGTGTCAATATTCTGGTGTGTTTCCAAAAACATCAGCACCACTCGTTCTTGATTTTCTGTGACTTAAACGATTCCTCCCAGACTTTCCGCACTATGGTGACCTGATCCCTTCCCCCCAAGCCTTTGAAAATCGATAATATTGATCCTTAAAACGAGGATCGATTACAGTAGCAACTGCTAAGCAGGGGCTCTTAGCGATTGAGTAATATATTCTCAGCTTGTTTAGTGCATTTCGAAATGCTTTGCTGAAAGTTTCATCCAATTCTGCTGGTCCTCCAGTTGATCGATAAGATCGTTGTAAAATGGAAAAACAAGCGGAAGTATTGGATATCTAGACCCCTCAATTGCCTTTGATATAACCTCAAAAACACTCAAGCCATCCTGAATTTCTGTAGCACCTCCCATTGCTTTGCATTTATTGACCAATCTTTCAAAGAATCTTCAATCTAGCATTTTTTGTCCATTGCCTCTCGTAGCTGCAAGGGTCGTTTGATCATATAGAATGTACTATTCCAGCAAGTTGCTACGTCGATAATTGGTAATAGAGGAGAAATTTTCATAAATCAGCATGAATCCACTAGCTTCGTCGTGTCGGGGAAGACCAGATTCCTCTGACCAGCTGTCCAAGAAGGTGTTAAAAACCAAGGGCTTCTCCTGGCAGCGGTAGGGCGTCTTTAGCTGTACTGTAGCTAGCACAACAGCTCCAGGTTCCGTCTCTTGGCCCAGTACCTGTTCTCCCAGGTGCGTATATGCCTAATACTCCGACAGGCTGTACACTACACCCAAGCTGGTCAGGCAACCAGGGAATGCTGTGGTCAAAGACATTGGTCACATCAACTCCTATATTCAAGTGAACAGTGCGTGTGGGCATACCTGTGGTCAAAGACATTGGTCACATCAACTCAAAGGACCAAGCCACACCACATTCCCCACTAAATGCCAAGATCACTCCACACAGGACCTGCCAAACATGGAAATAAATACATGAAATACAAGTCCATAAATAAGAATGAAGAGGGATTGACAAAAAAACTCTCAGGTCAGAGAGAAAAAAGACAACCCAAAGGATAACCCATATAGCAAACAGTCTGATATGC
This sequence comes from Cladochytrium replicatum, assembly GCA_025526935.1. Lineage (NCBI taxonomy): Eukaryota > Fungi > Chytridiomycota > Chytridiomycetes > Cladochytriales > Cladochytriaceae > Cladochytrium > Cladochytrium replicatum. The sequence goes on along the minus strand of JAHLKD010000038.1, from coordinate 194,692 downwards.
TAGTTTTTAACAGAAGGTTTATCACATTAACACCGTAGTTATCATCATGGGCAACTGGGTCCCTCCAGGTATGTATCAACAAAGTCCTTTGCTGCAAGATTGATAATGTGTGCTATACGCAGTACTGCATGTGTTGAGTTTCTGTTGACCACTCAGTCATGGCAACACCTTCATGCTTTCCTACCATTGGAATCATCTGAAGCGGCAAGTCCTGCAGCTCGTATTCTTTCGTGATGAAGTGGGCAGTAATTCCTAGAAGAGAAGTCTGGTTCTTCGATGTCCAACAGTCAGCAGTTATTGACAATTTTGAAGGCGAACCAACAATCAACCCTTTAACGAGCTCCTTCTGCCCATCGTAAAGCTCCATCTCATTTTGCTTCACTGTTTTTGCCGTCTTTAGTGTATAGTTTGGCTGAAAAGTCTTCAGCATGCTGACAAAGAACTCGTTCTCCACACCAGTAAAAGCCTGATTGCATGCAGCAATCCAGTCCAAAGTTGACCGCTACGCTAAATCTGGATTGAACACAAAGTCTTGCTCCTTCTCCGAAATTCAATGTCTGTTGTCCCTTGGGGATGGTGTCCAACAGTACAAGCGACCTGGCAATACTTCCATGGTAGTTTTTCAGATGCCAGAGAAAGGTTTTTGTTGATCCCGTCTTGTCAACCTTCTGGCTCCACTTGCATTCGCAACCAAACATGTTCTCAATCCATTATCAACCTTATAGTAATCCTTCACTCTGCTGTTGAACTGATCTAGCTGCTGGTTCCCTGCCTGTTGCCATTCCAGAGCAGAGTTGATATTTGCAGGTTGATAATACTCTGCAAAGCTGTAGCAGAAATTACCTTTGGACTAGTACAGGTGTCCTGGACTTGGGAGCCGGTAAATGCGATGTTGCCCTTTCCAGGATCGACACCTAGCACACGGTGGGTCGGTGGGAAGTGCACGTGCAACAGAAAGAGCGTTTCAGTATATTTGGCAAACAATACAAATTATTACAATTGTACCAACTTCATGATAAGCAAAGAGCTTCTTCGCTAAATTGTCCCAAGGAACATAATCTGGATCGTGAGTCAATGAGTCCTTGACCTACGTTTTTCCTGCGATGAATTGAAACCGAGACTCTGTCTGTGATGATTCTTCCAGTTACCAAATTGCATGCATGAGCATCTGGAAATGTGATCTTCTGGAACACACAGTGGACCGCAGCTTGTACAATTCAGCTGAGTCCATGTCTCTGATTGGTGGGCGATTGTCGTCCTCAGGATGTTGCTTCTTTTACCTCATGTATAGCCCAATGAGTTGCTTTCTATTGATAGCAAAGTTTTCAGCATAAAGCTTGAAATGGGATAGAGTATTAGCTTTGGTGGGCAAAGTGGTATCATCATTGGGCTGGTATAAGGGTGCATTGGTCGTGCAGAATGCTCTCTGGTTACAATGTCGGTGATTGAATATATCAAGGTAACTGTCAATAAAAAGTTAGATTCAGTAGAGAAAATGTGTCATTCATTCAAACATAGCACAGAGTGTCCAGTTTTTTTTGGATGACTTTGTCGTCAAGCCTGCGACTCAGGGGTGTGGGGGATAGTCCAACTATAGTAGAGTTTGAAATTTTGCCAAGGCCAATGTAATTAGTGCACTTATTGCTTCGGGCTGTTTTGTGGCCTCGTGTTGCCTTAGCTGCAGCAATTGTCTGTGTTCGTGGATCGAGAGAGTGGCTGGGAACATGTTTGGACAAGCTATTTAGGAACAACTTTTGTAATAGGATGTAGAGGAGAAGAATTGAATGAGACTTACCAAGTTCAGCATTGTCTAGGAGTTGTTGCAGTGGTAAGAAGGCATACTATATGAGATCTCTGACAATGAAAAGTTTTATTGCTTGTACACCCATAGTTGTCTTTGTCGTTGCTGCCTTCGTGGATAATTCCTCTCTTCCTCTTGCCTTTGAAGCTATTCAGCTCCCGATCCAGCGAAACGCCTAATTGGGGTCACTGGTACGTCAACTTGTTCCGATTCTCATTCTCCAAAGCAGTGCCTCCTGATGTGTTTTATGAGCTTGGATTGTGACTGGCATGAAGTTGGAGAGGTAAGGTGGTGTTTCGACAGCTTGATTCTCCCCAGTGTCACCATTTCCCCGCTTGTAGACGATATCTAGCAAAAAGTGCTGACGCTGGAAAACCGAAAGACTTAGCCTACCACCAGAGAACGAAATCAATTGAAAACCTTTCTCGAACAGCAAGCGAAAAGAAGACTCTGTGACTGGTTGCAGCTATTAAGTGCTGAAGAACCATTCAAAAATTATTCCCTAGATTCAAAAAGTGATGTTAGTGAGGATTTTGTAATAGTGCATAATTTTGGCAAGAATTTGATGTGGTCTTAGAGTTGGAAGCAACTGATGACAACCCAATCTTTAAAATATAAATTGTTGTTTAGAGTGTTCATCTGTTGAAGTACCGTCCAGGAGTTGAGAAAGTGTCTGCGTTGATAGAATCCTATTGGTAAAAGGACTGATAGGACTTTCTCAACTCCTGGACGGTACTTCAACAGATGAAAACTCTAAACAACAATTATATTTAAAAGATTGGGTTAATTGATAGAGACAGAATTGTATTGCTGGTAACATTGATAGAGAGGTTAGTTGTATTTAGTAGGAGATCACTGAAGTACCGTCAATTAGTTGAGAAAGTATCCAGGTGGACAGAATCTTATAGGCTAGTAACATTGATAGAGGGGTTAGTTGTATTTGGTAGGAGATCACTGAAGTACCATCAATGAGTTGAGAAAGTGTCTGGGGTGGACAGAATCCTATTGCGAGTAGTATTTTGTAGAGAGGTTAATTGTACTTGATAGAGATCACTGAAGTACCATCAAAGAGTTGAGAAAGTGTCCAAGTGGACAGAATCTGGAGACTGAGTGTCACTGTGTCTGTGTAGATAGGTTCTTCCCTAGCTTATTATTTTTGTCATATTGGGTAGAAAACTATGGGTATAGTGTTAGGGAGCATACATTCCTTTAACATTCCAGCTAAGACGCAGGCCTGTATCTTCCCACGACATACATTACCAACACCATGCCTAGAACTATAAAGAAGCGAGCCTTGAAACAATCCAAACCATCATCTGAAAGAGAATCAAGTGCAGAACTGGTGACTGCACCTGAAACAACTCTGGGATCGGGTTCTGAAGTGGATGAAGCAGAAGTGGGCCTTGATGGCAAATTGACTGCTCCTTCAAACAAACCGGCGAGACGTGGTAAAAAGGGGATGCTGACTATTTACTCATCAACAGACTCTGTCCTGCTTCGGATATACAACTTTGGCAATGAACAAGAGAAGGCCCAAATCACAGCAGAAGTGCGAGAGAAGTCCCTCATTGATGAATTGGGCAGGGCGGGTGCATTGTTTGAGCACAGGGAGCACAAAGAGCTAGCAAGATATCACCACTGCAATGGAAAGGGAGAAGCAGGCGGCGTCCCAGGAGATTTCACAATGAACATCAACTGGCAGCTGAAGAAGCATCTCTCCGGCTATCAAGGCGATTGGTAGAACTCCCAAGGTCCAACAAACCAGTTCTCCAACCAGTTCACTCGCTTTGGTTATCTTGCAGCAGCACTGTCGTACTGCTATCCTTTTGGTGAAAGAGGTCATCCAGGGCATCTGCTTCCAGATGCATAAGATCAATGAGGTGATTCATGCATGACCTTAAATTGCCGTCTCTACCACGATTAAGCAAGTTTGTCAACGTCAACTACAAAATCCTCTCCCAAAATGAGACCTTACAGCCCATCTTCCTTGAATCTGACGAACGCTCAAGCAGAACATCAAGTTCAAGTAGTAGTGCTCAGAGCAACCTTACTCTTCTTAAGCTGTACATTTTGCTCTGAAATCAGATTCGGCACAACAGCTTTCTCAGTATCTCTGCCACTATATATTGTATGTTCGGGGCATTAGTGGATACATATCCTTCTGAGTGGCTAAGGTTCTGGACGGCATACATCAACCATCTGTCGTCCATAACACTCCCTGAGGTGGATTGGAAACCTTGGGTAATATTCATTAATTTAGCAGCTGCTGCAGCAGCAGATTTTACATAATCAGTGGCTGCAGGGTACCATCAGATGTTAAACACACCCTTAAGGGGGCATGCGGCTGTTATAGGGTAATTTTAAGAATTAGCCCTGCATAGTTTTAGTTGTGTTATATTTACCGCCGCCGCCGGGTTTTACCTATTAATTAAAAGATATGTGACCTAGATATACCGGATTTAGTTGGTGTAATTTCTATAAATTACAAAATGATTAAATGTAACAAATTAAGAATGTTATAATTTGAACACACTCTGTTAGCAGACGAAGCCTTAATAATGAACTAGTAAAGTAACCCATATTAATCAATAACTTATTCAGGGTGTTTAAATTGCTAGATGTTATATTCATAATTTATATAAGATAGCTTGAGGCGAATATAGTCCTCTTCATAGATAGGTGTTATTCATACGAATAGGATATTTATCGCTATAATGAATATAAAATATATTTAACTTTATAAACTAATTAGTTTACTATTTGTTTGTCAGCCTATTTTTTAATTTCCTATAGAAAGAAATTGAAAATGACCAGGTAGGTCCATAGTGATAAAATTGATAAAACTAGAGAAAATAAGATTATATGACTAGGATAACTAGATGAACTGGGAAGTCGACAAAAATAACAATAACTGAAAGCTCTGTTGGACCCTATTATATTGCTGACATAAATTAATCCAAGAGAGTACTTTATCTCACTACGTATATAACTGACTATATTCAGCGGCTATTATACGGATGGATTTTGTCTTGCCAACAATATATTTAATCCAGGAGTATCGTTTATCGACAATTTCGTTTATTTAAATTCTCTGAGAATCGAATAAATTATTAATTATGTACTTGGCATTACTTTTATATTATCTATTTAACAAGGCAGGTTTGGCCAGAATTTCGTGCTCTCAAATGACGACATCAATCAGTTCATCAGGACCGGGTTGGCAAGGACATTACCATAGGTGGGACTCTGACAATATGAACCAGATACAGGAAACTGATTTGGGCTGTTCCACCTATCAACTTGTGATTGTTTAACGGATTTTTGCACATCTTTACAATAGTGTTTGTAAATATCATACTGTCCACACAGACACAAAGTGCTTATGTAAATATCTTTTTCTAACTCAAGTTCAATCACTCCTCTCCTGAGCAGCAAGAACGTGGCAGGTCAGGAACTTTGCATCCATAGCTCAATAAAAATACTCCGTAAATAAAGCAAAACACACACCTGAGAAGAAAACAAACTCAAAGAAATCTCTTCCACTTGTTTGACTGCCAACGAAAATTACTCCAATCACAATTGACTTGCCATTCCATACTCGATCATCTTCTCCGCAAGACTATTCCGAATGCGCCTAACTGCTACACCGTAAAATGGCCAAGCCATACACCTTGTCAGCCTGGGTGCTTTCGATGCACAGTGGGGGTCACTGAATATGCAGCCTCACCAGAAGGATCAAAGACACTGGCACTCGGACAACAACTGCAGCAATCCCTGCTACCAGGACTGCCCTGGGTGCCATACTTGGTGGAAAAGGGAAGTATGTGGAGCTATGAATATCTGACGTATATTCATGAACTCCAACCAGGAACTAGTCGTGGCCGGCTGTGGATGTTCAAGAAGAGTGTGTTTGTCTGATGCTCTTGTTCTATCTGTTTGCTGTGAAGGTCCCAATTTGGGTGGTTCGTCCAGCAACTCACATTACAAACTATCTAAATTAATTAATCAATATCGATAAATTATTAAATAACCCTCTGTATAAAATAGCAGACTGAACTGGTTCGGGTTGTAATCCGGGATATCAATTTGAGTATTTATGGATCAAATCTTGCCAATACATCCGTGCTTGATCAATAATCTCTGGTAGCACTTGGCTATTGACCAGAATATGACAAGGAGCTTGCAGAATCGAAGAGTAAATCCAAAGAGGATCGAAGGAAGCTGATTGAAGAGGGGTATAATAGCTTAATAGCAATATAGTTAATTAGAGTTAACTAGACAACCAGAAATTCGGGTTAAAAAATAGAACCATAGTACGCCACAGTGGTGCGGCCACTTTCCTTTTTCAGCACCCTGAGCGGCCAACCCACACGCCAAGCCAGTGCCGACACTTTTACACAAAGCGAAACGTAGTCGACCCCACTTTGTAGAACACACCATGCGCACTGCTTTCATTCTCCTCAGTGCTTTCGCTATCGCGCTAGTCGCAGCCCAGGACCCTGCCACCAAAGTCCCCCAGGACGTTAACGGTGCCAACACAAAGCCCAGCGCCTTGTCGGATTTCTGCAAGCTTGCAAAGCAGAAGCATGGCCTTACCACCAGCGATGGTTCTCAAATTAAGACTGGCGCTTGTTCCGACACTCCCCAGGGGTAATTCGAAATTGGGGAATTGGGATTAACTTCACAGTGAATGAAACTCACACAATATTCCAGAGCCATCCCTTCCTTCGACAACATGGTTTCGACCCTAATCGTCCAGCCGGGATATGATGCAACTTTAGACGCAAATGTCGACAATGCCGTCACTATCGACATTCTCGGTCTCGAGACTGGTTTCTTCGACGGTAAAAAGCGCAGCACTTTGTGTGTTGGGAGTAACTGACTTAAGCTTCTGACATTCAGTCCCGACCACCCAGTACTACCTCTTCCCGCAAACACTGAACAACAAGGGACAAATTCAAGGTCACCAACACGTTGTGGTCCAGGACATCAACCAGGGCATCCCCAGTGCGCAAAAGTTCGTTTTCTTCAAGGGACTTAATGCTCCCTCCAACGACGGCCGAACTCTCTCCGTCGTCATCCCGAAGGGCACTTTCAAAGCCAACGGCGCCCACCGCATCTGTTCGATCACCGGAACCTTCTCCCACCAGCCGGTCATCATGGCTGTTGCCCAGCGTGGGTCCCAGGATGACTGCATTCGCGGTGAGTATTTGAATCGTAACCACATCGTAACGTCATCGCTGATATTCCGATTCATCAGTTAATGTGAAGAACGCTGGTGGAAACGGTGGAAACAACAACAATGGCGGCAACAATAACAACGGCGGTGGTAACAACTTGAACCCCAACGGTATTTTCTCTGAAAATTTTTTTCAAAACTTGAGCTAACTCTGCGAACAACAGGCCTCAATGCCGCCCAGGTTGCAGCACTGCAGAAGGTCCAGGACATTCTGTCTCAAGCGGTTGCTCTCCTCGGTTAAGCCGCCTCTCACATCCTTCTGAGACTTGCTTAGATTTATTCTACACCATTTGCTCACATCCGTGTCTTTTCTTAACGTTTCTCCGCTTTTCTTTGCACAGCTTCCTTTTTGGTAACACCCTATACATTTTGGCTTCACTTTGTAGCTGTAGATACGGAATTTTTGAAACGCTCAAGAGATTTTGTTCTTCGCGAGCTTTGCAAACTGTGTCCATAAATAGCTTTTGATTGGGATCACAGTTTAGATTTACCAGTATGGATGTCACAACTGATATCCCCTCAACAACAAGAGCCGACCCGATTCACTCAAGACCCGAGAGCTATAACCAGACAGATGCTCCGAACATAACAGGGTCTACCTCTGGTATTTCCAGTTCTCAGGTATCAGGGACCACGCCTTCTCAGAACTATCGATATGAGTCCGTTGGGTCCCGAAAGGAAAGTCCGCTATCATCCCCGCTAGCAGCCAGACTATCTCAAACAAGGCTCCATGCATCCCACCAAAGCTCAGCTGATCCGGCACAACCCAGCAACAGCGACGTCGCAACCGCAGATTCGATCTCGCCACTGCTGATTCGCGAGGAGCCCCCACTGAAACCACCCAAAAAGCATGACTTTTTCGAGAACCCCGACGAGGAGGACATTGGCGAGGGTGTTCGAGACGATCATGATCCAGCACATGGCATGAGCCTGTCCGCGAATCGCCTGGGATCCGTTTTGGGCGGAAGTCATTTCGGGTTGAACGAGGATCCCATCATGGATCTCAAGGAGGAGGGATTTCCGGTTCTGAAGGCAAGATTTTATGGTGTGCTCTTCAGGGAATTTGGAAACCTTATGAAACTATTGGACTTAGGACTTTGTTTCCACTGCTCGACTCTTGTTTGCTCAGGATGGTGTTGATACGTTTACAGATGTCGAGCTGCACAAGTGGCTGCACGCAAACAAGAATCACAGGGGCCGTGCCCTCTCTGCACTCTCAGATACATTGGTATGTTCCAATCCCATTCACCGAATCGCTATCGTAACAAACTGCTTTAATATGCAGACTTGGCGCAGACAATTCAACGTGGACAAACTCAAAAGTGAAGACTTTTCTGCGTTTGAGGCGAGCGGGTACCTCCATTTCTTCGGGTCGACGCATGATGGGACGCCGATTCTGTTTTTCAACGGGAGCAGGCGAAAGCCTGCAGCTGCAAACTCCGCCAACTCAAAACCACCAAATGCAATGGGAGCTACCGCTGGACCGGGAAACACAGGGGGCGTGGCTCCTGATGCGCCGGGGTGGACACGAGAAAGGGAGCTGAGATACATTATCTATGTGCTGGAACAGGCGAAAACTTCGGGGTAAGCTCAGCGGTGATTTTGAACGACTGTTTTTAGAGCTCAAACTATTGTTTGCCGGAAAGAATCCTGAAGGACAAACTGTATGTTGTAATTGATCGGACAGGGATGTCCCGCGGCCAGCAGTCCGATGCTTCATTGGTAAACAGGTCACTTTCCCATCATTACTTGACTCCTTTCCTGATCCAATTATGTTGATCCACGAAAACGTAAAAGGTCTCGTCTCTGGTTCCTTTGCTTCAAAAGCATTACCCTGAACGGTTGAAGGGCATGGTCATATTCCCAACGGGCACATTGTTCTGGATGGGTTGGAAAATGACACAGATGTTGATTGATCCTGCCACCAAAACCAAGGTAATCTGATTCTAATTTTTTCTTAAACACAACGTGAAGGCACGCTGTTTTGACGGGCTCTAGATTCAATTGAAGGACGATCCTTCCATCCTTTTGGTCCAAATCGATCAAGAATGTCTCTTTGAACGCTACGGAGGCCGCTGTCCGGACCCCTTTGCTCCTTCCGCGAGCCTGACCACACAGCCGAGTGCACAGCAACTGGGCGTTTTCCGACGGCTGTCAGGTGGTAGAACGCTCTCCGAAACTGCAAAGGACGAGGACTCCAGGTCAACGGATAGCCTTGACAAAACAGAAGGGAATGTTGTTCGATCAGGAAACTCCGCCGCACAGTTGTTGGTGGAGGATTTGTTTGTTGCACCAGACTGTGATTTCTCTGATGTCACCGGTAAAACCTAAAATTGATAACCCTGCTACCCCTCTATGCTCTTCCTGATGCTCCAGAGAATAAACAAAGGATATCCCTGGTACTGCGAATTGACCTTTTAACTACTTATTTGTTACAAGCGAACACCAACGTCCCTGGCTTTTTTCCACCAAGTCCTTCCCAAGAAACTGTTCGGTGCCAATTCTTGGTTTCGAACGACTCTGTCTCGAGCGTTCCCTATGTCCACACTAACCAATCCGCCGACACCAAAAAACCCACCCCGACTACCGCGCGTATGCCCCCACCGCATCTTTGTCCCAGGCATTGGACCAGGCGGAAACGGAGCCTCTTCGAGTAGGGGTTGTTTGTAACGTTTGATGTATGTCAGTATTGGCGACTCCGCACACAGTGAAGTTGACCATGTTGGCCTGCTTAAAAAATTCACATGTGCAAAGGCCGGTACGCCTTGGGGTCGAATTGGACCATGCTTATACCGCAATGCTCATTTGTTTTCTTGGGATCGGGAAGAAACCCTCCCGGCGTGACCGAATACGCGATCCAGTAGACTGGTGGTGACTTTCCAACTGAATCGGAAGAGATCCTTGTCCCCGTGGAGACAGTCGTGGAATTGTCGAATGTCGTCATCACGTTCAAAGTACCACATGAGGCGAAGAGCGTTCCATGCTCTAGAATAGATCGAGAACAATAGTACCAGATTCCCAACTTGCTTTTCAGCAAACATTCGTGTACAAGAAGGGGAGGAAGTTGTACCTGTTCCAATTCGTCTACGCATGGCCGCCACAACCATCTCCAAACAGGATTAAACGAATGCGTTTTCCAGTAGTCCACCAAGGAACTAACCCTAACTATCCCCACACAATCGCAGGATTGTGTGGGGTAGCTGGCGCTGTAGTTGAGGTAGGAACAGACTCGCTGATAACACCTTGTGCGCGGATAACATCGTCGTCGGTCTTCTCCATCGCAGCAGAGTATGTATAGTGCTCAAGGAGAGCTGCATCCATTCTTCCTTCCGGGCCATCTCTAGTAAGTGACAGTAATTCGAATTCTCGTTTTGTGATCAACCCTGATAAAATTGGACGGACCCTTGACGTGCAGCTGTAAGTGTACCGTGCATCTCCAATCCACAAACTAGGAGGAAGTGATCACCTGAATCATTCCATCCAACCTCAAATGAATGTCTTGATCTCTAGCGCAGGCATAGCGGGGCCAACCCTCGCTTATTTTCTCGCAAAGGTTGGTGCCAAGCTCACCATCGTTGAAAGACGCCCTACAATGCTCACGCAGGGCTACAAAATCGATCTCGACCGCAACGCTGTCGCTGTCGTGACAAAGCTGTCGTGACAAAAATGGGATCCATCGATGAGCTGCGGAGATTCCATACCACGGAGGCTGGAACGCAGTTCGTGGATGAAGAGGGCAAGCCCTTTGCTGTGTTCCCGACTTGCCCTTTGCTGTGTTCCCGACTTGCCCTTTGCTGTGTTCCCGATTGCTAGTCCAACCTCTGAATTCGAGATCTTGCGTTGCGCGGTACTGTTGCAGTTCTACGAAGGACTATACCAGCGTAGCATATCTCTTTTGGTACTACTGTCGAGAAAGTCTTGGAAAACAATGATACCGGTGTCGGGTGTAGCCTTCGAAAGACGCAAGGGACTACGATCTGCTCGTTGCCTCTGACGGTTTACGCTCCAAGATCCGCACTCAAGGCTTCCCAAACGAATCGGTGACTAATGTCGACAAAAACCTTTTCGTGCTCTTTTCCGAAACGCTTCAGACAATGACTGGTGGAACGTCTACTACGACGTGAAATCCCGAACCATCTCATATGTGCGCATCCTAATGGAACGATCCGCGCCATGCTGTCTATCCTTCCATTAAGCCCGGAGCAGCGTCGCGCGTGGGATGAAGCCTCTAGGAGCTCGGTCGACAAGGTGGAACGGTTGAAGGAGATACGATCGGAATTGGATTTGCTGGATGGAAGCCCGGATCCTGGACGGGGTTGAAGCCTCCGATGAGATCTACATGTATTCTATACAGCAGATCAGAATGAAAAAACTGCTTTCCTCTCTTATTGTTTGTCTCGGTGATTAGGCATATGCTCCAACCCTATTCATGGGTATGGGAACCACACTTGCCATGCTTGGAGCATATATCCTGGCTGAGAACTTACCGCAGCTATTGATATCACTGGACGTCGTACCAGTATTCAGGCAGCTCTCGAGGCGTATGATGCAACGTTCCGTCCTTAAGTCAAGAGGACACAAAATGTGCCCAGCTCTGTCCCCACGAGCGACACACGCGCTCAGCGAAGCATACTCCGGACATTCATTAGCACCCCCGCTGTGGCTCTGAGAAATCCTTGGATTTCTAAACTGGTTTTTGTGGTTCCGACGATGGTTTCAAAAGCTTCCGGACTATCCTTTGTTTGGCCGAGTGCTGCAAGCTTGCGAGACCAGCTCCTGATCACAAATAGAGGAAAGTGATACAGTGTACTACTCTAACCATCGTCGCCTATCATTGAAATCTTCCATATCCAAGCGAGCAGTGATATATGTCATTTCGCGTAATATTCACCTAACAAAATCGCAAACAAATACCCAGAGAGCGTCCTCACGCCATTTGCAGGTGCACAACATACTCAGTCAAATCTTTCAATTGCTTAGATCCCTCTCCGCTGTGCTTCTGCACAGATCCGTTGTCTCCAGCAGTTGAGGGGAGCACCAGTACCACCCCGTTCACTTCTTCTCTGATCCACTCAACTGGTGGTTGCCTTCCAAGCAAAGCGATCGCATCGGCTTCGCTGATCGACTGGTACGCGCGAGCCACAAGCTTCAGCATCCGCACTTTCACCGCCTCGTCCGCACGCGTCGAGATTGCCGCGATCAGCTCGTCGGGTGTTGGGACAGCAGAAATGGTAGTGTTGGCGGGGAAGGTGGCACGGAACGATGCCATGGTGGCATGAAAGGTGGGGAGGTCACGAGTCCAAAGGGCAGAGACGCATCCGTGGAGGGCGTTGAATCGGGGATCCGAGAGAGTCGATTGGCTGCTTCTCTTTATGAGGAAGCGAGCCGCATCGAGGTTGTTGAGGTATATGTAGGCGCAGAGCAGAAGTGTTGCTGTTGTGGTGGTGTCGGCTGGGGAGAGTGTGAAAGGATTCGAAAGCTCGTGGTCTTCCAGCAACGCTGCGAACGCGGGAATATCCTCTGCAGAGACGAACTCGGCAAGCTGCTTGGACAGCGTCGTCTCTTGGTGGGGATTCAGCCTTGGACTGGCGGGACTTTGGGACATGGCGCTGAAGTGGCACGTGTATGTATAGGGTAAAAAATAAGCAACTGGGCGAGTGTCCATTTTTGCCTTTGCTTGCATTTCAGTGTCGGCATTGGTCTGCTCCAAACGTGCTCATCACCTGAAAGCTGCTCGTTTCGACGGTATCGCATGTCAGTGGCACATGTTGGACGTTACCGAGGCAACGATGGAGGGTTGCAACTTTGCAGACCAATCCTGTGAGTGACTATGGTTCGACAGAAATGTCCCCAGTGCAGAGATGGAGTAACAAATATGCGCCAAATGCTCCACAGCACGAGCACCTTAATCATATTGACCGTCAAACAATACATTTCATCTGAAGTGAACACTGTTCAACATTCACTCTCTCCTTTTAACATTGGTCATATATATTCAACCCAACGAACCAACTAGAATTTTTTTAGTTCGAGGCGTGATCAAGGGGAAGAAATCATATCGATTTTGGCACAAGTTGCACCAGAGACCGACCACAGACGTTTGAAAACTGTACAAGGATAGTTCAATAGTATGGATCTAGAATGATCTCATTCGATTGACCCGCTCTCAATTAGCGCGAGGACTTGGACATGTCACGAGCCCAGCGGTGGTTGTCATGGTAACTAACAATATGGGTGAGAAACCAATTCGTCGCAATATTATGTTAAACGATCTTACGTGTGCGACACCGTGCGGTAAGGGACAGCTGGGTGCGACTCCTTCTCTTTGCGGTGCGACACCTTGTAAGTGCTCAAAGCATTGGGATTCTCCTTTTCACGCTGCATCAACCAGTAAACTCCGCCTCCTCCAGCGGCGGCAGTAAGGCTCACGAGGGTAACGGTAAAGGCTTTCATTGTTGGAATATGAGTCGGAAGTTCCCGAATCGGGGTGGGTTTGGTCGAAGTTTTAACGCTTAGTTGGAATGGAACGCAGGATCACGCGAGAGATCAAGGCGGGCAGTTAGATAGGAGAGATGGCTTCCTTGGTAGGTCGGGCTGCTCATAGAGCAAAGTATGAGATTTGAATATGGCTGACACACCACAACTCACCTGTGCGGGGCCTCGATGAATCGGAAGCTAACTGTCAAAAGGGAATCAGCACACTGCAGCGGAGGGGAAGGTTCCGGGGAGGTTTTATAGCGGAGTGGGGCAATTTGGCAGGTGTACAGGTGGGGCACAGCAGGCCCGTGACTGCTCCTGCAGGTCACACCAGCTATCGGAGATCGATTTGGTAATATTAGCAAATAATCACAAGAATTCTGAAACTCTGATACCAAATTGCTCACTTTGAATCGAATCTCCCGAATCTCCTCATGTTCTTATCATAAGCTCATTGTTCCACTTTAGCTAATTTCTGATCTAACTACTCTCAAAGTGCAGCTTCTACCAATCCTTCTCGAACCTTTTGCCAATCAGCTGCTACATTAGTCCGCCAGTTTGAGATCGCTGCTCGCAGTGCTGGAACGCCCTCAAACACTGTCCCCGTCACATACAGCTTTCCCGTTCCATTGATCCGTTCCTTCAATACCTTGTTCATCTCCGCCTCATCACCATTCCTCCACCTTGTCCCCTTCGCACCTCTGAACAGCACAATGTTGAGCGCACACGTCGGTCGCAGCACCTCATATAGCTCACTGCCTCCTTTCACATACTTTTCATCCCCAACCTCTCTTTCCGACCTGATCCATTCGTGCATGAACATCGCAAAAGCACAATTTGCTTCCACGATCTCCCTGTAGCCTCCCGCTCCGTATGCGTGCAGGGTAGCCCATACAGGAAGCGCACGGAATCGCCGTGAGTTTTCCAGATTTATGTTCATCGGGTGAACTTTGTTGTCGTCCTGCACGTCCGTCTGAGGATCCAGGTACGCAGCATCCTGCGAAAAGACTCCAAGCATCGCCGTGCGGTGTTCGCGGCGGTAGAAGAAAAGTCCGACGTCGTATGGGGCGTTCAGCCACTTATGCCCATCGCCGCAGATGCTGTCCGCAAGTTCGAGACCGGCTGCGAGCTCGTCGTATTGCGGAGAGCAGCGTGCGTAGATCCCAAATGCTGCATCAATGTGCAGCCAAACATTGTACTGCCATATCACGAAACTTAAGCTGATATGTCAGTAGATTTAAGTTTTGTACCTTTCTGCAGAGTGCCGCAATCTCCCTTGATCGCCGCGGAAATTCTCCCTATCGAGATCAGATTTAAACTCAAATTGCCATTGTCGCTGTCCATAACACTCTCCCTACCGTATTGACCTCACCGAATCCAAGAACACAAATCGCCGGTTTCCCCTCCTCAGAGCACCGCCTAAACTCTTCCTCCACAACTGCAATCTGCCCCAACTTCACCATCCTCAACGCCGTCCGCCCAATCCCCACAACCGCGCACGCCTTCATCATGCTGCTATGCGGTGCGTCCGCAAACACCACCACGGGTTTCGCGCCGCACAGTCCATCCTCTGCGACATCCACTCCAAGCCTCGCATACACACTCTGCCGCCCCAATGCCATTCCAAGGATATTCGAAGACGTCGCACCAGTTGTAAGTGTGCCCGAGAAGACCTCTGTGTCAAGCCGGAAGAGCTGCAGGAGCATACCCACGGCGCAATGCTCGACCCGGGTGGCGATAGAGTCGGTTGGAGCTGTAGAAAGACAGCAGTTCTGGTCGTGGATTGTGACCAGGTGGTCGGCGAGCTGCGCTGCCTATATTATCAAAGTTTAGAAGGTTTAATTCAAGTTTAATGGGTAAACTCAGCATACTGGAGTCACACCTCCGGTGACCAGGCCAAAATAGCGAGGGCCGGTAGATGCAGAGAGCCATGGCACGATGTCCTCCATCATCTTCGACACCGTTGCATTCAGTCCTTCCCCGTCGTTCGGGAGATTGCTCTTCAAACTGTCCACAACATCATCGACTGATGTAGCTGCAGAGCGGACAGCACGGGCGCTCTCGTAATGCTTTGCCGCATGCTCCGCAATCCCTTGAACAAGTGTTTTGAAATCGTCTGAGGACACTTCCATTTCACAAGGTCCCGCAGCAGAAGTCGAAAGCTGCGCACTTTATTCCATGTAACACGAAATATATTTGCAAAACTTCCAGGATCATGATATCATGCGCAACAAATTTAGATGAACTCAATTGCCGCTCATGACCGTCTTGGCCGTGTGAGAACAACCCGTCCGCGTTCTTTGTCCCACAAAGTCTGGATCACACCACCACGACCAGGGAACGCTTGATACCCAACCATGATTACCGCCTAAACAAAAATGTCGAGGCGACTCCCAAGTTCATCTCGATGGGAAATTTTAAACCATTTCAAGTTTCACAGACAGAAAGTGACACTGTAAGTCATTCATTTTCAGCCAGAGTTGATTACATATTGAGTGTGCAATAGCTGCAAGGATCATATTGCTGTCCCACCTCGAAAAAGATCGACCAATTTCAAAGACGATCTAGTCTTATTAAGAAAATACTCGCGACGTTTATCAGAGAGAGTACTGAACAAGTATATACATGTCCTGTATGTGCTGACAATAGCTAGCTGAAATGCAGTTTGGTATCATAATGGGTATTCGTGCATCTGGTATCTTCGTTGCATCAGGCGCAATGGAACAACGCTCACGGTGGGGTGTACACGCAATTGGAGCGATTACCTCGTTGTCTGACTTCCTTGTCTATCGCCCAGACGAATCGTGACGACTCCTTGTCATAGTGTTTCCCGTCGGCGAAACGTAGTAAGGTGGCGACACTAGCTCATGTTCCCTCTCGACCCTCTGACCTTCCGGCGGCGCATATAACGGCAGCGTGGGCACTCGCTCGACCACCTCCTCTGGTGACTCCAAAAGATCTTCCTCGTCCGTGTTATGGTACCCGTCATCTTTCGACCGATGAACGTTGGAGTATATGCAGAATACAACGAAGGCTACCCATATAATGAGTCCGCATGCGATGATTGCGATCCATCTTGTGTCGAGCTCGAACACTTCCGTTTTTGATTTTGGGTCTGGTGAGATGGTTCTTGTGGGCAGGGCGAGTGGGCCTGTGCTGACTACGATGAGGTTCACCAGTGCGACAGGCGAGTATTCGCTTGGGATGGATAGTGGTGGCATGTGAAATGAGTTACTGGTGTTGTCTTTCGTGAAGTTCGCAACGATGTCTCCTCGTTGTTGATTTACGCTGGACCCTAAATAAATCGTTGGCCGAATGCTTCTTAAATTACGACAACAAGAATCACCACTCGAACATGTCGATCGAACCACCTATCGCAGAATCAATCTGCCCAAATATCTTGATTGCTCGCTCTTTCGCTTGTGCGATGCACTGATTCAAACCGGCTCCCAGCCCACTTCCTCCAGCTTTAGAAACTCCACACAGATTCCCCTGATCATCCACCACAACGGTCAATTGCGCAGACACCAGGTCTTCCTCATCGTCTGTGAGATCTACAAGAACTTGGCTGAAAAGAGCAGCACTCGAATTTAGGATGGAATTCATAATTCATAGCGGGACGTACTTGTCGAACACACCGAAGGTTGTGGAAACCAACCTGCGGTTGATCGTGAGCGGCGAGAGAGATTCCGAAACTCTCACGGTCAAATCTTTTGTGGTAAACGTTGCACTAGGTAGGCGCACTTGCAGGTTATGTGAGCTCTCGTCAGACAGAGCTTGGTGGGCAACTCACCAGTGCTCAATGCCGAGATCAGCGCTATAAGTGCAGTATCCAAGACGTTCCCGTCATAATTAAGACACACAATGTCCGCGTAAAGTACCCAGACAGCCGCACCAGATGCGATGCACAGCTTATTAAGATTAACCACGCCAGACCTGATTTAGAAAATCAATAACGATCCTTCAAGTACCCACCCTTTATGCAGTCATCACCTTCCAACTACTCTGTCCAGATACTCGCTGATGGCCATTGTTTGTTCGTCCGGAGGACCGGGTTTGAATTTGCTGGAGCAGAGTGCTGGCAAGTCGACGTTCACGACTACACGAAAATATCCAATATGAGTCCGAAGAGCACGCAAAATGAACCACTAAAAACGCACCCAGATATCCTTTTGATGGCTCAATGAGTCGCGGCTCTGCAACTTCGGCTTTGACCCCACAGACCATGATCGTATTCCCTAATCGTACCGTGGCAGATCCAACGGCGGTCGATATGTTCCCTGATTCGCAGTCCAGAATGAATGTCACAAAGCCTTTTTCTTGCGGTTCACTTTCTCTGTCATACCGACTGTAATGTGAACCCCACGTGCTGCGTCCAGCGTCCTCCCATCCGGTCGTACTCCATTAGCCAAGAATCTCCTCAGATATTCTGCAGGGTGTATTTTCCTAAAGCTCTCGGCATCCAGTGCAAGACCTGCCGTCGTGGTGCTAGCCATCTGAAACTGCGCCGCATCAATCCGATGAATCCTCTCGAGACGTCGACAGTCGCTAGCCGCACAAAGAACCCCATCAGGGACATCGTGGACAACCTGAAAGTCGTCCCAAATCCTGCAAAGAAGTTCATTCCGCTGTCGCTCGGTGATCCGTCGGTGTTTGGCAACTTCCAACCTCACAAGAGGTAGAAAACCAGATCAGGGTGGGGGGACGATGGGCGCTGACACTGTTGTATTCGTTGTGTAGCACTATGGATGCGCTTGTTAATGCGGTCCAGTCTGGGAAAGCCAACGGCTATCCTCCGTCGACCGGTTCGTCAAACTTGTCGCCTACTTTTTATTATGTTGCAAACCTTTTATTGAGCAGGACATGAAATTGCACGTGAGGCAGTTGCTCAGTTCTACTCTCGTCCAGATGCTCCTCTGACCTCCAAAGTAGGCATAACTACCCCCAAACTTAATAACGCTTATTCTTTTCCAATGTTCCCAGGATGTCATTCTTGCAAGCGGGTAACAAAGGCGTGATGTGTTACTTAGCTTTAGTTTTAATCATGGAATATGAATTTATGCAGTTGCTCAGATGCCTTGAACATCTGCATCGGCGCCATCGGAAATGAAGGACAGAACATCTTGCTTCCAAAACCTGGATTCTCTTTATATGAGGTAGGATACCGCGTGTTTCACAATGAATTTCATCTGACAGCATTCTTCGATATAGACACTCTGTAGCTCCAAAGGTAATTTGCAGCGGATATGTGTGAGTACACTACAGATTCATCGTCTGTAGGTGTCGAGTGTCGCTTCTACAACCTACTCGTAAGCCAAAAACCATACGTAAGCGCCTTAAGTGACTCATCGCCCATTTTATCAGCCGCATAAGTCATGGGAAGCGGATATCAGCCATATGGAATCGCTGATCGATTCCAAGACCGCCGCAATCCTTGTCAACAATCCCAGGTTAGACGAGGGGTTTGAAAGTCAGCTAATGAGTCAATTTTACACAATTTCTGCAGCAACCCGTGCGGATCTGTGTACACTGAAGCTCATCTTCGTGACATCCTGGTCGTGGCAGAGAGACACAACCTTCCCATTATTTCCGATGAGATCTACGCTGACATGGTATTCTCAGGCCATAAGTTTACTCCGCTCGGTAGATTTGGCTTCGCAAAGATTGTTTCCATTCCTGATTTCAGATTTTTTCAAGCTTCTCTTACGAAGACGGTACCGATCTTAACCACTGGCGGAATCGCGAAACGATACCTTATCCCGGGCTGGCGTGTCGGTAAGTTATAACGCAAGGCAAATCAAGTGGCTACACCACAAATCAATTGTAATTGTTTCAGGATGGATTTTAATCCATGACCGTAATGAGCTGTTCGCAAAGGTAGCTTAATGTAACGAACGTTCAGACTTCTGACAACTTAGTTTGATAGGTTCGACAAGGGCTGAACAGCTTGACTCAGTTGATTCTCGGCCCGAACTCGGTGGGTAAGTTCTAAACATCGTGTATTCAATACACAATGCTTAGATTCCTTCATTCGAACTTTAGTTCAAATCGCGCTTCCCGACATTCTCAGAGCACCAAAGTCGTTCTACGAGGAGACCCTACGTCAATTGGAGGTACATTTTTCAACGTCCCACTTTCAATTTACATAAATATTTCTTTGATTTTCAGGAGAACGCAACGTTGTGCTGTGATGAGCTTGGGAAAATTCCCGGACTCGAACCTGTTGAAGCTCAAGGGGCCATGTATATCATGGTAAGATGATAAAACATGGCCCAATTTGTTTATTGTCATGTCGTCCTTATTCACATCGTTCAAAAGGCCAAGGTCCAGTTAGACAAGTTTAAAGATTTCCGGAACGATCTCGACTTTGTCGAGAAGCTTGTGCAGGAGGAATCAGTACTTTGCCTTCCTGGCCAGGTATGAAACTGAAACTGTGGAAGATTTGGCTGTGCCTGATAAACCTGCACTTTTCAAGTGTTTCCGATGTGAAGGAGCATTCTTCCGTGTGGTTATCACTGCACCGAGGGAGATGCTCAAGGAGGCGTTCGAGCGCATGGATGCTTTCTGCCGTCGTCACTTGAAGTAGTCACTTCAAAACAAAACTCAATTATGATCTTTCTTGATTGGATCAATGTATCCGTTCAGGGTGTCAGTTTGCACCTTTCTCAATGGTTATTTACTCGTCTAGTGTCTCTGGAAGAACTGAAATACTGAATCGGAAGTTTTTAAAATTCCACGACGCAAGAGTTCACTTTACTATGTTCTCGAAAAGTGCTCTTTATTAATCAACAGAATGAGGTCCTAATCTGCCTTTCATCTCAAATTCACGATGGTAGCAGATAAGATAATACAAAACACATCAAAAATACTAAAACGAAAGAAACTAAAAGATCAACTGTTTTCATACATAGTACACGTGATCCAGTGGAAGAAGCAGCAGCACAACTACGCAAATAAACGAGAGATCACTAAGCCGATATGCGAATGACCGTTGCGCGAGCACTTGAGCTTCCAAAACCTTCACCCGGTGTGAAGGCTCGGTGTGTGTGCCGAAGGCAGGGTCGGCAGATGCGACGTTTCGTTCGCACCGTCTTAAGGTTCGAGTTTCGAGGAATCGATCGATTCATTTCTTTCTTCAAACCCCGTTACAAAGCGCATCGAGGTGCCATCGCCGGGTGACCATGGATGAAGAGCTGAGGTTGTTTGCGCTTCTGTTCCTTTTCCAGGCGGCGTAGATACTTCTGATCAGTCTTCCCAGGAACCAAAGAGGTGTCATCGTTGGACTGTGCTTTCAACGCGGCAAAGTTGGGAGCACGCATGTTGTTGAAGATGGGGGTGGAGGTGCTGGCAGGCATGGTTATAAGGATTGTTCGAGTTTGTTGAGATTAGTAGCTGGATTTGAGATTTGCTCGTGAGATGCTATTCTGTGTTATTGGACTTGACATTTTATATTCGGCCAGACATCGTCTGTGCCGTACATTTCCAATGCAGGAAGAGACGGACTTTGTGCCTCTGAGCGGAGGTGAAAATTTTTCAGTGTCTCTTCGAGATTTTTCTGTATCTGTTTTTGAACAATGGATGCTTCAGTGCCTTCATAAAAAGGGAACGCACATTTCGGCTGGATATGCAGCTCGCTGGATGAGAATGCTGTGGATGGGATCAATGAAGGTCGATTTATTCCATGAATCGTAAATAGACGTCAACATTAAACCTTTATTCCGCCCAAAGTTTCCAGAAACCCTTTTGTGTGAAGGAACAAAAGAATTCAGAGATTAATGTGATTCGACTCATTCTCAGAAGTTGTCAAAATTGACAAGATTGGGGCACCACAGTGGACTAGCTCTTCATGTGTTCTGTTCAACTGCGATCATTGCCGAATAGTTCAGTCATTGCTGAAAAGTAGGGAAGTGTAGTTGCTAAGACGAAAGCTTATCTGTCATGTTGCGCGATTAACAGCTGCAACAATTGAGGATGCTGTGAGATCGCTCATCTGCACAAACAGAGGATCAGGCTCATTTTCATTTAGGAAATTACTCTATTTTTAAACTGAGATCCTAGACTGCTTCCAAAAGAAATCCGAACAATTCAAATCATAGCAGATAATTAGAGAAAAATATGGCACCAAACTTGAATAAAACATAAAAAGAATGGTTGACCGCTTGCAAATGGGTAACATACGAGCCGAACCAAAGCAACGCACCACATGCGAGCAAAGCAATTACTATAACCACCACGGGGATGTGAGAATGTCCATAGCACTGGTGCTTGAAACAGTAAGCCCTTCATCAGTGTGCCCAAAGCGGTAGATGGGAAGGACCGCAGCATACGTGAAGTGGTTCAATTTTCAAATACGAGATTGTATTCGCCTGTACGAAAGCTTGAACACAATGAAAATTAAAGCAAACAAGAGAAAGCACTGGAATCAAGACTTTTGGAGCAACAAACCCAAACTGTAGGAGCACAGACTTATGCACACGCCATTCAAGGGAGAGTGGATATGTAACTGAGTCTTTCATGTGAGTGCTTGAAACTCCGAACCCTTCATTCGCCGTGAAGGCGTGCCATTGGCGGTGGCAATCGGGTCCCCGATCGTTTAGAGGCGGTCGATTGCACTTGTTCAGCTTAAAGGTACTTCAGTTAGCTTGTGTCGATCGTCTCATCCAAGGACGACGTGAGGGCGGTGTTGGGTCGCTTTGCTGTCAACGCGGCGAGTTTGGGGACGAGATGTCAGGCATTGTTGTATGTTTGTCGAAAGTGGTTATGTTAAGTAAAGGTGGAAGCGAGCTTTGAGTTTTGATTTTGTGATGATTTTCTCTATGGTCAGACTGGACGTTTTATACGCAGGACCAAACCTGCTGAGACGGTCGTTTCCATACTTTTTTTTTCAGTTCAACAAATACCCCCAAACTCATCAAACATTTTCCCGAACATTACATTCCAACACCAAACTCAGTTGGTCTTCCTTTTCTTCTTCTCCGGCCCATTCTTCTCCCCTCCCTTCTTGTTCTTCTTCTCTCCGTTTTTCTCTTCGCCGGCTAATGGGTCCGCTTCGGGCAGATGCCTGTACAGCGGCAACGCGACCGATAGCGGAGTCTTGAGGTTGATGTTGAGAATGTTTTTCCAGCCCCCGAGTTTCTGTACAACAGGTTCCACGACGCTCATCACGTTCTCTTGGATTTGTGAGGGGTCATGTGTTGGAATGTTTGCGACTTTAACAGCGCTACAGAAGCCCGAAAGGATCATGTTAACACAGAGGGATTCTTGAGAACAGTACGGGTTTACTTACACGTCAGCTCCTTTGGGTGGGTAGAGGTAAGTCGATGAAACCGCGGATCGGATCTCGCCTGCTAGTTCTGTCTTTTTCATGTCTACAGCAACCGGTAGCCTAAGAAACCACAAGCTTGAATATCCAACCTACAAATACCGGATTGCTGAACACATACCGCTTCTTTTGGAAGAAAGACTTTCCGAGGAGTTTCCCAAGCATCGGTACGATCGCCTCATCGGCGAGGAAGATAGTGTACTGGGACAGAAGCTGTCGTCTTGCTTCGAATGTGCTGTATTTCGCACGGAGCTTGGAGACTCCGATGACCTGTCACACAGGCTACATTAGAGCCTCGCTAAAGATTAAAATGTGATCAAGAAAATAACCTTTGAGATGCCTTTCACGCCTTTCTCTTCAAGCACTTTCTTGTAGTCCTTCTGTGGGTCCTTTGTGAACAAACATACGTCCGCGGTCTGGTCCAGCATGGAGTGTTTGACGGGTCTGAAAGAAGTAATTTAGGTCATTCAAGAATGCACGTATGATTCGAACCGAGACGTACATGCGTTGTGGTTTGGTTCTCCACGTTTCGAAGACGCGAACGGTGCCAAAGGTCAAGTAAATTGGCGTGTCGGGGTCGAGAAGCTCGCCGCTCGCCACGCCGCCATCCTCATCGTCGTCGTCCAGCGCGGGTCGCTTTCGGCTGGTTTTGGCAGGCGAAGCCGATTTGTCGGATTTGGATTTCTCGAGGTATGCGACCAGAGCTCGAACCGCCAGGTCCACCTTTCAACAAATCTTGATCAGAAAACTATGAATGCGACGCCAATGATCGTAGGGTGTGCACCTGTGACGAATCAACACGGGATTTCGTTGTGGATGCCTTCGATGCCTCCTTTCCGTTCGCAACAGCGATGATCTCTCGCGCTTCTTCCTTCTTCTTCAACAGCACTTCTGTCTTCTTTGTCACCTTCACCGCAATCGGTCCATCAACTTTCTTTTCCTTCACAACTTCCACCTTCTTCTCCTTCACAATCTCAGCCTTCTTCGTCTCCATTGTAACCTTCTTCTTCACAACCTCCTCCTTCTTCTTCCCCTCCACCTTCTTCTTCTTCTCAGCAACTTTCACCGCTACTCTGCCCATCTTGGTATGAAAAGAAAAGAATCTGACAGGTTTTTATCAAAATTTTTTTCAGTTCAACACATTTTGTGCTGTGCCACGGGCGTGTTGCTCAGGCCTTTGCCAGATCTCCAAAGCTATAGAAACCTCTCTTTGCCATGCTGGAGGAGCAGAAGAAGAATGGAGCGGAGAAAGGTTGGCTCGATGCGTACGAGGAACTGGAATTGACTACAGATAGTGGGTTACGAAGGTTGTGAGTGGTCCCAGTCGTTCAACTTGAACATGCAGGCGGCGGCGTTTGTGTGCGAATATTGGGAACGGGAGGCGATGAAGAAGGAGAAAAAGGGTATTAGCAACTATTGCCACAGTAGACAGGTCTGGATCAGAGAAGTTGAAATTGTATTTTAGTACTGGGACGACGACGTGAGGGTTTACGGTGTAAAATCTCTGAGATTTTCCGACAAATGATCACAGGTCCCAAGATCGTTTCCAAATGTGAGTTGAGAGCTCTGGAGGACTCAAGGGTCGTCATCTCATTCTCTATTTCTAGATATTGATGCACCAGCGCTTGTGCAAGGAAGAAAGTTTGAGCTTCAGATTCTTATACTCGTCGACTGGCTCGACCCAGTGCGAGAATACTATGCACCAGATCCGATTGTCCCAGTGGTCGCCACTGCAATACGTGGCGGGATCCACTGACCTCAAACAACACATCACAGTGGTGAATCTGCATGAACTGAAGCGCGAGCTAGTCGCAAAGTACAAGGTCAAATGGAACCAGGTGGTGTGACGCATCGCTGGTGTGATATCAGCAGGGATCAGGGCTGGATCATATCGAATGAAAGCGAGCAAGGATTCGAAGGCATTTACGGTGCGCAGGCGATGCTTGATGATCGGATGCGGGTATATTTTCTGGGGTTCAGCAATGAGCCTTTGATTCGAAAGGAGATCGGTTTGGTGATGTGAGCGGCTTTGTTTGTCGAGGGAGCTGAGGAGGAGGGGCGTGAGGGGAGGTAAAAGCAGTTTGCGGTGGTAAGCTCAGCAAGCAAACAGTTAAGATGATCAGATCTGACACAGTCGTTCGATTGTTGATTCATTCGTAAAATTTACCACACTCCCCCCACGTGATACCCCCCAGCCACAGCTTGTGGAGTCGAAATTTTACCCGTCATCGCGAACGCAGAGCAGACAGAAGCAACCTTGTCTGTTGTTTTGTGCGATCTACTAGCTAGCACGCTCAATGCTGTCTCATCCCACCACGACTACTCCTCAGGTGCGTCACTCCAGATTACACTGTTTATCGTCGCATCGCATTGATCCACCTCTTGATCCTATTTCGCAATCGCAGGACTCTTCACCAATGGCGCTCAACCCAAGAGTCTCGCTGCTCAAGCAGGAGCCTTCAAGAGACTCTGTCCTCGTTCCAAACCAGTCACAGCAGCAACAGCAGCAGCTATCTCCACAACAACTTACTCCACAGCACTCCCAGCAGAACCTCCAGACCGGGAACTCCCTTGACAGAAACTACTCTTCCCTCGCATACTCTCTCAGGCGAACCCTTTCGAGAGTATCAAAGAGAAGTTATCGGTCAAACATTTCGTCTCTCAATAGAAAAAACCTGTCACGATTTGGAAAGGCAAAGATCGTGTTCTTGGTCTTCAACGCCATCGTAAGTCCCCCGGGCTGAGCAGTGCACATCCGGCATTGCTCGTAAAACAGGATCCGTGATTGAATGCCTTCTCTTCTTCCATTTAGTTCACTTTCTTCGCCCTCGCCATCCTCCTCACCTGCGCCTTTACCTATGCAGAAACATATTCCGCCGCAGATATATTCAAGATCATCGCGCCATCAGTTCTCCTCCCTCTCACCACCGTCGCCTCCATCGTCATGTCAATCGTCGGGTTCATCGGCTTTGTCGGTGCCTTTGCCCACAGGAAAAACATCTTGACCGTGTTCAACGTCTCGTGCTGGGTCGTCCTCGGGCTCTTCATTGCCATCGGCTACATTGGCTACCGCGACGCAAACAACACCCAATTTGAAAACGACTTGGCGCTCAAGTGGGATACCTGGACGTGGCAGAGAGGTGTCGTTGAGACCAGAGTAAGGGATGGGTTCACTGGGATGTAGAGAACGTCGCACTGATTTACGTGTACGTCTATAGCTGAACTGCTGCGGTTACTACTCGCTGCTCGACCGGCCGTTTCCAAATGCCGTGTGTGCAGTGCCCGTGATTCCTTCGCCAACTACTACGACGATCACTACGACTACGATTGCCCCGGCTGCAACAAACGTAGTTCCACCTCCTGCTGCCTCGCCGTCTCCTACCGACGGCGAAGCCCGCCGATTCCTCATCCGTCGACAGACGGCTTCCTCGCCTTGCCACGACCCGTTCGTCATTTTTGCGTCATCATCGATGGTGCTTGTGTATGCGGTGGCATTCACGATCGTACCTATCGTGCTCATTGTGTTCATCGTCAGCATGCTTGCGTCAAACCACATTTATGATTAAAGCAGCGGACAAGCTGTGCTTTTGCGGCTCAGTTAATTCCTATTACGTGGCGGTGTTTTCACCATCATTTCTTTGCTTCAACTCTCTATTTGTTGTGAGCAATATGGTTTCTTAAAGTTTTTGGTGTCTTTCGTGTCTCACAGCAAGATTTCTTCGTCTACGTGTCTATTTCGTTCACAAGGTATTTTCTATTTGAATAACTTTATGGTGCGCTTCTACATGGGTAAAACGATAAGCTGTTCTTGTTTTCGTTTTCATTTCTTTTGGTTCTATAGTTTGTTTCTCTATGCCTCACCACCGCGTCTTGTGTTTTGGAGGCTTTTGATATCAAGTACGGGTTCGAATAGACTTTCGCATGCGGGACATATGTTCTTTGCAGGTTTGCGCTTTTAAGAGTGGCGAACTTCAAATTTGTAGGGCCAGCTTCTTCCGATTATCTATCGAATGCGAAAAAAGGAACGGTGTGATTAGCGTCCAATGATAGATCAGCCCCTCGTCGTTTTACGGTTGTGTCTTCGTCGAACCATAAATTGCCAACCAGGTAATGAAAATTCTTGCCGTCCACCTCCGGTGACACGTAGGCAACGAAATCACGATCAAAATGAAGCGACATGACCCTGACGGTCCATCACCACCAAACCGCCACCTTTCCTCCCACTATGCCTGCTCCCACCATGCCCGGCGATCCCTGCCCGCACTCAATCGTCTCCGGAATCGGTTTCGGCTTCGTCCTGGGCACCGTCTGCGGAGTCTTCCAGCACAGCTACAAAGCCTTCCTCAACTCCCCGCGCGACATGGCCCTCGCTTCCATGATCCGGTCGGTCAAGCTCCACACCCCGATCACAGCCGCACGGTTCGCGGTGTGGTCCGGCACCATGGACGGCTCCCACTGCCTCATGGGTCCACAGAGCCAGTGGGGCTCGGTCGTGGAGGGGCTGGCCCTGGGTGCGCTGTTGATCATGGACCGAGCTTCACTTAGAACGATTGGGGTAGTGGTGGTTGGGACTGTAGTGATGGATATGGTTAAAAGGAGGATGGACTTGATTGTGCTGGAACCACAAGCACCGGAGGGGAGCTGGCCGCCAATGTCGGAAACATACGCAAATATGCTGACGGGAGACAGTGGATGGCGCGAGCCAATTGCAACGCTGATTGCGTCGAACGAGCAGCTGAACGAGCCGCAACCAGATCGAAAATATGGTTTCTTTGCACAAAAGTACTCAAAGTGAGAGCGCAGCAAGATGCGTCACACTTTTGATAGACCTTTAGTTTTATAAACGTTCCTCTGCGTTTGTGATCATGCCGATATTACAAATGGGTGGTGTTCTACGTGTGCTGGCGCGTGTTAATTTGATGGTCGACGTGTTCTGGCAAAGTGGCACGGATTGGGAATTGTCATTTCTCGGAGCCGTGGGAATGCTGGATGCAAACTTGTTTTTAAAGGGCCATGCGAATATTTCAAACCCCGTTCCAAACAACAGTATCACACAACATGCCTCTTCCCAACCTGCAATCGCAATTGAAATTGGGTTCTCTCACCCTAAAGAATCGGTATTTATCACAGAAGACAGTTATTCATCATCTCCTTACTTTTGTCGGCGTTTTGAGTGTGGTTCTAGCGTCTCTCACCCGTGATCGAAACAGTCCAAACCGCGTTCCCGAGGAGATCAACGCCCAATATTACGCCCAACGGGCCGGTGCCGGTCTCATCATGACCGAAGCGACTCTCATCTCCGAGCAAGGCGTCGAGTGGGAAACTGCTCCAGGTATCTTCACCAAGGAGCAGATCGAAGGATGGTCGAGAGTCGCTTCCGCCGTACACGAAAAGGGTAGCCTGATCTTCATGCAGCTGTGGCATATTGGCCGAGTCGCTCACCCGGGTATGGACGCGAACGGCAGCCCTACGTTGTCTCCGAGCGGGATTGCAGCAAAGGGCGGAAAGTTTAGATTGCTGCCCGGGAGCCCGGGATACATTCAGAATCCGGAGGTCATTGAGGATCCGTGGAAGATTATCGATTTGTTTAGGCAGGGTGCGAGGAATGCGATGGAGGCTGGATGCGACGGTGTGGAGATTCACAGCGCAAACGGCTATCTCCCTCATCAGGTATTTTTAGTGTACAACACTATCAATCGAATCGGCTTTAAAAGTGGCTTCGTTCATTAGTTCCTTGAAAGCCATAGCAACACAAGGACAGATGAATGGGGCGGAAGCCCTGAGAACCGCGCAAAGTTCACCATCGAAGCAGTCAAAGCTGCGATTCGAGGTGTGGGTGGGGACGCAAAGCGAGTCGGAATCAAGCTGTCTCCGTGTGGAGGTAGCTAAAATTACACGGATGAACCAAGTTGATTCCATTGAATTTAAATTTTTCAGGTTCACAAGATATGGGGGATCCAAAGGACACCCTAATTCGAGAATACTCGTACCTCATTACCGAGCTGGATAAACTGAATATCGGATACATCCAGCTAGCGCGTTACTTTTCGTTAATGGACACCAGTGCACGAGGAACGCCTCTAGATCTGGTTAAAGCATTTCGACCTCTCATAAAGAACTCGCTAGTGTGTACATAATATCGATCAAACGAAATGTTCGCTTATATTCGACTTTTTAGGTGATGTTCAATGGGGGATTCACAGGGACGGAAGCAGAAGAGTTTGTGAAATCCGGGAAAGCGGACCTCATTTCTTTCGGCCTTCCCTTCATCCGAACACCTGATCTACCCGAGCGATTGTTCAAAGGCAAACCTCTTGACAATGCCCTCGATATGACCATGCTCTATGGCGGAAAAGATGTGCCTCGGAGCCGCGGCTACACTGATTTCCCTGCATACGAAGAATGGTCCAAGACTCTTTCTACGGGACAACGAGTAATGAACAGCGTTGTCCCGGTCATTGTGCTTTTGTTGAAGAATGTTATGCTGTACAGAAACGTTTTCGCTTTGTGGGTGCGAAGCACGTTCTATGGAGATGTAAAATTAAAGCAGAACTAGTATTGTTTTATTCAGTATTCGATTCTTTAAAAAATCTTCTGTGAGATTGAATGATCGTAATATCTTTGGACCAGAAACATGTGGGGTCACATTCTGGACATCACGGAGGTTATCAAAATCGCTGATGTGCGAACGCTTTTGTTATCAATGAAGTCGTAGCGATTTCAACATCCATATATGTTCTTGAGATTCAAGCGACAGCGCAAAGGATTCGAAAGCGCGCAAACTGAGGTGAAGATAGAGGCTTGATGGTGTTGACAAACTTTACAATTCAATTGATGTATTGACGTCTGGTTTAGGGGTTCAATGAGTATTTAATACACTCCCGACACTATCCATTTACGATTGCGCTGCACGGATGTTGAACTAACCAATGAGCCAAAAAACCGAGGTATTCTAGCCACAGTGTCAGTTGCCCTGGTCCCTCGATATCCAACAACGGAAAGTGATGAAAGTTCAATATGGGAGAGCAGTCCTGGGGAGAATCATTCAAGCCGAGGACTTGATTGTGCCCGAAGTGACCTTGTCAAAGTCGGAATCATGTGAAAAGTTTGAGGAGGATGGATTGCAAGAGTCCGTTACAGAGCCGAATGCAGTCATTCCGATTGCGACAGAAATAGACAGAAACCAATGAGAAGTGAAGACGGAACGCAAAAGCCGATTATGGACGGCATGCCGAGCATCTCGTTGTCTCTACGAGTATGATCACGCACTACGCATCATTAGATGATCGACGTGTTAAATTGCGCGTCCCTCCGTGCGGGCAAACTCGTTTTGTGCGAGGAGCCGCTAATCGCTAGCGCGCAAACAAAGCAGGTGTGTTTGAGAGGGAATTCCGAGCTATGAATGCCACTCGGGCCGCATCGAATTTGTCTTTCCACTATCTGTACGTGGTGCACCGTGCTCTCTCGCACCGGCTTTCTGGAAGAGTCGGGCAGCGTCTTCGAGAGCATCTACCTAATGTGACTGGGGCGACGGTGAGGAACGTGACGCCGTTCCAGATGTTCAAGAAATCGGACGTTCGGTTCGATTCGGGATTAGCTGGAGTACGTCAATAGATTTTGGGTGATGCGCTAACGGTTCTGTTTTCAGGGTTCGGGGGCGTGCCGAAGGTGGTGAGTGCGGAGCCGATGGGATTGGCAAATGGGGTAGACGAGGGCATATAGTTCGAGCTGGAATCGAGAACGACGGAAAGAAGGTGAAATGCGATACGACGGTGAGCTTAAACGAGCCGTTTTGGAATGCAATTAGGGATGTGATGACGGTCGCGGAGGTGGTTGGGACAATGCGGCGGGAGAAACTACAAAAGTGACGTTGGAGAATTACATTTCGCCGTCGCCATATCATGTGCTGACTGTCGAGTGTGCGGAAATCAGCTCGTGGATGAAAATATCTATGCAGACTGGGATCAGAAGGGCTGGCTTCCTTCGTATCACCAGCTGGATTGATTTGTTAAGGACGATTTAATGGGGAGTGGTGCGACAAGGAGACCGGGAGCAGTTGACGGCGATAGACGACTCGATTGAGAGCGAGAACGAGGTCGGGGACATTCCCTTGATCAAGAATGTCTCGTATTTACCTTGTCGGTGCTACGAGAAGCAACGTGAATATGTTGACATTCTGGGAGTCAACCACGTTTCTGCCGAAATATGGCAGTTTCCCAAGTGAATCACCGGCACTTCACATTCCACTCGGCTCGACGGATTGCAATTCGCACTCACTCGACCATCTCTTCGGTACTCTCTGCCCTCAATCACTGCAAGGAGCTCGTCCGAAGGATACATATGCACACTGTTTGCACCAGAACATTCGCGCAACGCATTCTGGACTTTGCGAGCATTCAACATCGAAATCGCACAGATTATGTAAGAACAATTGTTGCGTCAAAGAAAATCTGCAAAGAAAATCTGGCGATTTTTGCCAATTTGTTTCCGAATGCTAGCGACAGAGCTAAGGATTCGAGTGCGGGACGATTGAGGTCGAGATAGTGGGTCGATGCTGTTGACGAATTTTATGATGTAAGCATATTCAATGAAGGCTTGATTGATTTGCTGAGTGGTTGATAGGGCCGCCCGCGACATCATCCGATTAGGATCGCGCTCCGCGGAACAGTGAAGAAGAGTTCGATGGGGAAGCAATTCCTTAAGAGAATCATTCAAGCGAAGGATGTCTTGATTACTTTACAAATGATAGCATCCGCTGATTGTTCGACGAAATCAAAAGGACCAACTCTCTGCCAATGCCCCTTCGACCTCGATGAAGGATCTCGAAACTTACGCTGAAAATACAGCATCGAGCCTGCTGTATTTGCAATTGCAGGCACTCGGGATCGAAGACCAAAATGCAGACCATGCCGCGAGTCATATTGGGAAGGCGCTCGGCATCGCGACGACTGTGCGCGGAATTCCCTATCTGGTTCGAGAGCGCCAATTGTGCCTTCCAACACAGCTTACTGCCAACGTATGAGGTAAGCAATTGGTTTGACAGTGTCAGCTAAATATAGTGACGAGCAGCATGGGTTGTCTTCGGAGGATCTTTTTCGCGGGGATGCAACCGCACTCACGAAGCTGTCCGACGTGGTGTTTGATATTGCGACGGGTGAGAACGACCATTTATTGCGCACAGGAACACTACAAAAATCGACGCTGCCCGCCAGTGTGCCAGCTCGATTGAGTGCTGTATGCTATTTTTCACGTTTTACTCTGATTTATTGATTATATGGTTCATAGACTGTTGTCCAGAACTACTTGCAGAGGTTGGACAAAGCAAATTTCAAATTTGGTTGACCCAAGTTGCAGAAGCGATCTGTCACTACCATTCAGAATATATCTAAACCACAGCGACAAACAGTTCATTGCAAGTTCAATAGATGTTGAACACCATCAGAACGAAACTCAGGCTCAACGAAGCAACCACTGACGCTTATGACCCTTGTTCCAACCATTTCTGCACTATCGTCTTCCCCTCCTTGTTCTCACACAAGTTTGAATACTTGATCAATGCTGGCTCCTTGAGTGCTCTCAAGTTCCTCGCGAAACTCATCACCGATTCTGGCACCGTCCGTGACTCACTCTGTGCCTTCTCATACTTCATCTGCATCCTCGTTCCCGCCCTACAGAGCCCGGTAACGCTTGCGTAGATCATCCTGAGCTTGGAGAAGTTTATCATCCCGTTGACTAACTTTGGATTCCCGTCGTTCATGAAAAGGATGTCTTTGAGGTAGATGCTCAGGATTGGAATGCAGTTCGGCATGGAGGCTTCAAGAGTGCGTCTGTAGATACGGTAGTTGTGCTCGGGGGTAACGAGGGATTCCAGATCTTCGAGCTGTTTCCGCCGCTTTGATTCCACAGCCTGGTGAGGAACTTGAGGATCGGATTTGAGAAAAGAAACGGGTCCTGGATGCACTTACTTCCCAGGACTGCTTGAGGCGGG
This sequence comes from Cladochytrium replicatum, assembly GCA_025526935.1. Classification (NCBI taxonomy): domain Eukaryota; kingdom Fungi; phylum Chytridiomycota; class Chytridiomycetes; order Cladochytriales; family Cladochytriaceae; genus Cladochytrium; species Cladochytrium replicatum. The sequence goes on along the minus strand of JAHLKD010000038.1, from coordinate 161,865 downwards.
TTACCGTAGAGGAGTTCAGTCCTGACACAAGAGCAAGAACGGTGTTGTAGTTGTTTTGCTTGTAGCATTTCTAAACAAATGAAGGTTGAAATTTGAGGCGGCGCTTGAGCTGCTTTGAGCTAACTCACCCCAGCAAGCTTTATCAGCTTTTCTATGATTCTAGCCCGAGATTGCACCTCGGGCTGAGTGCAAACTTCTGTTGCAGCCCAGTAGCTGACCTGAGCAATTGAAGTCGATCAACATACACAAAAAACATTGTCTTGACATCAACTCACAGAATTGAAGTGTTCGATCATTGCGTTCAAATTGGAAGTGTTCCCATGCCTTGATGCATCTGCATGGTCGGACCAAAAGTGAGACAAGAGCTCGATCGGTTTGATCGCTGCGAGGAGGCTCGCCTCAATTATTGTGAGTGCCACTGCAAGATCTTTTGGATCAACATCCCTAAACTCTATCCTCTCCGAAAGCTTGCTAACTGGATATGTAGTGGTTTTTGAATATGCTTGTGTTTTCGGCGATTCCTTTAAAATTCCGATGTTTATTTGGATCTAAGGTACTAATGTGATTGTCACAGCGTACCTTTACGTGAAAATAGAACCTTAAATGTCGTGCAATTAGGCGAGGAATTTGCGCGGAAGCGTGAGATACTGTAATGTCGGGAGACTCGTCGATGCCTTCCAGTGTTGCGACGAGCCGCTCCAGCGCGGCCCTTGCGGAAGCAGATCCGAAGTCGAGGTCCCAGTAGTTGTCTATCCATCTCTTGAGTACAGTGATAGCTCTTTCCACGCAAATTTTTAGTTTTAGAAAGTTGGTATGATTGTAACTGCCGACCTTATGCGAACAATGGGTCGCCATTTCCGAATCGCATCGATTTCCTGAAGACTGGCGCCTTCTGAAGGCTGCACGTGGAGCGTATCAGATCCATGTTAAGGGAAATAACATATTCAAAAATGCAACAAATTGATGTGGTAAGTAGATTGTTTTGGATATCTGGAAGTCAATTTATCGAGAAGCGTTGCTGCGTCTGTGACGTGGCGATATGTCAGCAGCACGCACTCAATGAAGTCACGATCTTTGGCTTTGCTTCAGTTTAAATTTGCGGAGAACAATCGTGAAGCTTACCTTGGGAACTGCAGAGTCGCTCGACGAGCTTGTCGAGAGAAACGGATGTGATGGTCCTCCAAGAAGTATGATCGTCTACCGGCTGAGGGTAAGTCACCTTCATGGGTATGCTGGACTGATTAATCAGCCTACCACCGATTTCTGCTTCATACTCGATTGTCCCAGTGCTAGGATTTCGCAGTAAACTCCATGGAAGCTCAACGTTCGATGTTGGGCCAATACCAAACGGTGTTTTCAGCAGTTGATCTGACGATTTAGCTCTGAAAGAAAAGTGAGTTGTTTTGTGTTATTAGAGATTTTTTCACTTACACTGCTGTAAGTTCTGACAAAAGTGAAATGGACTCTCTTTGATAAACCTCTCGATGTGTATCTGTTTGTTGGCACACTTATAAGCTTAAAATTTGTGCCATTCAATGCAAGTACCTCGAAGCCCAGATTGCGCGCCCTCACGCAGTGAATGGGCAAGCGACACGTTCGCGCTTGCTGTGTTGATCGTTGCCATCCACAGCATCTGTAAACCAATATTAATGGGTTGAAACAAAGGCCAACGTTGAAAAACAAACCATCTCGTCGTTGTCTTTCGCTATCAATTTCAGAATTCCACCTCGATGAATGAGATTGAAGTGGAACTGACTCTCGAGCAGAGGATCTGGAACGCACAAGCATCGCTCTGCACTAGATTTGAGCAATGATGATGAAGTTGGTGTACTATCTGTGCTGGACTCGATATGTTCTATCACTATGAATACTATTTTCAGTACAACGGGTACTACTAAATCCATTCTCTCGCAAACCTTCTTCGATAGTTATTCGATATCTTTCGAGGCTTAATCGGACAGGGAAAGTGGTTCCGTTGGCACACGCACATGTGAGAACACCTAAGAGTGGTGCCATTTCAGGAACCTTTGTCATGGTCGGGATATCTCCACTGATACTGAGAGCAAGTCCTTGAGTTATCAATGTTCTCGTGGAATCGGCTTGGTATTCAAATGTCGAGTTTTGTTTTAAGTAAATCAAGTGTCTATCCGAAAAACCAAAACATACCCAACTTGCCATCGTCGCCCGAAGCCCTTCGTGGATGAATTTGCGGACCTGCTTGCAGAAAATCCACCAGAGAAATTGGGTTCTCCCTTTCAATAGTTTTTGCCCGCTCATGTGTCACAGCCGCGTCGTCCTCCGCCAACATCTCCAGATCCGCAGAGTACTTTTCAGCGTCATTGGCGGACACACGGCGCTGTTTGCGAAGGTCTGGAAGGGACGCGCTGGGATTTACGGGGCTGGAGAGATTCCGCCTTGAGCCGCCTGCGAGGTTATCTCGGGATTGGAAAAATGGCGCGCTCATGTCGATGCTACGACGGAGAGTGTTTCTCCGCGAATGCTTCGCTAGGTTTGAACGAGAGTTGTTAAAGTCTGTAGGAAGAGACATGTATGAGAAATTGAGAAAGTTGGCTAATAGAAAAGCGGACCTGTTGTCGAATCGACTGCTTCATCTTCGATGAGAGATCCAATGGACCCGTTGGCGAGGTTCTGTTTGCTCCCACCGATCCCGGGTATGAATGGCTCCGAGTTTCTTTTTTTTGTCAAATTCCGCCCGAACGAACTACTTCGCGGTCCCTTGGTGAGGGTTTTGTCATCGTAAGTCCCGGACCCTTTCGAGCTTATCACCTACCGCAATATACTTGGGATCAAGACGTCTCTTTGAATACTTGCAGGAGAAATTACCTTATCATTGCATTCTACCGAATAGCATCCTCCAGCTTCGAGTTTGACCGATCCACCGAAGTCTGCAGTGATCGCGGCTTTTGTGGTTGTATCAAACAATACTGCATGTGGACCAAACCGGTAGATCACGGGAAGGACAGTTCCAGCCAGATATGGCACACCTTGAACCGTCGCATAGCTATACCTCTTAGTTTCTGTTGTGGAATTTGGGGTGTCGTCGTCAGACATAATAGCCAAGTTGACGATTGTCGATGTAGACGTCTTATCCGGAATATTAAGGTAGGAAGTGTTGTCTGATTCGATTAAGTTTGATCCAGTGATCGGCGAATGCTTTTTGAATTGATCACGCTTATGCCCTTTGTCTTCGTAATCCATGGTGCTCAGTGTGTGAAATGCAACCGTACTTGCAATGAAATACATTATTTGGCCAACAACAGCCCCACTCCAGACCCGCACGGCTGGCAATTCCCTATCTGCTAAAATGTACTCCATCAATCTTCCTCCTCCTCCTCAGTGTACTTGAATTCAAAGTAGTCGTCATCAAAGAAGTGCACTCTCACAAAACCGTCTTCACCACCACTTGCAAAACTCTTTCCATCGGGGTGGAAAGCAAGGGTGTTAATCGGCCCGAAGTGTCCCTTCACACGTCCAATTTCCTCCTGGAACACAAGGTGGTAGAATCGCACCTCGAACTTGCCCTGGCGAGCATCTGTTTGTGTCACCCTCATCGCATCCTGTCCACCTCCCAACATGATCTTAATTACGAAGCACTCATTTAGCCTTTTCTTAAAAATAAGTTGTGAACTTACGTGGGCTCGTAGCGGGGACATAGCAGCAGCATTAACGGGTCGCTCCGTCTCATATCTCTTCATCACCTTCAGCGTCTTAGCGTCCACCACCTGGGCACTGTGGTCCTTGCTCGCTGTGATCATGTGCGAGCGGTCCTTCGAAAACTGCATGTCGGTGATCTGGCCGTCGTGGATTTTGACCGATTTGACGAGCTCTCCGGACTCTGCGTCCCACATTGACAGAGTTCCGTCTTCGTGTCCGGTGTAGATGTAGCGGTTGAGTGCTCCCCATTCTGCAACAGTTACTTTGGAACCAGGAACATTTATGATTCTGAGAGTCTCGTCATCCTCTGTTCACCACAAATCGTTTAAGTCTCAATCAACCGTGGGGTCAAATTGATGCTTACGGTCTTCCGGGTTCTCGGCGATTTCAATGATGTGAATTTTGCACTTTTGACCCATGGTGGCATCTGTAACGTAGAGAGCCTGGCTATCGCCCTGTGCGAATGCGACGACACGAACAGCCTGTTTGTGTGCCGACCGCCATTGGAAGAGCTCTTTCCCGGTGTAGACGTCCCACATACGCATTGTAGCATCCGCGGAAGCGGTTAGAAGCCGTTTAGAATCGTCTGAGAATAGCGAAAGATCAATAAGAATCTGAAAAATCCTCAAATCCTCAAATGCTCAATTCCTCCTCGACATCAAATCGTGCAGATTTGTCAAAATTAAACCGGAGAGAATTCATCATCGTATCAACAAAGACGGTCATCCCACGTAACACCCCTTCATCCTCCAAACGGGCATTCTCGTCCAATTCTTTCACGATGTCATCCCGACTCATCCCAATGCTTACAGCTGATGTCCAGGTCCCAGACTGTTCCGTTGTGGCCGTTGAATGTGCCGAGTCGCTCTCCATTGTGCGAGAACCAAACGCAAGGTTTCGAGTCCTTCGAGACCGAGAACAGCAGGTCTCCGTCCCTGTTGTACTTGATCTTTGTGAGAGAGCGTACGTGACCTACGAGCAGAATTGGACGCTATTCGCAGTGTTAGCCCACAGAATCATTCCTTGTTTGAGTGCAATTTCAATTCTGTACCATTTTTCTAAAGCTGTGGCACGTCTGTGGCGGTGTGGGACACAACAACAGGATGGGGAACACGCCCTCGGGTCACACAAAGTCGCCAAAGTCGGCACAGGCAATGAAAGAGCGCTTCGAGAGGGCACAGAAGAGCGGTGTGCTCACAATCCAGGAGGCACGCTTGAAGGAATTCCCTTCTCGGCTGTTGGAGAGCACTCAAGCTGCCACCGTCCTTCGCAATGTCGACTTGTAGGTGTGGTCCTCACCAGTCACATTATGAAGTTTACCTGAATATCTCTTCTGGACTGCACTTGATTAGAGGAAACAACCGCATCAAGGAAATGTATGTGCTGTTCATCACATGTTGCTTTACTGTTTGATATATCGAGGTGGTTACTTAGTCCTGTGGAGATATCAAAATGGCAGCAGTTGCGTGTGCTATCTCTCGCGGGAAACAACATCGAGAGGCTCCCTGATGCATTGTTTATGCTTGTCAAGTTGGAACGCCTAAATGTCAGGTTGGTTGTTGAAGTAGAGGGGGAAATTTCCTTTCTCTTTTTTAAACCAAATTACAGTCACAACAGCTTGGTATGGATATCTGATGATATCGGCAACCTGAAGCAGCTCAAGTCTCTGGACCTATCGCACAATTCGTCACTGAGCATCCTCCCTGACTCAATCGGAGGTTTAAAAAAGCTATTAGAGCTGAATTTAAGCCACTGTACAGCACTCCGAAAGTTGCCGGATGGGTTGGGGGGATTGGGCGATGTCGAGCAGATTGATTTATCGGGTTGCACCGCACTCACAGAACTCCCTGCCGGTTTTTCCCAGATGCTGTCGGTCAAGACTATTTCCTTGAAAGGCTGTACCCAATTCGCAAAGGTTCCATCTGATCTGCTAAAGTTTACAACCAAATTGGTTCTGATCGATTTGACGGGAACGATATTGGGTGAGGAAGGCTTGGTCGGACTCCGCCTCGAAGGTTATGATGAGGTAGGGCATGAACATGCGCATTTTGGGATGAATCGCCTAAAGCTGTTCTCCCCAAGTATATTGCAAGGCGGAAGTTGCGAATTGATCAAGTTGCGGGGTAAAAGTGCGCACTTATGGCATCCCCATTTTTTGAATTTCTATCGCTATGATCTTTGCTGTCGAGTTTCCAAAACATATTTGCTGTATTCAATTTCAAGTGGGACAGGCCTGATATGCGGCACAGTCACTGAGCATACGCCACACCTGTCAATAGGAACACAACTGTTTAAGAAGTCGTCGGTTTGAGGGAATTCCTGCCATAAGATGCTCACCACCCAAGAAATGCGTGAGTTGACGGGAAACCCCAGCAACATTCGGAACGTGTCCGTTATATCGGTACGTTTGCCAAGAGCTAATCATGCACCACTGAACTTTTGTACAGCACCGTGGCCATGGGAAGTCGACGCTTATCGCTTCACTCGTTGAACAGTGCGGGATCAAAATGCATCATTCTGTCAATCGCGATGAGGCTGTTAAACTGACATCACGTCCTGTTTCGATGCTCCACGTAAAACCAGGCGTTGACTCTCAATCCCCAGATGGTCAGTTGTTGGCTTGATCCTTAAAGAAAATAATCAACACTTCATGTGCAGAGCGTGACTTCTTAATCAACCTAGTGGATCTTGGATCCCATTTTGACCCTGTGATAATCACCGATGGTGCAATTATTGTAGTTGATGTGATGGAGGGCTTCACTAATCAGACAGAGATCCTTCTCCGCAAGGCGCTAATGGAGCGAATCAAACCGGTTCTATTCGTCAACAAACTAGACCTTGCCATTTTCGAGTTTTCAAGCGACGATCTGTTTGCTGTAATTTCAGTGTCGCGACCTCGTTTGCTTTGCTCACAAATAGATTTGCTAGAGACTTCGAGGAATCATTGAACAAGTGAATGCGATACTCAGGGGCCACAGAGACAGCGCACTTGGAGATCTGGGGGTATCTCCAGAGCTCGGAAGCGTTGCGTTTGGTTCCGTGCTTCAAGGATGGGCCTGGAATGTCCCACAGTTCGCGAGGCGACACGCGGCAGAGTTTGGTATGGATGAGAAGAAGATGGCGACCCTCTTGTGGGGTGATAACTACTACGATCCCGTTGCGAAAACATGGGGAACGAGTGATACCGGAGTCAGTGGCGAACTGCTAGAGCGCACATTCAACAAATTTATCATCGATCCGATTCGTCGCATCCATGACGCTTGCATGAATTCCCACAACTTCTTGGCTCTGGGGGAACATGGGATCCGGATTCCAATGGAAGAGCAAAGCCTCGAGGACGTACAACTCTACGTAGCAGCGATGAAAAGGTTTACTTCACTCGCCAGTGCTCTTTCAGAGTTGATGATTCTCCACCTGCCATCGCCTGTGACTGCTCAGAAATATCGCTGTGATCTACTTTACGACGGCAGAAGAGATGAATCACACCAAGCGATATCAAACTGTGACGCCTATTCCCATCTTATGGCATATGTTTCCACTTTTTTCGCGACGTCTGCAAAGAGGTCATTTGTAGCTGTCGCACGGGTTTTCTCTGGCACAATATCAACTGGTCAGAAAGTTCGAATCCAGGGACCAGGATATTACCATGGAGGCAAGAGTGATATCTTTATTACGTCGATCGAGGATGTATCTGTTGTTGTATTGAACGGTTGCCTCGAGTCGATTGACGAATGTACGGCCGGGAATATTGTTGTGATATCAGGCATTGCTCAGTTTCTTCTCACATCCGGTACAATCACAACATCTGAGAAAGCAAAGAACTTCTATGCGGCCAAAGTTTCTAGTGAATTCCTTGTTGAAGTCGCTATTGACGTGACCAAACCTGAAGATCTTCCAAAGCTCATCCAAGTTATGAAACGGCTCTCTAAATCCTGCCCTTTCGTGGCTTGCAGGGTATCAGATGCGGGCGAACACATTGTCGGTGGTCCCGATGAAGAGTCGCTTGATATCGCGATTGCGGAGTTGGAGGAGTATGCTGGTGTCCCGATCACGAGGAGCGAGCCATTCACACATTTTCGGGAAACTGTACGAGCGCAATCAAGCAAAGTGTGCCTCGCGAAATCTCCAAACAAGCATAACAGACTGTTTGTGAAGGCCGAGCCTTTGGATGTGGAGATCGTCAACGCCGTCGAGTCGAGAGTGCTCGGACACGCGAAAGACCAGGGAGAACGTTCGATCACCATGCTTGAAGGACTGGGGTGGCACATGGCTGCCGCGCGGAAGGTTTGGTGCTTCGGACCTGAATTTATTGGTCCGAATATGCTTGTTGACATGACAAAGGGCGCGTCACATATTCATGAAATCAGGGACGGTTGCGTGAGCGCGTTCCAATGGGCGACAAAGGAGGGATGTCTGGCTGATGAACCGATGCGCGGTGTTCGTTGCAACATCCTTGATGCATTTATGGTTAGTGTGAGGTTCCGGTATATACTCTTATCTCTTATGCTCTTTATTCAAGTTTTCTGACGCAATTCACAGAGGCAATGGGCAAATCATTCCAACACTTCGACGCGCCGTTTACGCATCGTTGCTCACGGCTGAACCCGCCATAATGGAGCCAGTCTTTCGAACAGAGATCAGTTTTCCTGCAGCTGATTTGGACTTTGTGAAAAACACCCTGAAACAACGCGATGGGCGTGTGGTGTTCGGGGATCTGGGCACGGTTTGCAAGGTCACAGCACATCTGCCAGTTCAAAAGTCGTTTGGGCTCTCCAAAGCGCTAAGATCTAATGTAACTGGGACAGTTACCTTTCAAAGCGTATTTGATCATTGGGAAACAATGGAAGGATCACCTCTTGAAAGTGGAAGCACTGTTGAAGATGTTGTGAAGTGCATACGAAAGCGGAAGGGATTACATGAGGACATTCCACCGCTAGACAAGTTTCTTGATAAACTTTGATGGTACTGAGTTCTTGCGAAATATGAACGTTGAATTTATAATCTGGACCCTCACAAAGCCTTCAAAGCGGCGCCTAGCTTCCGTAGTTGTACTGTACAGAGGCATTTAATACACGAAGTGTTCACCATCGAAGAAGCCAGCAAACTACTCCATGTCGAAAGCCCTGCTCAACCGGTCTACACAACCGACGCACTGCAGTCTTCCAGTGCGAATGGGCTCATCATCGTTCTGGAAAAAATGGTAGAAGCGCTGCATGGATTTAGCCAGCGCAAACGGCCACGTCAATGTCCTCGAATGGCGGAAATCAAGCGGTATACGGCTTATACGCGTACGTCATGCTGGCGTCGAGTGACGGGAGACTGAAACTTGCAGCTGTTGCACAAGAAAAGAAAGCTTAAGATGAGGCTAGCAGAAACGGGCATATCGATGAGCTGGATGGGGTACCAGCCTCGATCTGATGTAAGAAAATCCATTTGACAATGCGAGTGAGAACGACGAAGTCGAGTGGTCTTGAAGTGATCTAGAAGTTTGACAGGGCTTTTGAGTCTGCGAGCGAGAACGGTCACATTGACGTGCTCGATTGGTGGATGGCCAGTGGCTTTAAACCAACTTGGCCGAAGCAAGCGATAGATCTCGCGAGCGCAAACGGTCATATTCATGTTCTCGAGTGGTGGAGATCGAACGATATCAGACTTCCCTTGCCCTTTCCAGGCAAATATAACTGGTACAGCGCTTGCCCTCGCTTTATTGCAAGTTCGTCTGATGAAACTTGCAAGGCTACTGGCTTTAGAGGTTTCGCCATGTTGCAGTCGTCTGAATCCATCGCGTCAGTGTCTGGCTAACTGCTCTGTGACACCGGATAAAGTGGAGATGCCAGAGGGTGGCATAGCGTAGTTTCTACAAGGCGGTGATTAGATCTGTTTTCATAATAGAATTATGGTTCTTTAACTTCAAAAAAGCAAGCACAGTGTCCATGTCTAGAATTGAAAGTGTTGATAAGTGCACTTTTCGGTGTACGGGATATCATACCATTACTTTGATTTCTGGACCGGTTCGAGAGTGGAGGGATAGAAAGAAGCGTTCACAATCCAGGAAGAAAAAGAGCTCACTTTGGGTTCGGATGGTGGATTTTGAAGGACGATGGGGGTTTCTAGCCCAGGGCTGCCTACCTGCCAAAGAATGGACAGAAGCGGTGCGATTTTTAAAAACGGCAAGATGCCGATTATCTTGCATGTTTCTGCTTACCTTTGCAAAGTCTTTGAGGTGGGTGAAATGGCCTTGTTTACATCCGTATTTATGTTGAAGACTTCTTTAACAGTTCCCTGTACCAGTAGGGAGACAGTATCGCAGAGACATTTGGAGAGTATTCCGTATTCGCAGTGATTCTATTTTAAGACGTCACGCTTTCCATTCAACCGCACAACTTTTGATACTTTCTCACGTTTGTTAGACACCCAAAATTTGCTCACGTCCTCGAACATGTCTTTTGAGCAAATGGTCCCGGCGGAAATCATCGACAAGATCCTCGTCCTGGTCGGCGAATGGATCGGCGACCCGAAGGCCGCCTTCAAAGCCGCCACTGTCCTCCGAAGACGAACGGTCCAGAGCCGGTTTGTCCACGAGGTGATATCTCTCGACGATGCCAGCAGACTCGGCAACATTGCGCTGTTGCAGCTTCACTTGGAAGCACCACCCCGTCTTCCTCGCTACACTACCGCCGCACTAGAATCTGCCAGCGCAAACGGCCACGTCAAAGTACTCCACTGGTGGAAGTCAAGTGGTCTCAAACTGCTGATACCGAAATCCGCCCTCGATCTAGCCAGCGCAAATGGGCACGTCGAGGTAATTGAATGGTGGAAATCCAGTGGATTAAGGCTCATATGGTCACGATCCGCAATGGACAACGCAAGCGAGAACGGTCACCTTCGTGTGCTCGACTGGTGGAAATCGAGTGGACTTGACCTGATGCATATCAGTCCTTTGGACAACGCGAGCGAGAAAGGGCACATCCATGTTCTCGAATGGTGGAAATCGAGTGGACTTGCGCTGAAATGGAGCTCGGCGATGGACAACGCTAGTGAGAACGGCCACATCTCGGTCCTCGATTGGTGGGTCTCGAGCGGCCTCGAACTGAAATGGACTGAACGTGCCATGGACCTTGCGAGCATGAACGGCCACGTACAAGTTCTGGAATGGTGGAAATCGAGCTCGCTGGTGCTCAAGTGGTCCGATTGGTCAGCATTGTACGCGAGCTCCAGAGGCCACGTCAAAGTTCTCGAATGGTGGGCGTCGAGCAGGTTAGAATTGAAGCATTCGTCTACCGATTGCTTTGAGTACGCAAGCGAGAATGGTCACGTCGATGTGCTTGATTGGTGGACGTCGCGCGGGTTGAAACTAGTGTGGCCGAAACGGGTGCTGAATGTTGCGAGCAAGAACGGGCACATTCATGTTCTCGACTGGTGGATGGCGAAAGGAGTTCCGCTGCGGTGGACTGATGAGGCGATGGACGGTGCTAGCCAGAACGGTCACATTAAAGTTCTTGAGTGGTGGAAGTTTAGTGGCCTTGAGCTGAAATGGTCTGCCTTTGCCATGGATTCTGCAAGCGAATACGGTCACCTTGACGTGCTCGAATGGTGGAAATCGAGCGGGCTCCGGCTGGAGTGGTCCGAGAGCGCAATGGACGGTGCGAGCGACAAAGGTCACATTGAAGTTCTAAATTGGTGGAAATCGAGCGGTTTCGATCTGCAGTGGTCCGAGTCAGCGATGAATTGTGCGAGCAGGAACGGCCACATTGCCGTACTTGATTGGTGGAAATCAAGCGGACTCGAATTGAAGTGGTCCGACACCGCGATGGACAGCGCAAGTCAGAACGGGTGCATCGACGTCTTGGAATGGTGGATCTCCAGCGGACTTGAGCTTAAGTGGTCGGAATCGGCCATGGACGACACCCCTCTGCACGTGCTCGATTGGTGGAAATCCAGCGGACTTGAACTAAAGTGGTCTGAAACCGCCATGGATCGTGCCAGTGAGAATGGCGAAATTGAGGTGCTCGACTGGTGGATAGCGAGCGGGCTCGAGCTTAGGTGGACAGAGCAAGCAATAAACTCTGCCAGCGAGCTTGGCGAACTTCTTGTTCTCAAATGGTGGGCATCGAGTGGGCTTCAGCTCAAGTACTCTGACGAGGCAATTGACGGAGAGAGCAGGTACCTGATGTATGTCAGTCCTTTGGACAACGCGAGCGAGAAAGGGCACGTCCATGTTCTCGAGTGGTGGAAATCGACTGGACTTGCGCTTCATTACACTGACTGGTCAATGGACTCTGCGAGCCTCTACGGGAACATCGATGTTCTCGATTGGTGGAAAGCAAGCGGGCTTGAGCTCAAGTGGTCAGGATACGCCATGGATTCGGCGGCCGAGTGTGATTGCACCAAGGCGATCCAAGTTCTCGATTGGTGGCGATCCAGTGGGCTGGAGCTGAAGTGGTCCGAGGGTGCTATGGACAAAGCAAGCGCAAACGGCCACATCCGGTTGCTTGACTGGTGGAGATCTAGCGGGCTGGAGCTGAAGTGGTCGAGCAGCGCAATGGATCATGCGAGCGAACGAGGTCATAATCATGTTCTCGACTGGTGGAAAGCAAGTGGTCTTGAAATGAAGTGGTCGACGAACGCGATGGACCATGCAAGCATGTGTGGTTTTGTTTCTGCCCTCAACTGGTGGAAATCAAGCGGGCTGCAGTTGAAGTACAGCTCGACTGCGATGGATCTCGCCAGCTCAGGGGGCCATATCGATGTTCTCACCTGGTGGAAATCCAGTGGCCTTCACTTGAAATACACCAAGATGGCGATGAACGGGGCGGCCGAGAATCAACACATCGAAGTTCTTTTGTGGTGGAAAACAAGTGGGTTAGAGAAGAAGTACAATACCGACGAAGTGTGGGATATGAAAGAAGAGGTTCATCGATGGTGGCAGGCTAGTGGACTGGAATTGCCCAAGAGCGGAGAAGAAGAGGATGAAGACGAATAAGCCCAACATCAATAAAGAAATAAAGAGGTGGTGGCCGTCACCAGTCCAGTTATTCCAATTGATTGAGACGATATGAAGATGGGGTTCTATTAACATTGCTATTTTCTAACAGTTTCCCACCCCCAGCGTGGCAGTGCCGTCCTCCAGTTCCAATAATTCTCGCCCAATTATTCCCATTCCCATTCCAAGGTGTTCTGTCAACTCGTCGACTCTCAACTCTCACACCGAACACCTCGGTGTGTTGTATACTGCGTTAAATAATGGCTGCCACAAGGTTGTATCTGCTCTCGCTGTCTCGACTACCTGCTGACTGACGCTCTTTATAAAGACAAACCGGTCTGCCAACCTTCTCCTCTCGCCTCCCTTCCAACAGAACCGCCACCGTCTACGCAAAGCCTGCCTTCGTTGCTTCTCCCGTCGCTGCTCCCGTCTCACCACCTGCTCCTCTCACCGCTTCGATACCCACAAGCGAACCAACATCTGCGACTTCCTCTCTCACTTTAAGCAGGTCTAAAAGTGATAACCCCTTTTTGGAAGATGTGAACATTACAGATTTGCTCGAAAAGGAGTCTCTTTCGCTGATGAACGGTGATGATGATGAAGAACTAGACCAAGTTTCTCCGCTCACTCGCGAGAAGTCGTTTATCCTTCCGTCAAAGGATATATTTGCTCCTGCATCCCCTGCTATCCTGTCGCCCACAAAACCTGTCGAAGGGTTCTCGATGGCCGACCAGGATTCTCTCAGCGCTTTGCTCTCTCCCCTCAATTCACTGCTGTCACCTTTGTCGCCTCCGATTCCTCCAACGTCGCCTCAAACTTTTCATCCATCGGCTGCGGCTGCAAACGCCCTCCTGGTTGATGCTCAGTCAAAACGCTCCTCTGTGCGACGCTCAAAGTTCTCGTTCCCATCTCCCCTGCTCATTCCAAAGTCATCGGATGGGAAGCGGCTCGACCTGGCAAAGTTGCCCCTCCCCATCGTTGAAGCAGTCGTCTCACGGATGCGCTCCACTGCTGATATTATTAGCTGCATGCTTGTGAACAGGCACTGGTCTGTCGGTGCTGCAAAGGCTCTGTACCGCCACCCAAACCTCCCATCAGCCGATACGTTTCAGCAACTGGTTTTGGCTCTGCTTAACCCCACTGCGACGCATCCCTATCCAGCTTTCGTGCACGAGCTCAAATTCCGCCCAGCGCTTTCAGAAAACATTTTGATGGGTGATGTGGATGTTGCCCTTCAGCTGTTCCCGAACCTCCGAACGTTATACCTCGACCGTTGCCCAACTGCCTCAAACGTTTTGGTTCAATCGCTCTCTGACCACAGCCGCCAACTCCGCCGCTTGTATTTGAGCAACACTCCCGTCACAGATGCTTTCATCCCCGACCTCGTGCGGTCTTGCCCGAAACTCGAGGACGTGGACTTTTCACACACGGGCGTCACTGTTGGAGTGATTAGGGTGCTTATCGACAAGTGTGAGTCGATTCACTCCATTTCGCTGGAGGGATGTGGACCGTCGTCGAAGTCAGTTTCGCTGGACCCTACATCCACTTTCATCCGACCCTTGAGGGTGCTGAACTTGAAGAACTCTGGAATTCAGGACCACGTTTTCCGCTATGCGGCGATGCGATGTCCTGACCTCCACACTGTGACTCTGGAGGGATGCGCAGCAATTACGGATGACAGTATAGTGAAGCTCGCATTCGGTTCGGCCGATTTGCGCAAACTCGATCTTTCTTTCTGTCCGTATGTTACTGATCTTTCCCTCCACGCCTTGAGCATGCACTCCAAGGCTCTTCGGAGCGTGAACCTGTCGGGATGTGACGCAATAACCCCTGATGCTGTTCACAATCTTTCGAAAAGCTGCCCTCGTCTCGACGAGCTTATTCTCCATGGCTGTGCTCGCATCCTCACTTCTTTTGTGCGTGACTATTCGACCCGACAGTACGAGCTTGACTGCGCTATCCGTGGTGCTTCTATCCAATGGCTTGCCGGGCACAAAGCACAACAGGAACTTCGTGCTAAGTCCCAGAGCATGCAGGTTGCTCAGGCCACTCAGACAGATAGTGAAGCTAACATCGACACCGATTCGTTCGATTCAAAGTCATCTGCGACGACCTTGGCTTCTCGAGACTCTATCGGGTTGTCGAAGGACACTGCAGAGGTTCTCATGAAGTTTGCCGAAGCTATTGTCGAGGGCAAGTGGGTCCCCCCTGGTGCCAACTGGGGAGCATCTGGAAACGTCACACCTCGTGCATGGTCCGACAACAAGGCCAACTCGCCTGGAGATGACACTTCGTCTGCAACCACTGCCCGTGGCTCTCAGCCTTGGAGTGGATGGCACCCATCATGGGGATCTCCAGGAGCTGTCGCCTCGCAGCCCGGATCGACCCCGGGGACTCCCCCGAACGGTCGCACTTCCTGGGCACCCGCGGACACCCGCCGGATCTCAAAGCTTGTCAACCAGCGTCTGTCGACGGCCTGGAGCGACAACAGCTCCTCCGGCAGCAGCACGGGTAGTCCGGTCGCCACCGTCACGACCACCAAGCCGATCTCGAACGGCCGCAAGCCCATCACCGGGCTCCCAGTTCCCACACGCATCCCAAGCGGCCGCTTGAGCGTCAGCATCAAGAGCGGGATCCCCGTCCCCGGCGGCGTCGCCCCGATGTCGCCTTCACGCATCCCCGGTACGCGCACCTCGACCACCTCGTCGGCCAGCGAAGCCTCCCCACGCACCAGCTGGGCCTCCACGACCTCCCCACCAAGCACGCTCCCACGTCCATCCACCGGCCTCCCTCTCCCGACTCCTACTCGCACGAGCGTGCTCGTCTCGAAGCTCCCGACGGTCTCTGAGAGCCCGAGGAGCATGTTGCCATCCCCGTCCGTGACGCGGACTGCGGTGAGCACACCGTCGACCCCCGCGACGGGGTACAAGCCCAGGCAGTTCAAAAAGTTTAACGACGACGGGCTCGGGATCGCTAGTTTGAGCGTTGCGAGCAAGACGGCTGGAAATACAAAGACGGCTGTGGGGTCGCCGAGCTCAGCGGGAAGAACGCCTTCGAAGGTGACGAGCGCGGCTGTAAGGGTGCCGACGACACCGTCGACGCGGACTAGAGTCGCAAAGTGAATTTGAGTGGGCTAGGATTTTGAGGTTCTTTATCTTTTTTATAAAGTGTTTTTATCCTGTTAGTTTGTTTTTCTCTCTTAAAATTTGCATGTTGTGTGTGTGTGAGTTTGTTATATGACCCTCCATCGGTCCGTCTTTCTTTTGCGCTGTGTGTTATATCCCGTATTCGTCGACTCTTTTTGTTTATTTAAGAGCCGATGAAGGATACCTTTTTTAAGAAAGTTTTCATTTTCGGTATTTGGATTTTTGAGTGTGTTGTAACAAGTCATTTTTTTTCTGAACGGTGCGGCCTAGTGGGATCTACGGTCGTTGGTTATATTTTCCACAGCCGGTTTTGTTTTGTTTGGGAACAACGACATTTTCCAAGAATGGATTTTCAAATGTCGTTGTTATTCTTTTTATTTCTCTCTGTTCGGGATCTATGCGATGGGTTGTTATTGGTCATGGTAAGCTCCCATCATCTTCTTTATGCTCTTTTGAAGAATGCTCTACGGTCCCGGATCACATTTGGTTCGACATCTTTTTTTTGGGATGGCGAAAGAAGAAAAACAGGGGGTGTTCCGCTTTTTTTGTTTCATTGTAAAACTTTACTTCTTTTTCCTAGCTTCTTTTTCATCGACCACCCAGTTTACATTTTTCTGTTGGTGCTGTTTTTCTCTATCCCATCCCACTTTTCTTCATTTTCACATTGTCCAAATAGTGATGATGATGTTAAACAAATCCAATGTTTTCCCCCTCGGACATGCCTCTGGAGCAATCAATTTATTGCATCATCCGAGAAATTTTAAGGCTGCACTTTCTATTGCATCGATTAAAAGTATCATTTTCGGACATTAAATCAGCATCAGATTTCATACCTTTTTGATGTGATAACAATCAGACTCACTTTATTCTCTACAGTGAAACGTCTGAAATTGAACACCTCACCAGCAAGAATTATGGCCAAGATTGTACACTAGCGGACACACATAATGATATCTCACCCCACTGCCCCTCCCCAGAAGTTGAGATGCCGCCACTTTCCCACTCACACAGTGAATACAGGCACCAAACTCCGCTAAAAGAAGGCGACTCTAGGCGATAAAATAGAGCCTTAAGAAGCTAGACTCCAGTGTATCGACCCAGGATGTCACTGACAAATTTGCTGTCTCGGCTGCAACTGGGAGAAGAAAAGAGAAATATATTCAAGCGAGGGCTGCCGGAAACGAAGCAATTGATTCCAGGCACATGCCTCGAATTGACGGCCTTTGCTGGAGTTCTTGATGAGCGAGTTTTTGTCCTGGTTTGTGGCGGCAAGGTGTTAAAAACCAAGATTGTTTCCTGGCAGATGTAGGGCGTTTCTAGCTGTGTTGTAGCTAGCACAACAGCTCCAGGTTCTGTCTCTTGGCTCAGTACCTGTTGGTGTGTGTATATGCCTAATAATCAGGCAGGCTGTACACTACACCAAAGCTGGTCAGGCAACTAGGGAATGCTGTGGTAAAAGACATTGGTTACATCAACTCCTATATTCAAATGAACAGTGTTGTGTGAGTGAATGTCTGTGGTACTAAATGCCCACCCAACACAGAACCTGCCAAACGTGGAAATAAATCCATGAATAACAACTCGTTGCCTTGATGCTCAACCTTTCCAACTTTTACAGCGGCTGGGTCAAATGCTTTCGGAGGCGACACAACATTGTCTTCAAAAGGCACTCTACAGGGCGCTGAAATGGAACAGATTACTGACGAGAACTGGAATAAGAACCTCTCTGCCATGTTGAGGGATATCAATCCGAAGAATGTCTGGAATATCAATGAAACCGGGCTTTTCTAGAGAGGTGTTTCGACTCAGAGTTTGGTTGTCAGTGGCGACAAGGCGAAGGGGGCGAAAGGTTGCAAAAGAGAGGACGACAGTTTGCTTACATCTGCGGCGGGTGAGAATTTTGAACCTTTTGTCATTGGGAAGGCTGCAACACCTCATGCTTTCAAGAAGTCTCTCGCAACAAACGTTTACTGGAAATCCAATAAGAAGCAATCATCAAGAATTTCAAAATGCACTCCTGCAAAGAGCACTCTATTAGCCACCAGCTTGGACGACTAAGGTTCGGCGGGTCCGGGTTTCAGTGGCGACCCGCATTAACCCTTTGGGTCGGGTCGGGTTTGTCTGGGGACCCGCCGGGTCACTGACAGGTACAAAGGGAATACCCGGACCCGAAGTGGTTGAAACCCGTACCCGACCCTGACCCGCCGGGTTTTTGCTGCCCAGGAGAGGATCGATTGAACTTTGAGTTAGACCACGGATATTTACATGAACACTTTGTGTCTGTGTGGACAGTGTGTATTTTAGAAACACTATCGTAAAAAGAAACAAAACTCCACTGAACAATCACAAGTTGATAGGTGGAACAGCCCAAATCAGCTTCTGTATCTGGTTCATATCGTCAGAGTCCCATCCACCACTGGTTACGTCCTTCGCCAACCCAGTCCTGATGAACCAATCAATGTCGTCATTTGAAAGCATGAAATCCTTGGCTAAACCTGTCTTCCAAGGTTTCCAATCCACCTCAGGGAGTGTTATGGACGAAAGATGCCCGATGTATGCCGTCCAGAACCTTAGCCACTCAGAAGGATAAGCATCCACTAATGCCCTGAACATGCGATAGATAGTGGCAGACGTACTTAGCGAATTATTGTGCCGTATCCAGTTTCCGAGCAAAATGTGCACCCTAAGAAGAGTAAGGCTGCTCCGAGCACTGCTACTTGAAGTTGATATTCGGCTTGAGCGGTCGTCTGATTCAACAAATATCGGCCGTAAAAACTCATTTCGGGAGAGGACTTTGTAGTTATCGTTAACGTACTTGATTGATGGTGGAAGAGACGGCAATTTAAGGTCATAAATAACCTCATTGATCTTATGCATCTGGAAGCAGATACCCTGGATGACCTCTTTCACCAAAAGGATAGCCGTACGACGGTGCTGCTGCAGGCTAAGCAATGCAAGGGAACTCGTTGGAGAACTGGTTTGATGTACCTTCGGAATTCTACCAATCCCCTTGATAGCCGACGATATGCTTATTGGGCCGGCTGTTGATGTTGGCGCCGCAGGTGCTGCAGCTTCTGAATGACCAGCCTGTCGTTTCAGAGCAGCAAGCTCTCCCTCCAAAGCGGTCACACGTGATTTCCATTGTGAAATCTCCTGGGAAGTCGCCTGCTTCTCCCTTTCCATTGCAGCAGTGATCTCCCTGAATCTTGCTAGCTCTTCGTGCTCGCCGTGCTGAATCAATGCACCCGCCCTGCCCAATTCATCAATGAGAGCCTTCTCTCGCACTTCTGCTGCGATGCGGGTCCTTCTCTCGTTCATTGCAGTCTCTTCAAGATCTTTTGTCATGTTCAACAGTCGTTCTCACTGTTTGAGGACCTGTTTTGTCCTTTCACTCCTCATCTGCTCGTTTGATGGTCGCTTGGAACTCGTCAACCTTTGCAGTGACAGGCATTCCTCTGTAAATGCCGTACTTGTGTCCCTGCCGCCTGTAAAGTCCAGAAATGTTGTTTCCTTCTGAAAGGAAGAGCTTTTCAAGCACTCCATAGGATAGGCGTTTGCTGCTGTTATGAACTCCGTTCGTCCACTGCATTCATCGTGAACTTCGTTCAGGCTTGACGAACTAGCTTGCTGTCAGAGTTAAGTCGGTCGATCAACACTTGACGAACAAATCTTGGGCCGCATTCATCACGATTTGTTTGACAGTTGCTGATGAAGTCCTCCGAGTCGTAGCTGTGGCTGCTTGCTTTGAATTTTCGATACCAAAGTCGTATGTCTGAAGCAGGACAGAGTCCGTCGATGAGCAAATAGTCAGCATCCCCTTTAGTACCACGTCGCGCCGGTTTCTTTGAAGTAGCTGTCGATTTGACATCTGTCGATTTGATATCAAGGCCAACTTCTGCTTCTTCCTTCAGAACCTGATCCCAGAGATGTTTCAGGTGCAGTCACCGGTTCTGCACTTGATTCTCTTTCAGATGATGGTCTGGATTGTTTCAACGCTCGCTTCTTTGTAGTTTGAGGCATGGTGTTTGTACTGTTTGTCGTGGGAAGATACAGGCCTGGTGTTCTTAGCCGGAATGTTACAGGAATGTATGCTATAATACTTCCCTGATACTATAGTTTTCTACCCGTGAAAATAATAATAAGCTAGGGAAGAAACTGGCTAGTAACATTGATAGAGAGGTTAGCTGTACTTGATAGAGATCACTGAAGTACCGTCAATGAGTTGAGAAAGTGTCCGGGTGGACAGAATCCTATTGCTAGTAACATTGATAGAGAGGTTAGCTGTACCTGATAGAAATTACTGAAGTACCGTCAATGAGTTGAGAAAGTGTCCGGGTGGACAGAAACCTATTCTACCCAGACAGACACAGTGACACTCAGTCTCCCAGATTTCTGTCCACCCGGACACTTTCTCAACTCATTGACGGTACTTCAGTAATTTCTATCAAGTACAGCTAACCTCTCTATCTATGTTACTAGCAATAAGATTCTGTCCACCCGGACACTTTCTCAACTCATTGACGGTACTTCAGTAATTTCTATCAGGTACAGCTAACCTCTCTAGCAATGTTACTAGCAATAGGATTCTGTCCCGGACACTTTCTCAACTCATTGACGGTACTTCACTGATACTTCACTGATCTCGATCAAGTACAACCAACCTCTCTACAAATACTACTCGCAATAGGATTCTGTCCAGGCGGTCACTTTCTCAACTCCTGGACGGTACTTCAACAGATGAACAGTCTAAACAACAATTTATATTTAAAAGAGTGGGTTATCATCAGTTGCTTCCAACTCTAATACCACATCAAAATCCTTGCCAAAATTATGCACCTTTACAAAATCCTCACTAACATACTTTTTGAATCTAGGGAATCATTTTTGAACGGTTCTTCAGCACTCAATTGATGCAACCAGTCATGACGGCACATCAACGCATTTATTGTTCTTGGAGCAAGGCAGTTGCGAGTTGCAGGTACCAAATCAACTCCGGCTGAAAACTTTTGTTCGACTGGAGCGCTTGTTGCTGGTATTCCTAAATAGTCCATTGCCATCTGGCTTAGGGCTGGAAAGTTCACACTTCCAACGGTCTTCCACCAGTCCATAAATTGATTGGCTTCCCATCAGAATCAATACCGCGGAGTACCTGATCGCCAAGATAGCGATCCAGCTCATCTTTTTCCTCAGGAATCTCTTCTTGCCAGATGAAAACGGATCTAATGGCTCTCAAGCGTTCAGCGTCCGTTTTTTTCTGTCTATCACCGGAAGCTCCGCTCGAATCGTGTCGACGTTCTGGCGTGTTTCCAAAAACATCGGCACCACTGTTCTTGATTTTCCGTGACTTATACGATTCCTCCCAGACTTTCCGCACTAGGGTGACCTGATCCCTTCCTACATCTTTCTCCCAAGCCTTTGAAAATCGATAATATTGATCCTTAAAACGAGGATCGAGTACCGTAGCAACTGCTAAACACAGGCTCTTAGCAATTGAGTAATATATTCTCAGCTTATCTAGTGCATTTCAAAATGCTTTGGTGAAAGTTTCATCCAATTCTGCCTCCTCTAGGTCCTCCAGTTGATCTATAAGATCGTTGTAAAATGGAATAACAAGCGAAAGTGTTGGATATCTAGACCCCTCGATTGCCTTTGATATAACCTCGAAAACACTCAAACCATCCCGGATCTTCTGTAGGACCTCCCATTGCTTTGGATTTATTGACCAATCTTTCAAAGAATCTTCAATCCAGCATATTTTGTCCATTGCCTCTCGTAGCTGTAAGGGTCGTTTGACCATATAGAACGTGCTATTCCAGCGAGTTGTCACATCGATAATTGGTAATAGAGGAACCAGTTTCACAAATTGGCACGAATCAATAAATGAGCTTCGTCGTTTTGCGGAAGACCGGATTCCTCTGACTAGCCGTCGAAGAAGGTTTATGACATTAACGCCAGAGTTATCGTCATTTGCGACTGTGTCCCCTGCGGGCGCGAACGTATCGATAAAATCCTTTGCTGCAAGATTGATAATGTGTGCCATACACCGCATGTGTTGAGTTTCTGCAGACCACGCAATATCCCTATCTTCCAAGAGCGTCTCCAGCTTAGCACTCATGGTAAAGTTGTTTGAACCGTTGTCGGTTGTAATGCACAATAAGCGTTCACCCGATAGCATGCCAAATTCATCCAGACACTTGACAAGCTGATTAGCCATGGCGACGCCTTCATGCTTTCCAACCATCGGAATCATCTGCAGCAGCAAGTCCTGCGGCTCCCATTCTTTCGTGATGAAGTGGGCAGTAATTCCAAGAAAAGAAATCTGGTTCTTCGATGTCCAACAGTCAGCTGTTATTGATACTTTTGAAGGCGAACCAACAATCAGACCTTTAATGAGCTCCTTCTGCCTATCGTAAAGATCCATCTCCTTTTGCTTCACTGCTTTTGCCGTCTTTGGTGTATAGTTTGGCTGAAAAGTCTTCAGCATGCTGACAAAGAACTCGTTCTCCACAACAGTAAAAGCCTGATTGTCTGCAGCAATCCAGTCCAAAATCGACCGCCACGCTACGTCTGGATTGAACACAAAGTTTTGCTCCTTCTCCTGCGAGCCGAAATTCAATGTCTGTTGTCCCTTGGGGACGATGTCCAACAGTCCAAGCGACCTGGCAATACTTCCATGGTGGTTTTTCAGATGCCAAAGGAAGTTTTTTGTTGATCCCGTCTTATCGACCTTCTGGCTCCACTTGCATTTCGCAACCAAACATGTTCTCAGACCATTATCAACCTTATAGTAATCCTTCGCTATGCCGCCTCGACTACCTCTACAGTCCGACATGCTATCAACATCTGCGTCTGATGAAAGCATTGATGGTTGAACTGATCCAGCTGCAGGCTCCTGTCGCACTGAAGAGTCAGCAAAACTAACGTCGGCAGGAAGCTGTGGTGCATGCTGAGAAGCCGGGCCCAACTCGCTGGAGTCATTGGAAGAAGATGTGGAGCTCGGCTCTCGAGCGCTGTTGTTGCCACCGTGACCTGATACACGTCTGCGTTTGTCCTGCATGATGTTCCCCTCGCTGGACGCCTCTGAAATTTGGGGGGCTGGCAGACTTCGCTTCCGTGTGTCAAGCGGATGACTGTCCACCAGTCTTTGGCTTGCGTCGGACGCTGCCTTACGCTTTGGTTTAACAAAGGCGGCGTCCATTTTTGCTGTGGTGGGGCTGGAACGTTACCGACTCTAATGTCCAGGTGCACAGAAAGCACAGCTCTCGAGGTCTGTCGTGGTAGAAATTGTTTGTTACAGAACTTCCGTTGTGACTTCTTGGAAAGTGTCCGGGTGGACAGAATCGTATTGCTAGTAACATTGATAGAGGTTAGTTGTACTGGGTAGAGATAACTGAAGTACGTCAATGAGTTGAGAAAGTGTCCAGGTGGACAGAATCCTATTGCTAGTAACATTGATAGAGAGGTTAGTTGTATTGGGTAGAGATAACTGAAGTACGTCAATGAGTTGAGAAAGGGTCCGGGTGGACAGAAAATACATGCCTCGATGTCTGTTGTGATGCAAATTTGTTTGATACATACAAAACTTATATTGCGTCTTGTCGGAAAGTGTCCGCGTGGACAGAAAGAACAATAGCTTCGTTTTAGCTTCCCTATCACATCGGGTTTTACTCGGGTCTGATTTTTGAACCGAGAAGGGTTTTCCTACTGGACCCGATACCCGACCCAGATCCGACCCGAAAATTTTCCATGAAAACCCGGCACTCGGGCCGGGTACATTTGGTCAATGGACCCGGACCCGACCCGAAAGACCCTAAAACCCGCCGATCCTTATGGACGACAACGAGGGGGGCGATGAAGGATTGTCCTAAATGCTGAAAGGGCTGAATGTCTTGCACACAGTCAAGTGGCCGTATCCTATACAGGAGCCACTGTCGCAGTATCATGATCGGAATACAATTCAAACATAGATACACCTCAGCAGAACTCAATCTATCAGTATCCCCTGTATCATTTATGGAATACTTACTTGCCTTACACTCTCTTCACCGATCAACCACAGTATTCAATATTATTTCTTGATCTGAATCCTAGTGTTGCACACATCACACAGGCAGTTCCACGCCTCGTTATCAATAGAATAGAATCCCATTCCATTGTGATCTCTCATAATGTCCTTGAGAAAATTTGCAAGTGTACTGCCAGTGAACTTTATTTTAAGTGTCTTGCCTTTCAACAACCGAATTAATCAAGATAGTTAAGGAAATCACCACCAACAAATCGAAACATTCATCGACTGATCACCGCACATTCCAATTTACACCACCAATGATGTAATTGGTGCACAACCAGATTTTAGCAAAAGGTTGCCTACACCAGGGTCCAGCCCAGTAGCTCCAGCTCTCACTCATTAACAGTGGAATGCTTTGTTCCAAACAGTTGATGAGGCTCTTGATGATATTGGCATAGTTCGACCTTCTTTGCCAGCCTGGCACATGATCCCACCATCTTGTCAATAGGTGCCCCTTTATTCAAACTATTGTAGCTATGAAAATTATTATTCACTCAAATGCTGTCAAGGTACACTTGCTGAATTTTGAGAAGTAAAAGCTCCCTTCTTCAATATCCTCCACTCCTGCTCCTCTTCACTGGTGGATTTCTCCATCATTTCAGCTGATAGCAGTTCCTCTCTGGCCACCATTTTGGCTGCTGCTAGACATTCCTTTGGCATCTTGGCAAGCAATGCTTCCTCCCTCGCAAGCTGTGTTTGTTTGATCTCCAAGTCCAGACTTGCTGAACCTGAAATTGAAGTGATTTTGGCGAAGCTTGGGGCATCGAACCATTGCAATATGCCATTGCGGTAATTCACATTTTGCAATATGCTGGATTCCTGAAGCTTGTTCACTTACTCAAAATAATATTAGGAAACTTCAAGGGTGTGGAATCTAGGACGGTATTAAGGGACCGTGATCTGTCCAGCGGAGAGTGGCCGAATATGATGTGAAGGCAAAGAACAGTATGAGGATCCTGGACATCGAAACAAAGATAACCAGGGCATAAGCATCGCTGTGAGAGAAGTTTAACTCGAAGATTTTTGTATTTCACTGTGTTTACCAGCTATGCAATCAAGATTACTTCACTAGATGTTGCAATACTACTCTCAAAGCTCAACTCTGTACAAATCTTACATCACCACAGATAGCTCAATCCCCCCTTTTGCGGCCAGCAAACCAGTTCGCATTCTACTTTTAACATTCTCGCGTCGTAATCCAGTGATTGTGTTGCAAAGACCTTGCGCTCTGGCGACACAAGAGGCAACGAATCCCGCTTTAGTAGTGCCCACCAAGAAATACACCGCATTGACGTAGATGATCCCAAACACCCTCATCGAAACCAGCGACAGTGCCTCGATGTACGGGAACAGAAAGAGCAGTTGCGAAAGGACGGTCCAGGTGTGAAACAAGTCCTGTTGCTCCGATATCACCCAGCCTCCTACCATTTCAGCCGCAGCGCTTTCAACACTGGAAGAACCCCCAACCTTCGAAGCTCCCAATATCTCTTCCGCTGAGTGTACTGCGAATCTTCCGAAGCCGTTCGCCGGGACAGAAGGTGGAGGCATGAGCTTGAAAAATGTTACACTTTGGGTCGATCGAGGTGTGTGGGTGACCGCTCTCGCCGCAAAGGTGGCAAGAGTTGCAGTTGGATTGAGGAAGGGTGTCAGCCAATCTGGAGTCGCAACACGCCAGAAGGATGGTATGGTGAGGTTAAATCCTGGCTGTCGAGGTCTTCCCGTTCGTGTTATCAGAGCAATCGCGATGTGTGTCGTTTTGTCGAAAACTTGTTCGTTCATGAGTATACGTTCAAGGTCATCACCGTTAGAACTTACACAAGCTCTCGACAAGAACTTCCACGGGACCATCGAACCAGAATCGGATTTCGTTCATCTTGATTAGTACTTCTCTGCCTTGAAGAAGCATCAATGGGCCAAGGTACCTTGCGTTGGGCGAGAAGTATTTGGTCATGATCCTGCGTCGGGTTGATGCATCTTGTGCGTTCAAGTTGCTCAGGACAAGGAGGAGATCCGTTTCTGGATTATCCATTGAGTGAAGTGGGGATTTTGCTTTGGGGATATGGCACTTTCTAATCTGCTGTTGTTCAGCCATCATCGTTCCCACGATGTCCACGTGTCAGTTTGCCAACTCTCTCTGCACTGCCACCCGCCTGTGTCCGTCCTCATCAGCAGCAATGCAGATCTTCGTGAAGACCCTCACGGGCAAGACCATCACCCTCGAGGTACATAGCGGATGAAGACGGGGACGGGACGGGGGTAGGACTATCGCTACGAGAAGGGATGGATTGGGGCGGTTGGGTTGTGCGGCATGGATGGATGAATGATGAGCACCAGTGGTTGGTCGAAGCTGCATGTCATGGGCATTTGTGTCTTGTTGGTGTGTCGATAGCGGAGCTGGCTTTGACATTTTGGGATGCTCGGTTGACTAATTTTCTGACCTGACTCGTCATTCAGGTTGAGTCTTCGGACACTATCGACAATGTGAAGCAGAAGATCCAGGACAAGGAAGGAATTCCCCCGGACCAGCAGCGTCTCATCTTCGCCGGCAAGCAGCTCGAGGATGGCCGTACCCTGTCTGACTACAACATTCAGAAGGGTAATATTTCTGCTTGGAAATTTAAACATGGAATCTTACGTATTGTTCTAATTTAGAGTCTACTCTCCACCTTGTGCTCCGTCTCCGTGGTGGTGTCATTGAACCCTCGTTGAAGGTGCTTGCATCCAAGTACAACTGCGACAAGATGATTTGCCGAAAGTGTGTATTTTCCCGCTGGTTTAAAGCTTTTGCTAACAAAACGCTCATAGATGCTACGCTCGTCTCCCCCCTCGTGCCACCAACTGCAGAAAGAAGAAGTGCGGACACTCCAACCAGCTCCGGTGAGTAAACAGAAGGGACAAAACATGCAATTATAATTTTCATGTGAACGATTTTTTCTAGCCCTAAGAAGAAGCTGAAGTAATCGAATTTTGTATTCGGAAATTACGTTCCACATTCCATCTGGTTTGCATGTACTTCATATTGTGAGAGAACACGTCAAACTATCGTATATCGCATCGCTCTTAATTTGTCTGCACGCCATATGTTCACCATACACTTGTCTTTTCACCGGGTCCGCTCAATACAGCTTTTGCGTTCCACTTCATCCACATTTGGAGTAGCTTCCCTTAACTTGTCCGCGTTGTGCTTGTGTTGAAACAATTGTCCATTTTCAACGGTTGGCCAACTCCGCTGTAGAAGGTCCTGAAGGTCCTGTGAAGTTGTTCGGCTGTGCTGGTGTGACTGCCTTCGTCGAACTTGATATCGTCATGTGCGCTTCAAGGTTGTTCGGACGGGCTGATCTTTGTTGGGATGAGGTCGAACCAGACCCCGTGGGAATGGTTGGAATCCGTGATCCGGCTGCTAATTTTATCGAATGGAAGGCGGTGTCAATATTGGTTGACGGGATATTTGAGTCGTCCGAGTTGCCCTCTTCAGTCTCGAAATTGTCTTCGCTACCTGATTGACAAAGAATCAGAGGAATTTAGTCGCAATTTAGTACTTCACCTTCATATGAATCGGCTTTTTCATCTGTGTCGAAATAGGTTTTCTTCCCATGCTTGGAGGACGAAACTCTGGGTGCAGTTGCCTTATTGGGACTGCAGATGTTGGCATGTTTCACTCTATCTGCTCTTCCCGGTTTCTCTGCCGCTGATGAGACTGCCTTCTTGGGCGCTTGGGCATAGATCGACGGTTTTGACTTTTGCTTGTCCGGAACCAGAGCATACACACTCTCATCAAGCGGATCTGTGGGTTGGCAGTTTCTTGAAGACTCCAGTCACTAGTTTTGTATTGTCCTGATGATTTTGCGTTAGGCTTTGCTTCCTATCACCCTTCGTTACACCAAGGGGGAGTCCGAAATCCTCGCAAGCGTGGACACGTGATCCAAACTGGATCACAAGCTTTTCAGTACAGGAGTCTCAAGAGGAAACTACTTTTGATTCTGAGAAAGAAGTTTGATAAATTTCAGCAGTATTTGAGCTGTGGAACTGGCTACACGACTTTTGTATACTCCACGGATGGTCCGCTTCATCCCATTGGCTGTAGATCTCATACTGCTTTCAACTCTGCTATCAGGTCTGCGACGCGTTGGAGATTTTGGTTGGTATTACTTCACTCGAAAGTTCGTCCGAAATGTTCTCAACCTTCCGCTTCAGAATACGCACTCGATAGGATTGATTCAGTGTTTCTTAGATGGGCTGCAATTCAGATGCTCTTCATTGGAGATACGACCATGGACGGTAGTAATTCAATACAGAACTCCGGTCCCGACCACTGAACACATGCATATTTTATTTTCAAGCATTGATCTCGCTGTGCCAAAAGTACCGTGACGTATTTCGTCCGCGATCACCACACTCTTATTCAGGTTACCATGAAGAGCTTCCCAGCTCGCCGGCTCCCTCGCCAATGTCATCAAACGCATCCAATTCACCTGCTTCGGGTAATCTTTTTGTCAATTGGTCCCTACAAACTTTTTATTTTATCGTTTTTGAAGCTCGATGGCAGCCACAGCCCCCCCTCCTGCTCCTCCATCCTCAGAGGCGCAAGAGCAAGAAATGAAGAATCTGAATCTTCCCTTGCGTGAACTGATACCGTCATGACACATGTACACCTGTTTTTTGAAACATACAAACTGCTTAGGGGTGTAATACAGTGCAAAGTTCTCCGCGTGACATGGCGATTGTGTCTCCCAGATCAGTTCCACAACTCTTCATTTGATTAAGTCAACATCGCTGCCATTGTAGCGCTCGGGCGCATTCGTCAGAAGATTTTGGACAGGTTTTTGGACTTAGGGTAGTCTTGTTTTGTTTGATGTTTTTCTTTAGGAAGAGTTTTTATCGAACGCTCGTTCTTTTTCTCTTCCGCTGTATTTTATCACGCTTTGTTTTTGTCGGTTTAAGAGGTTGTGAACGGGGAAGAAATAGAGAGGATCGAGACGCGAAACATTCTGTCCACGCGCACACAATCTCAGACTGCCGTTATCGCATGCAGAAAGGCACCAGTCGCGACAGAGATGCGCCATCACGGGATTCCATCCCTGGTTTGAAAGTTTCTTGCCCATCGTTGTGACCTTCGATCACTTGCACAGCGAATATCAAGTGGAAAGGTGTCTGAAGACAACGGGGACATCGAAACAAGTGGGAAAGCAATTATGACGACGCCCGGAGTCATAGATGTACTGTTAGTCGGACATATTGATCGGCCACAGTCGCCGCCATCGCCACGCTAGTCCACCGGTCAGTGTGACATATCTCGTTTTTAGGTTCACAAAGCAATCAATTTGGATTCTGGTGTTATCGCAGTGAAAGAACTCCGCCTTTCTGATCTCGCCACCATCGAATCCCTTAAATGATGGATCGGAGAAGAAATAGATATACTTCGTACGCTCAATCATCCAAACATAGTTGAATATCATCATCGTTTCGAGATACATTGTGATACGGAAAGCACGCTTGGCAACAAGCTGTGTTTCCACTCAAAATTCGTTGCCCCAAATCAATGGAAGCATTGTTTAAAGGAGAGGGGTCATTCGTGGATGAGAAAGTCGTTCGAGAGCACACGAAACAAATTCTGGCTGGATTAGCCCACTTGCATGCTTCGTGAGTGTGCGGTTGGTCCTTGAGAGTTGCACTAATCACTTTCTGCCCATCATACAATCAAAACCACTTCGGCGTGAATTATTCTTGAAGAGAGGCAAGTAATCCCAAAAACACACATGCTTGGTGCACGTCTTGTAGGTGATAAACCATGACTTTGGCGAATAGTTCGGATTTCCCTTGCGCACAAGACATCTGCTCGATGGGTTGATGCGTTCTCCAGAAGCTTACAGAAGAATGCCTTGGGGTGATCTGGACTATGAATTTGCGGTGGAACGAGCTTCACGAATTCAATTTGCTGGATATTCAACGAATAAAAACCACAATATGTACCGAACGAACCTCCGCTCCGCTGACAGGCCCCGCCATGGCGCATCATGTCGGCTGCGATTCAATTCCTTCGGCGATGTTTCAGGGGCAAGTAAATAAGATTCTGAGACGTTGATCCCACAAACTTCTCCAAAACCCATTTCACTGTTATGATCCAACCGAATGCGTGTTTTTCTTTTTTGCAAATGAACAATCACAGAATTTTCAATGGCCATAACACTCGGTTCTGGGGGCGACTGGTCTAAAACCGCCCGCACACCACAAAAAAGATCCTCAATAAACACAAGAAGGAAGAGATAAAACAGAAAATCATGAAAACCCACACCATCCATCATCGGCCTCAAACCCGCCGTGGCCAAACAGTCGAAATACACAATGGAAAGTACTCCTTTACAGCTTGTCGTAGTACCTGTCGAAAGGCGGGATTTCCTCGGGAAGACCCTTGCGCTTCCTTACACCCTTGACCAACTCCTCGAGCTTGCTGCCCTTCTCAAGGGGGGTACCCTGCATGAGCTGCCAGTGGTCGAACAACATTTGGGGGAAGGCCTGGCCTCCAGTTGCCTCACGGAGAGCACCTGTGAAACCGAACGACTCCATGACGGGGAGGTAAGCCTTGACCTGGTACAGTGGGGTACCGGGGCGCTGCTCCTCAGAGAAGACGTGACCACGACGCCTGTTGAGCACACCGTAGATACCACCCATGGCGGTTTCAGGGCAAGTGATTTCAGCAAGGAAGACGGGCTCCATGAGAGTGGGGTTGGCGGCGAGGACTGAGGCGTATACGACACGACGGAAAGTGGGCATAATCTGTCCACCACCACGATGAATGGCATCAGCGTGCTGTAACGGAAATGTATGTAAGAAAGCTAAGAATCCTGACAAAAAGTAAACTACGTACGAGAGCGACATCGAGAATGTTGAAACGAACACCGCGCATGTTCTCCTCAGCCATGCAACCCTCCTTTGTTGCCCACTGGAAGGCGGCAACGCAAGAGTCCTTGATTTCGTTGAGGTACTGCACGCCCTTGGTCATGTCGACAACGACGTTGGGGCCAGTGTTGTCGGGGCCGAAACACCAGACCTTACGGGCCTCAGTGACATCCCAGCCGAACTCGTCAGCCATGATGCGAGCACGGAGCTTGATATCGTCCTTGGCGTTGACCTTTCCGGAGTCGACTGCGTCAGAGAACTCGGGAGCGAGAGGCTCTGCCTTCATGAAGATACGGTTGTGCTTGTTAGGAGACTTCGAGAGACAGACCATGTTGGACTCAGTCTGAACGGTCTCACGGTACTGCACAACAGGGTCACCCTTCTTGAGAGGAACCTGAGCGTGGTCCTCCTCCAAGTCCTTCAAGCAAATTTCCAAGTGGAGCTCACCGGCACCAGCGACGATGTGCTCACCAGAGTCGGAGGTAAAGCACTGCACGCAAGGGTCAGACTTCGAGAGACGCTTAAGACCTTCAACGAGCTTGGGCAAGTCGTTGGGGTTCTTGCATTCGACGGCGACACGCACGACGGGGGAGACGGAGAATTTCATGACACGCATGTTGTGGGCGCTTTCAGAGGTGGTGATGGTGCCGGATTTGAGCAAGAACTGGTCCACACCAACAAGACCGATGATGTTGCCAGCAGGGCAGTCCTCAATAGCCTCGACGTAACGACCCATCATCAAAACGGTACGTTGGACCGACTTGACGAAAAGGTCATCCTTCTTGCCAGGAACGTAGTTAGGGCCTTGAATGCGGACCTTAAGACCAGCGCGGACGGTACCGGAGAACACACGACCGAAGGCGAAGAAGCGACCCTTGTCAGAGGTGGGCACCATCTTTGAGACGTACAACATGAGAGGGCCGTTGGGGTCGCAAGAAGTGATACCACGAGCGCACTCGTCATCCTGGGGACCCTCGTACAAGGTCTCGCAACGGTACTTCTGGGCGGTGGGAGGCGAGGGGAGGTTGATAACAATCATCTCAAGAAGAGCCTCACCAGCAGGCAAGAACTTCTTCATGACAGCCTTCAAGAGTTGCTTGCCCTCAAGGTCTTTCTCGTCGTTGGCGAGCTTAATGTCCAAAGCGGTGAGGATTTTGGTGACGTCGTCCTTCTTGAAGTTCATGACAGCGTCGAAAATGCGGAAGATAGGGTCCAAAACGAACTGGTTGAAGGCACGCTCAAGAGGCTTTCCGTTTGCGTCGGCGTTCTTGGTCGTCCACTTCTTGGCAGCACCATCGAAGTAGTTCTCACCCCACAATCGCTTCATCATCTTATCCTTGTCGACACCAAATTTCTTCGAGTATCGCTTAGCGAACTGGCGGAGGGTGAAGGCCCAGCCGTGAAGACCAGAACCAAAAGCGACAGTTCCCAGCTCAGGGTAAACCTGAACATCACCAAGAACCTTGTCGTTGTAGGTGGCAATTACTACATTGACGTTCTCAACGTTGCGGGTGAAGGCCTTGAAGATAGAAACTAAAATTAATTTGTTTGATAGTATTTACACTCGGCTTACATTGTAGAGGTCGTCCTTAGTAACCTGCAACTCGAGGAGAGCACGGTCGACCTTGTTGACAACAAGAACAGGCTTGATACGCTCACCGAGCGCCTGACGAAGCACAGTCTCGGTTTGCACGCACACACCTTCGATTGTGTCCACGACGACGAGGGCACCATCAGTCACACGGAGGGCAGCAGTCACCTCAGACGAGAAGTCGACGTGACCCGGGGAATCAATAAGGTTAATCAAGAACTCGTTGCCTAAAATCGGGGAAAATGATTAATTTCCAAATACGTAACAACTGATAGATAAACCAACCGTTTGTGGTCTGCTTGACGTCAGAGACATCTGCGGGGTCCATCTCGAAGTACATGGAGATAGCGGTGGACTTAATGGTGATTCCACGCTCCTGCTCATCGGCACGAGTATCGGTGAAACGGGCCTCACCGGCACGAGCGGAAGCGATAATTCCGGCTTTGGAGACAAGAGAGTCGGTCAAAGTGGATTTACCGTGGTCGACGTGCTGAAAAAATATCAGGATAATACCAAAGTGAAAACAGGAGTAGACATACCGCAATAACGGACATGTTTCGCACATTAGTGCTTTTGTCCATCAAGGCACGGATCTGGTCTACTGTGAAGTTCTACGAGAAGAAGGCAATTAGTGATTCTCAAATACAGCTCATGCCCAAACGGGAAAATGTCAAAGGCATGCCAAAAGAGCAACTAGCATCCCAATGGCCCCCTGAACCCTTGTTCCTTGGCGTAACAACGTCCCAACTACGCATGAAGATCCCAACCGAGATCAACAACAGACAACAAAATATCCCCTTTCGTGTCGTAGGACCCACTGAAAGTTTCCTGCTTGTCGGCAGTGTCTGGATTCACTCTAGGTCTCCGCTCATCTCTCGTCGGTGAATTTTATCCGCCGTCGCCACTCATCCATCCATCCATCCCACCCATCCATGCTCGGTACTCGTCCATCCATCAGCATCCATCCGCATCCATCCGCACGCATCCCTTAGTCCCCCTACTCACCACCATCCTTGCTAGATTGTCTCAGTTGAATGTGGGGTTGTGTTCTGTTCGGGTGTTTGTCAGCGTGGCAAGACCCGCAAACCCTAATTATCCGAAGGTAGTTCGAAGACTGCAGATCGGCACTTTATAGGGGAACGGGAAACTGTCCCACGCCAGACCACATTTCAAATCTCAGCGACCCTGCTGACTTTCTTGTTCCTCTTTCGCTTTCCGTATAATGCTGGGAGTATACAATGAGCTCTGTGTTCTTAAAGTGCTGACTTATATACACGATTTTGCACATGCCATGAAACTTATCACCCAATCCTATTTCAATTCTTAAAGCTTCGGTTCGGTTTCTCAAATGCGATCCTTCTATCGTTTCCCATTGATCAAATGCGCTATGAATGCTCCTGCTCTCTCACTACGCTCGAATAGTGCAAAATGAGGAGCATGGTGCAGATTACCACTGGACAGGTTTCTTAATAAGCTCTGATCGTCTCGAATACACATTTAATTGTGAATACTACTGAAGCGAATGTTGTGAAACTGCATGACTTGAAACTGTCCTAGCGGACTCGATGTGGGATGTCACAGTAGAAAACCCCAAACAAAGCACAACCGGCTTTTCATGACGCTGAAGCTTAGCTCTCAAAGTGGTAAGTCACATTAGTTACAGTGTTGGACCATCGCGTATTTCCTGAACGACTGATTCAGGATACCAGAACAGTTTAGGAGGTTCAAGAGGATGGTTCGAAATTGAGAGCAATTGTGGAGAGGAATGATGTCTGACCGACTAGTGTGTAAACCCTTGTTGAGCTGATTCCAGTGCTCTTCTTGACTGTTTGAAGGTGCCAATAGTTACTATTAGTTCATCCTTCGAACAATCAAACTTGACAAGCTGTAGTTTATACTTTTTAGCTGACGCTCATTGCCAAGTAGCCCACAAGCACTGTGTTGAGAAATTGGGACAGACGAGTTAAGCCGAGCCGCGAAGTTCATTCAAAGGATCTTGGCTCAGTTTGTGGAATGTCCTCGCTTAGCCCCTTCCGCTCTCTTATTCCTTCACAACTTCTTCACCAAAGCTTCCCTTTTCCACAGGCGATCCATCCATTGTGTTTCCCAATGATCAAACACGCTTTGTATGCTTATTCCTCATGCAGAATTTCTATGTGTTTTGTAGAGCCCAATGGCTTCCGAACGGATGGGCGCCGTGAGCACCGATGCGTTCACTGTACGTCGAAGTGCAGGAATAATTTGTCCCATTCCTCTGTGAATCGAATCGGAATACTTGAGCGGAAGTTGTGTTAGAGAAGGACATTCAAATCGCACCTCGGCTCACCAAACTGACCTCAACGAGGTTGCAACGAACTCCACGCAAACGCTCATCAGCCAGACATCCTTCCTTGGAGGCTCATTGGAAATAATTCACACTGGCATCCCTGATTTCGTGAAGAGATCGCACATACTTCGTCATGTCAACCAGCATGTTTGGTCCATTTTGATCAGATCCAAAGCACCAGACCTTGACTGCGTCAGCCATGTTCCACCCAAGTTCTCCAAGCATGGCGACCGCTCGCTCCTGCTGGTCTGTTGCGAATCCACGAGCCCCCGATTCAACGGCACTGATGATCTCCACATCCAATCGCTCGACTTTCACAAAAAGTCTGTTGTGCTTGTTTGGAGATTTCGCGAGGCACACTGTGCTCGAGGTCGTTCTTATAGTTTCACGAAACTGATTGAATGGCTATGTCTTCGTGATCAGGACACCCGCATGCTCAGACTGCAATTCCACCGCGATATCAATCAAGTTCTCAATGGGAGCACCAATATGTACTCGCCAGTGTGTGATACTCTGGAAGTCGCTGAAGGGCAGGACTGAGTGAGCCATTTTAGGCCCTGGATGAGCTTTGGGAGATGCTCGACTTTCTTAACTTCCACAGAGACTTCAACAAAGGGTGCATTCGGCTATTGATTGTGTAAAAGTTCTTTGCTGTCTCAGATCTGGTGATTGTACCGAATACGAGCAGAAACTGATCTTTTCCGGTTGTTGCGACAATATTCCCTGCCGGGCACTTTGTCGATCGATCCGAGCTAACCACAGACACAGATATTTTCTCGATAGACTTGATAAATAAGTCATTCTTGCTTCCACAGTCGTTCGCCGGTCCTTGTATTCGAACTTTCTGGCCAGCCGAAACTGAAGCAGCTGTAATCAGCCCCAGCGAAAATTAGATCCCGTGTACCTTGTGCATGCACATCCTGTGAGACGTAATTCTGTGCTCTCTGGTACACAATCAAAGAAGGTTCTTCCATAATGCTAAAGAGTAAATCTGCGCACTTTCATGCAGAATCAAAAGGGCGTACCAATGAAGAGACGTCGCCGTAATCAGGCAACATACATTTTTCATTTTTCGTGATGCATCGGTGAGAAACAGTTTGCGCACCCAAAAAGGAAGTTGCGTTCAACTGCGCCTCAGTCTACAATGATGGGAGAGGCATCGAAACCTACAACCAAACAATCCTACGAACTGCCATGGTATGACAGAGAAATCGTCCGTATTTTGACATTCTGTATTGATACTTGTTGCTAGGGTTGAGAAATACCGTCCACGACTGCTGAAAGACATTGTGGGGAACATTGAGACAGTACAGAGGCTTCAGGTTATTGCGCAAGAAGGGAACATACCAAATCTGATCATCTCTGTAAGGCAAAGTTATGATCATATGCCGGATTTGCTAAATTGGCCTTTAAAGGGTCCTCCCGGAATTGGAAAGACGACGAGCATACATTGCCTAGCACACGAGTTGCTTGGACCAAAGTTTGAGGACGCGGTACTGGAGCTCAACGCCTCCGACGATCGGTAAGGCATAAAAAGTTGGTTTGGGGCAGTGTGGTTGGATCTCTGATTTTGTAACCCAGAGGAATCGACGTTGTGCGAAACAGAATCAAAATGTTTGCGCAAAAGAAAGTGACTCTCCCTCCCGGTCGCCATAAAATAGTTATCCTTGATGAGGCCGACAGGTGACGATACGTATATAACTTATTCGCTCAACCACTGAACACATTTGACATAAGCATGACATCCGGAGCACAACAAGCACTTCGAAGAACCATGGAAATCTACTCCAACACAACCCGCTTCGCCCTCGCTTGCAATACGTCGAGCAAGATCATCGAACCCATACAGTCGCGATGTGCCATCTTACGTTACAACAGAGTGACAGACAAGGAGGTCCTCAAGCGATTGATTGAAATCTGCCAATTCGAAAACGTAATTTCCATTCACATATGCCATGTATGAAACGCCCTCAAATCACTCGCTGATGGTGCAGGTCAATTACACTCCTGAGGGTTTGGAAGCGGTCATCTTTACGGCGGAAGGCGATATGCGACAGGCGATCAATAACCTGCAATCAACTTGGGCAGGGTTTGGTCTCGTGAGCGAAGATCACGTCTTTAAGGTGTGCGATCAACCTCACCCGGCAACGGTCAACGCAATCATTGCCCACTGCATCCGTGGAGACATTGACAACGCTCTTGTCAGCCTGAGGGATCTTTGCCGGCTAGGTTACTCTTCACTTGACATTGTCGGAACCGTTTTCAAAGTGACAAAAAACTTTGATCAAGAAGAGCTGAAAGAATATCTCAAGCTTGAATTCATAAGGGTGGGTTCCATTTTTGCTTCACAGATCCCAATGATTAAATGTGTGCAATATAAAGGAAATCGGCTTCACGCATATGCAACTGCTAGAAGGCGTTCATTCGCAAGTGCAGCTAGCGGGGCTCGTTGCACGGCTGTGCCGATTGACAATGAACCCTCAGATGTTTATACTAGATGGAGTCGATATCAACAAACTCTCCGCAGTTGTCTAATATATTGTGTACCTTCACGAACTGCCAATTAGAATCACGTCTGGTTTTCGGTCATACTGCTAGAGGGGCAAGAGTAGCTGCAGCGCAGATCGACAGAAAGTGAAAACCGGCTAAGAAGAGAAACATTTCAGTGCATTCCTAACCCTTTTTTGCTCACTCGACGTACTTGGAGATGCCTTTCCTCGCTCTTTTGCAAACAACTCGCAACGCTCGAGGAGCTTTATCGTACTCTCCCCCATTTCCGTGGCAGATTCTCCATCCCTCCCGATCAAATG
Source organism: Cladochytrium replicatum (assembly GCA_025526935.1). Taxonomy (NCBI): domain Eukaryota; kingdom Fungi; phylum Chytridiomycota; class Chytridiomycetes; order Cladochytriales; family Cladochytriaceae; genus Cladochytrium; species Cladochytrium replicatum. The sequence continues at coordinate 124,369 of JAHLKD010000038.1, read as the reverse complement.
CGAGTCATGGCGAAACAATGTCAAAACATATGGACCATATTCAAACCCGAATCGCAGGTCAAGCCCACCCTCTGCGAACACTAATCAGGAAGCCAGTATGTGTTTTTACAATTCTACAATAACCGCACAATACCCCACGCTTCCCCTTGCGAACACAGCTTTTGCTCCAGCCCACCCAGCTTACGGCTCCGGTACCTGTCGACCGCAGCGATCTGCCAAGGGTTGGATAATCTCCCACAACCTACTGAGTACCTACTACTCAATGCCTACGGATAGATCATGATCTCTCCGCGCAGTTAACCACGAGACCTGATCCAGAGCCTGCTCACGAATGTCCCACTTACTACTGATAAGCTCCTGAAAGCTTTAGTCATGTCCCAAACAAATTGCTTAATTCAATACGGTAACCGCGCGATTTGAACAAGACTTGCCATAGTCTCCCCATTGCACCGTGGGATGTAGCACCGAACTTGTTGCTTTAGAGCAATATCCTCCTCAACAAAGTCATCCGTCCGCACGTCGCATCCTGGAGTTGACAGATACACGCTGATGTTCTTGCTATTCTGAATTCCTCTGAATCGAACAATAGTGGCAGCCACCTTTCTGGCTTCAGTGAAACACCAAAACTTAGGATTAATTGAAGGTATATTCAGTTTCGACGACTCGAGGAGGAATGCATGCCAGCTGTGTGCGGAACACCTTGCGCAGTGGCTCCAAAGAGATGTTGGATTTTGTTTCCCCATAACTTTGAGACGAACTCGCAACGAAAGACCATTTTGGTATATGAGTGATATCACACATCAAGTTATGTCTTTTGCTTCGTTAAATCTGATCCTTTAAAATCCGGTCCCAAAAAGGATGATCCAACACATTCTCGACAGATTGTAGCTCCAAGCGGCTATTTTCAGAACCGCTACTCGATCGGAGTCTTGTCCAGTAGAAGACTTTACTGATTTCCATTTCCTTGAGATACTCGTGGAGTTTGTAATAGTTCATTGCGACCGCATTCGGACCATGGCTATCGTCTGACAGCACAAACTTGACACCTTCCGATTGCATGTACTAGTAGCAAACGAACCACGGTTCATGAGCATTCAAATTTGTGAGCATTGATTGCGCGCACCTTGACGATCCGGCGACTCGGGTATGGTTCGCTCCATCCCTTCCGGAACGCACTCGCATTGATTTCGACCACACCCCCATACTCCACTATGAATCGAACGTTTCGCTGAATGCGCGACCACACCTCGTCGCTGATGGAATGGTTGGGGTTGAACAGCTTCACGAGATCAAAGTGTCCGATCACTTCCGGCTTGACACTCTTCAGCATCTCGAACTGCTCATCATAGTACCTCCGATAGAGCGCTTCTGTCGGTGACACACTCCCACCCGTTTCGTCCAAAGCCTCGACACATGCCATTCTCGCTTTCTCAAGGGTTTCTTCGTCGAAATCGATCGGAATGCCCAGAACGTGATGAATTGACCCGACGATGTAGTCCACTTTCGATCGGAAACCGCTGATCTGGCTTAACGTGCCTGGGTGGATCCAATCCGTCTCCGCACCAACAATGATCTCGACGTCTTTGGTGTCTCTTTGTATTTGGCGCGCGTGAGTCAGGTAGTCATTGAACATCTTCTCGGTGATTTCCGGAGTGATGTGCGTCTAATCAAAAGGTGAGTAAAGTGCAGATGCGGTCTTCGCATTGTTCTTGCCTCCTCGGGATACAAATCCTGGGGCCGGTTCCGTGGCATGTGCTCCGACAGAGCGAATGCGACAAACTTCAACTCGCGCACTCGTGCGATGACTTCGTCGAGCGTGCCTGCTGCATGCAGACAATACGAACCAGAATGACTGTGAAACGAAACGGGCATCGCTGCTGCGCAAATCCATAAAATTATTGGAACTGTTATTGGAGGCTTCAGAGTACATTTATTCAAGCGAGAGCACCCGACATTGTATTTATATCAATCGATCTTGGGCCGGGAAGACGAAGAGGCGGCACTGGAACTTCTACTCGCGGCTTCACTTCGAAGGAAATTGCTAGACAAACATCAGTACGGACATTTTTCATACATCCCGTCAGACAACGTACTACTGGGCTTGCTTTAGCATAAACGCTCTGTGTTGTTTGAAATGCGCCGATCGTTCTTCCGGTGTCGGAGCCCAGACTCGTCGTGGTGCGGGCTCGAGAGGTTTTGTGATGTCTAAACCTGTTGGTGGAGGCACCGCGTGTGCTTTCTTTACCCCATTTGAAGAAGCTACTGGTGATGGTGCCGGAGGTGGTGGCTAGCATTATAGATGGACAATTTAACAACTCTCAAAGCTACCTCAATCCTGGTGACCTACCGCAACCAACCGACCGCCCAGAATCGACTCGCACGTCGCATCAACGTTTCCGTTATTTCTAATCAGATCCAGCTCGATCACCACTCTCGCGTGCGCTGGCGCGAAGTCCGGGAACATTTCCAGTACTTGGTCAACTTTGCGTCTGAACACCGGGTTTGCACGAAAGGGTTCTAATGCTTGCTGGTTCGATGAGGTCGGTCGATTTGTTTGTGCAGTCTGTTGCAATGGACGAGGTGCTGAGCCTGGCAGCAGAGAAGTGGTGAGCGTTTCTGATTGCATTAGTATCAGTTATTCATACCGAATACATATCGCAATACAAAGTAGAGGATCACAATTGTCACAATGGCCGTTGCCGTGTCGGTTGCCATGTCGCTGGCGGATCAACCGGAGATTATTGCGGGGCTTGGGTTGGTTTGACCTGTTGAAGTATTTCTCTATTTTTTAATAAAATTGTACGTCCAGAGCAGTCGTGTTCGGGCTGAAGGTATATTGACGATGGTTTCTCAAATATCAATTGTCCATTCATTTCACTCCTTCTGCCTCGGCATTCGTATGTTGAACAGCAGACTCATGGGGCCCTCCGGACTGAAGAACATTCTGCAGCTTGTTCCGCAAGGCATCCTCCAACTGATGTCTCTTCAACTGTTCCGTAATAGCTTGCAGCTTCCCGCTCGAGTTCTCCGCTGATTTGAAGCAAAACATAGCTCCAGCTTAAACGCTAAGAGTTCTGAATATCGTCTTACTCACATTTCAGAATGTTGCGTTCAATCAGCTCCTGCCGTGTGGGGCGCTTCGTCAGTGCGTCGTTAAGGTCCTCGAGTCCGCCCATACGTTTCAACCCAAGCGAGGCAGAGTGATCCTCATCAAGTGTTTCACCTTGCGGAGTGAGCGGTGCTGTTCAAACAAACTGATCAGTAGGACTTTGAGAATATAGTTTCTTTGTCAAACATGTGAACGGGACAACAGGTCGCCTGGGGTCTCCAACCGACATTGCTCGAACCTTCCTAGTCGTTGCCATATCTGTCTACGTGATCGTTTGTATCGGCAGGAGATCGAGCAAACGTTCGGCAGACAAAGTAATCAACAATGTCTTGATTGGGCGTAGAGAATAGCAGAAATTGATATATTCATGGATAATACAACCTCAAATAGCTACAACACACTTTCAGGGCCCACCTAACAGTACTGGCTGGTCTGTTTTCTCAAAACGAACGATTACATCAGGAAGATGGAAGCCTTCTGGAAGCCTTGGGTTGACAAATCCCGGATCCGCTGGTGGTTTGGATGGGTCCCGCTCGCATGCGCATCCTACAGTCACCCCACTCCCATCATTCTCGGGTGTGATCGTATGAAGGACAAACCCGGTCGCCGACAGCTCTGGACCCATGCGCTCAAACTCGTTCGACAGACTCTCGGTGGCTGCCAACAACGTCGCTTCGGAATACACCGACTCGACAACTTGGATTGGGACTGGGCTCTTTGAGACGAGTTCTTCGAGTTCCGGGTCTCCTAAAGCTAGCCGAGCGGATGTCGTGCGGGGAAACGGCCCTTTCCAGTACAGAACTAAATGGTTTGCGGGAGTGATCTTCACCCCCGAAAAACGCTCTGTCTTTAGGGAAACCTTCGAAGGGCTGTCAAGGAGCTGGTAGAGGCGGTTGATAGCTTCAAGGGCGGGTTGTTGGTCGGTGAAGCTGCTCATTATGTTTTGACTTGGGAACTGCAACGAAGAAATCAGAGTGGTTGTGGTGAATGCAAGAGCAGCAGCGATCTGAAATGTGAGGGTCTTAGATAGATGTAGCCAGGGTTGAACAGAGAATACTCACAAGAAGCAGAAGAAGTTTTGCCGACAGCGAGAGGTCTTTGGGCATGGGCACAGCTGTTGTGATCTTATGGATCCAGGATGATGGCGCGGTCACCCCTAAATTTTACGGAAAAATACCCTTCCCTTTTTGTGAATTGGATAAAAAGGTATATTGACACGTAGGCGATAAGTAGAAGACGTAGGAGACTGATCACTCGATCAAAACGATGAGGTGTACCAAAAACTCAATAAAGGTGTACGGAAGTTAAAAAAGAAACAAGAACTGCCACAACTACCAAAACATGGAAAACATTCACCTAAAAAACATTCACATACATATTCATTGAAAGAACTCGAACAGAGCGCGTCTGACTGCTCGACTTGGAGTGTCTTCGTGGTTTCCCAAACTTGGAATCCAAAACATCTTTCTTCCGGCACTTCTTCAGCTGATGCAGCTCGAGGGTCACAGTAATTCGGTGATATCAGTAGCATGGTCACATGATGGGACAAAGATTGTGTCAGGATCCGTTGACAGAACAGTGACGGTGTGGTCAGCAACAACTGGAGAGCAGCTGATGAAGCTCGAGGGTCACAGTCATTGGGTGAAATCAGAGAAACGGGCTACTATCCAGAACTCTTGAAAAAGCAAGCGACGCGGCGTCGCACAAAAGAAAACGATCCGGAATGGAGTCAGCAGCGCTGATTGCAAATCACTGGTTCCTTGAGTTATCAGGAAATGGCTCAAGCAGCTGTCGAGGTCAAGCCAACTCGTAATTGCTTCTCGATGTAGTTGGCGATGATGGGGATGCAAACTGCTGCAAATGCATCAAAGAGTCGACGGGAAGTTGGAGAGTCTCTGTGGACGTGGAAGCTAAACCATGTATTGAGCATCTCGGTAGCAAAGTCGGCTGCACTGTCTCTTTTCGTCGAGTTGGTACTTCCCGTTCAGATGGGCCCCCGCGCACTCAATCGTTACGCACATGTCCAGAGAAGTAAAACATGACGTTGGGATAATGAGTTCACTGGATCAGCGTATGTACAAAATAAATAACGTTACTTACTCGCGACATGATAGGTGGGATTGTTCTAGCAACAGATCTTTTGAGCGTAGTCAGCGGGGCTGTTTGGAACATATGGGAGTAGCGCCATTTTCCTGTCCAACATGTTGTCTCGACCGCTCCGCACACCTTTCCTCTCATGTATGCCAATAATTATCCTCGCCACATACCCTCTGATCCGCTTCATAGCCTGTCCGCACCTCCAAAGTTGACAGATGAACAAGGACCTATCCGCGCGCGCTCTGAAAAGGATGTCAGAAGAGAGCTTGGCCGCGATCTTGCGGAGTCGGAGGAATGGTACCCGAGTCCAAAGCACGGCTCCCTGGCAAGAGAGAAGGACATCCTCATGTAGAGCGGTAGGTAAATAATGTCCGCATCACTGGGGTCGTCCACGCGGTGCTCATAAGCGTTTGAAAAGTAACTTTGAAGCCAGACCTCGGCCGATGCCTGTGCACAGTCGGACCTGTGTTCGTCCCTCCAAATTGGAACCTTGTCCGAGCTTCTGTAACCACATCTTCCCGTTCTAATGTAGGTTCTCATACTTTTTCACACATCATCGAATGGACACCAACCCAAACTCAGCCCGCACATCTGTGGCATCAGAGTTGAAGGTGACTTCCTTCGTCTGTCGGAATCCCTCCAGCGCCGGTAAACGTCCTCCAAAGATCCTTCCGATTGCATTGAATCCAAGTTACGACACGGCGCTCCACGAGGGGTACTGAGTAGGAGTGTGTTTATTCGGAACCCTCTGACTCGAATCATCTCTCTCCCTCGATTGGACAAAAGACGTGCCGATGGGAGTGTGAGACGCAAAGTCTGGTAGTTTTCCAGCTCCATGGAGCGTCGCATTGATGTTTTGTATGTGGAGGAAATGGTCCTAAAGATGATACTGCGCCGAGAAATTAGTCAATGTCAAAGGCTTGTGAGTGTTGCTCCTTGTCAGCTTACACGCCTCAGAGTTTGCAAAAGGTTTTTAAGTTTGAATTGGGCGTCCTCCATTTCTGTGCTGAACCCGAAGTTTAGAATGTAGCCGCATCTGAATTCCAGTTATTTATGTACACAAGAAGGATCTTGTATTCGATGTGGGTACATGCGGAGCACGAGCTGGACGAGGATTTGTATTTTATGAATCTGTTGAAATAAAGTGCTTCCAAACCCCAGCTGCTTTCAGTCTCGAATCGTTCGCAATGGTTTGCAAACCAACAGACTCCAAGCTCCGCTGATCGCGTCGTCACGTTCTGCTCTCATCAAGATCAGAGCAATCACCGTGTGCAGCATCATTGCCATGAGAGCACCCAGCGCCCCCATCACCCTCTTCCACACCGACCTTCCCTTCCGTGATGCCATTTTTGAAATCCAAAATTAAATTTGCGACAGCGTCGCCATGAAGCGAGACTGAGGAGAATCCTCGAATCGGCGGAGGACAGGCTGGCGAGAATCACCAACGCCCAGTCCGCTGGTTTCTTGACAGACAATGCATCGGATGCCGGCTCGCCGGACGAATCGCAGGCGACGACGCGCTGGAACTGCTTGATCGAATGCGGATTTATTACCCGTCGAGAAGAATACGTCCACAACGGGAAGTAGAACATGGCGGGTCGATTTGGGATTCTTCAGGTGAGTGTAACTTTCTGGTGAAACTACTTCCGAGTCAGCCATTTGCTTTTTAGAGGCACATTATTTACTACTCGCAGCTAACCGTCTTCTTTGTCTCCATTAGATGAGGCGAACGGCGGGACGTGCACGATTACTCTTTCCGGCCCAACATGATCCATTTTACAAATACCCTGTAAGAAAGTTGACCAACCAATAAAAAAGAATGAGCCCCTCATGTTCCCGGGTACAATTCTTTCATGTCCGGAAATATGATGGTCCTCAACGTAACGTCCAGAATGTATGCCGTCAACCCCCAGATAACCACATCATTGGGTCCCTTCCAAGTTGGTACCCACATATCTGTCGTATCGCGAAAAAGCATCATAGACTTCCGATCTGGCTCCAGCAACTCGTCCAGAGTCAAAGTAAAAACATCTGCCACCTCCGATTGATTGTACTGGATCGACGACTTATCGATCGGACCCACGTAAGCCAGTACAGGCGTAACCTCCATTCTCTCCGAGCGATCCGGAAGTCGCAGATGTTCTCCGAGAACTTGTATTCGTGATGGCGAAAAACCAATCTCTTCTTCTGTTTCTCGAAGGGCGGTCATCACGAGGGACTTGTCCTCTTCATCTTTTGAGCCACCTGGAAAGCTAAAACAGACCCCAGCTCTACTTCAGACATATACCAAATTTTTAGTTCATCCTCTAACAGACCTGACTTCTCCCCGGTGCTTCCGCAATTTGGAGCTTCGGACAGTGAACAGCACACATGGTTTTCCGTCGTGGGGATCGATTCCGAGCGGAACGAGGACGCTTGCCTTTCGTGGATTTTCAACTGCGTATTTCCACACACGCTTTGCTGAGGGAGAGCGCGCGAGCTCGGCAAGGCGACGAGAGTAGAGGTCCAGTGTCGCCGAGTCAAAAGTCACGTTGCCTGTATTTGATGATGTCGGTTGTACAGCAGCAAGGCCAGAATGTGTTCGGCGGAAAGCATCGCCGAGGAGAGATATTCTCTCAACAACACGTCGGTGTGATCGCATCATCGCACCGGAGGCAGTCTGATCCAAGTTTTCAAGCCACAGACAATCCACCTGCTGAAAATTTTGAAGTGCACTTGGCACTTTATGACCTATTCATTATGAGTTATTCGTTTGTATTAGTGTTCGGCAATCTTCATCGTCACTGGAAGACAGTCCAAATATTCCTGGAACTTAGCATTCCGACTTGTTTGAAAATTGGCGTCTAAAGCTGGTGTTTCAGACCAAACCTAAGCATCTTCTCTCGGAAAGCTCCTACTTACAACTACGCCTGCCATCTCCGCCACGATTTGCTTTGTTCGTTTCCCAATGACTTTTGCGATAAGCGAATGCCTATTATACTATTCTACCCTACCTTGTGCACAACATCAAACCATACTCAGTTAATAAACCAGCCGGTTTTTCAGCATCTGTAAATCGGTGGTTCCGTTATTTTTATTATGGAAACATACTCAGTTGACCAGGGACATAGCTTTCGTTCGGGATGTTTTTTGTGACGATTTGGATGAAAAGTTGTACCATTTTTTCGTTTGAAATTCAAAAAGGAAAAGAAAAGAAAAGAGAAATCTTAAAACTGAATGAGGTAGACGATCTGCTATCAAAACATTTATAAATCTGAAGAGCAGACAAGAGAATCTACTGAAAACAAACGTGACAATACAGTGTTTTGCCCCACTCAAGATAACGCAGCACGAAATTTACAGGAAAAAGAGAGCACGCAATACAACTTGAATATCACAACAGGAAGTGAGAATGACTTCCCAGGTGTGCTTCAGATTCCAACCCCTTCGCCCGGTGTGAAGGGTCGGCCTGCGTGCCGGAAGCGGCGGCATAGATGATGCACCATATTGCATCTTTTCGAGAGATCGATCGAATCACTATGTTCCGAGTCGAAATCGTTTACATGGCCCAACGAGGTCCCATCGCCGGGTGACCGTGGATGACGAGCTGGGGCTGATTGCGCTTCAGCTCCTTCTGAATGCGTTGGATGTATTTCTGTTCGTCTGCGTTCGGCTTGGGTGCGACGAGGGTGACCTTGTCATCTACGGAGTCGACCGACTTAGTTTTCAGAGCGCCGAACTTTGGGACCCGCATATTAGTGAAGATGGTGGATGATGAGATGGCAGGCATAGTTGTAGAGTTGAGAAGCTTAGAGGTTGTGAGCTTGTGAGAGAAGTTGCTTTGGTTTGGTCTAAAACGTGTGGTTGATGCCCTTTTCAACCAACTCAGAAAGGCGCAGGTTGCACACTTCTCCAATGGCTGGTGGGACGGTTTCTGGGACGCCCAAAATTTTTCTTGGTGCAAGTGTCTCACAAAAAAACGTGGGTGCTGTGCAGGCCAAATTTTCTCTGCCATGATTTGACAGGCACAACGCTGTCCCATCCTTCATTGGAGATGCATGGCACGGTGCCAGGCTTTGTTTCGCCTTTTAAACGTACAGTTATACCATATAGAAGAACAACACCAACCAAAGCGCAAAACCAAACACACAACAACTCAACAACATGCCTGCCCTCTCATCATCTACCACCATTTTCAACAACATGCGTCTCCCGAAGAAGTTCGGAGCATTGAAAGCAAAGTCGAACGACGCGGTTTTTCTTTCTAACAAGAAGCTGAGTCCCACAACTCCCGCTGCGAAAGAACAGAAGTACCTCCGTCGAATTCAAAAGGAACAGAAGCGCATACAGCCTCAGCTGTTCATTCACGGTCACCCGGCGATGGGACCTCGATGCGCCATGTAACGATCTCGAAGCTCAAGTGATTCGGTCGATCTCTCGAAATGATGCAAACTGCATCACCAATGCCGGCCGCTTCCGGCGCACATGCGAGGGTTTGGAGTTTCAAGCACTCGCACGAACGTCAGTAATTGCACCCCTTGGCAAAGTTCGATTGCAGGTGTACCAAACTCCAGCAAATTTTCGCCTCGTGTACTACCTGAGTTTTCAGTCTGATTTCGCATTTTTCTTGTCTGCCCCTATGAGCTTTGATTTATCCTGTAAGCAGATCAAGGACCTCATTTTTTTTAGTAACAATAGTGAAAAGAAATCCGTAGCTCATTGCTCGCAATTGACCGGAGAGAAAAAAATATCTCGACATTAAAGACATGGTTTTCCACACCGGCCGAGGCGAACCCTGCATACTCGTGCTTTCAGCGACAATTCTAGTTAGCTAAAATATATCCTGCCAGTGCCGAATGTAAGCATTCATTACTGGTGAGGCGAAAGTAACTCTCAAGAATGGAGAAAAGACTCTCAACTCTCCTGCTGTAGCCCCAGTCTTCTCCAACGTTTTCTTCAACTCGTTTTCAATCTGTTATTGTATATATAAAAAGTAAGGTTTGACCATGAAGGTAACCGTCCTATCAGCAGCGAGAAAATTTGCTCGTTATAAATTTACAACGATTCGGTGTTTAAGGTGCAGGGCACTGGACAGGTTTGATGGGATGTTTTACGATCTTAACGTTGCTCTTTTCTATGCTGTCGCGCTCCTGGTCTGCCTTGCATCTCAGGTTTCAGCCAGAGCCTTTGCTTCAGCCGCACCAGGGAGTATGGTTCTGATTGCGCTTCCACAGCCAGGGCCAATGTCAAGATTGGAGGTGTGACCACCAACAACTGGTGCGTGTCATATTCGAAAACCCGCAGAAACGCATCTGAGCCTATTGATTGGTTGTCTCTCTCGAAGGTATGGTTTCAGACAAAACAGCCTAGAGCATATCCCTGGAGTTGGGTCATTGAAAAGTCCGTCAATTTGGTCACTCGTTATGTTCAACAGATAAAGAAAAACGGTGACAAGATCAATTTTAAGTTTTTTCCAATTAACACGACAAAAAAAGGGTGACAAGGGAATGGCTTTGGCTGGGTTCGAATGAACGGGACCAAACATCTTACCAGGAGCCCATTAAATTTCGTATGTGTATTAATGGTACATTAAGTATGTGTAACAGACTAATATAATGATACAGGATAATTCTAACAAAACGTCCAACCTAGGCGCCATATTCTGGTAATACATACTGGTCTCAATCCTCAAAGTCATGTTCGCGATGCCGTCCTATTCCTTTTTTTTCATCACGGTGGAATCTACTTGGCTGTTTCCATTGTGGGAGGACTCCTTTTTACTCATCTTGAACGCCAGATCTGGTCATTGGTGATATTGAGTGACATTCTGGTTGACCAGCCGATAATAATGACAAAATCTGATGAAGAAAAATGAAGTCGAGGCCCCACTTTGACTGGTGAAAATGGTAGTCGTCCACACAAGGAGAATAAACCCCGTGAGGGCAAACCACATGTCGATCTTTCAATCGGTTCTGTATTTTATATTTTTGTGGCTGTAGCAGAAAATTTTGATGCTAAATTTATTGACCGCACAGCACTACTACAGCACTGAAGTGCTGAAGTGATGGTATCGTGTGTGTGTGTTGCGTCTGTCTTCGTTTCCCAGTCCTCATGAGCCAAGCAAACTGTTGTGTCTTCCAGCTCGCTGCTCGCAACCGGCTCCGGTGACCAGCTGGTTGTTGAAGGGTCCAAACTCCACCCCCACCATCCCATTCGTGGGACACAAATGATGGTGCCAAAAATTTCGGGTAGAAAAGGGAGGTTCCAATTCCAAAAGAAACTCAGAGAGAATGGTTTCGAACCTCAGCTTTGCCGTGTACGCCTTTGCGCTCCTTGGCTTCCTAGCGTCTTCGGCGCTCTGCGACAATCCCTGTGTCGCAATCACCAGGAAGTGTGCATCTACCTGCACTTCCACAACCACATCCTCCGTCAAGATCGGCGGTGTCACCACCGCCAACTGGTGTGTTGCCTTCTCGCTAACGCCCAAAAACGCCTCGGGGTCAATCGATTGGTCCTCCTTGAACGGGGTACGTGTCCCATCCCCATCCTCCTGTATCCTACCTAACTCGTTTCTTCTCTTTTTTAGAACCAGGCAATTTCGGGGTGTGTGTGTAACCGTGGAGCTGGTGACTACTACGTTTCAACCACGTCGAAGCCGTATCTCGATGCTTCGAACAACTTCTACGCAACCTCTGCCGCAAACAACTCTTGCGGTGCTGCAGGGAACTGGTGGTAATGATCGACAAAGTCAGTCTTTGGCGTAGAACATCTGCTGATTTTCTGAGCGCAGGGGTATCTGGGGTTACACCACAACGAAATCTGACACCGCAACCTTCATTGTCTCAGGTAATCAATAATACCACTTTCGGTTTATTTGCAGACTTCAGTCTAACGGTCTGTTCCTAAAGACTCTTATTCACGTTGTGCTACGGTGAATGAGACCAACCCCATCATCGGCATTTCCACCCTCGTCAGTGGAGAAGGCCACACGACCGGGTCCACTGCTTCCTGGTCGTCCCAGACTGATTACTACTACAACGACATCGACATCCGCACAACCTGCCAGTCCGCACAACTCGCATGCACGAGCAACTGCACTTCACAGAGCAAGCAGCCGAATTTCACTTGCGGATTCACCGCTACCGAGGACAACAAGGGATTCTTCCCGCCACGTGGAGCCATCGCGCAGTCTTGCGATTGTGTCGGAGGCAGTGGAGGAAATGGCAGTGGAAATGGGAAAAGCGCGGGAACTCGTGTGGGTCCTGGCTATTTGGTCGCGGGTCTAACCATGGCTTTGGTAGCGATGACCATGGTCATGCTAGTGTGATTACAAAACCGTCCGAGCTCACAAAATGATGGTCATTGTCTGTGATCATGTGCGGCACTTCTGAACCATGTATTGTTACACGAACATTAGATGAAAGGAATAGAAGATGCAGTCAAACAAATGCGCTATCCCCGTTTCACTTGCATTGATATGGATCATCCGAGTTCCATCTAAATATCGCAAGTATGTTAGTGTCGTGTCCGTCGAAGGAAGGCATAGAAGAAACAAGAACAGATTCCACCATCAGAAACAGTAACGATATAAGTGTGCTCATTCCTGCATACACAGATCACACTGACGTGCAAATGTAACAAGAATTTCATCCTTTGTGATAACAAAATCATCAGAACTTTCAACTCTCCGTCTCACCTCGAGAGAAAAACACATGGGGCTTAGCACGAGAGAATTTCATATTTTAATCCAAAAAAGTTTAATACACTCATCAAGATATCACAAAAACCGTCTCCCTCTATTTCACAAACGCATATTGGGGAAGAATCTCACAATTCATGTCCGTAGAACGGATCCGCAGAACGGGAAACCGAACATCGCACATCTTTCTTTTTTTGGGTCAAATGGCAGGCAGTTTGTTCGTCTTAATTGTCTCCGGGAGTCGCAAGAAGTAATCTTTCCGAATTCGATAAATCAGACTGATCAATCTAACCTAACATGGTACCAGCTCTTACCTCCATTCTGGGTGATATACCGAACCCATGGGAAAGCCTGATACCCGCTCTTGTCAACCACTTTCAAATACCGCACCTGAATTCCAGAAGTGGTGAAGTAAGGGATCTCAAACTTGACCGAAATGGGCGGTCTCTTATCAGGATCCTCTGCAACGTCAATCCATATCAAGATGCGGCTAACTCCTGTTTCTGGGAATGGGTGCGTACCGTTTGCAACGCTGGGAAGACCAAAGTGAGCTCGCATGAGGAACTCCTTCCCGCCTTGGAACTGCTTGATCTTCCAGACAAACGAGTTCTTCTCTGGTGCATAGGACACGGTTCCCACAGTTGCTTTGAACTTTGGAGTGTCCGCATCTTCTGGAACAGGGACCAAAATCTCCACGTTATTAGCTGTTGAGCGACGTTTGAATTGTGCTCGGGCCTGGTTTTCATTCAAAAATCTGATCCACAGTTAGGTATATAAGTGATCTACCTTGATCATGTACTCGACGCGAGAGCCGCTGTGGTGTTCAATGATCGCCTCGCACCAAATCAAGGGCTTGACCTAAGACATCACATAAATATGGGACAAAAGACAATTATTTGGATATTACCTGCGTGCTCAGTCGGTATGACATCAGCTCAAACTCTCCATCCGGTGGGATGAATGATATTGTGCGATCGTTCTCGAAACGGGAAAGTTTGACACACTGGTGGAATTTAACGTCCTCCATTTCAATCGCCTTCCCCTTCGCTGGAGCTAAAAAGGAATTTTGTTACATTGCGCGTTCTCTCGAGTTCATTTTGTGCCACTTACTCCTTCCAGTCGCTTCAAAGAGTACTTTGTCATTCAGACCAAGTCGGACATCAGGCATCCCGCTGAGGTAACATTTCATCTTAATTGCCCCAAGAATTTCACTGCGCAAAACGTTTCCGTTCGCGTTCACCTTTAATAAAAAGGTGAGAAGCCTAAAATTCGCATTCGCAAAACGTTTCTCAACATACCAAAAGATTCACAGACTCGATCACATCCAAAAACACTTCGTTTTTTCTGTACCGAATGCCTTCCGAGCGCCACGAGACAGCGTTTGTGACTGCCATTGGTGGTCGAGCTTGTGACTCGAGTTTGTGGGACTCTTGCGTGATGTACCTTTTAATGGTTTAGCACAATATCTGACTCAGCTCTTAGAGAGTTGCGCTCTTACTCTTGTAAGATTTTGCTTTCGGTCGTTTGCGGGTATCCAAAATCCATCATCTCGTCCAGTAGCTCATAAATGATGACAAAATTGTCCCGAATGGATTCCTCTTCCAGTTCTTTAAAGTATTCGGCGAAAACCTGGTATAAAATTGAGCCGTGAGTACCATAGCCAGGAATATTACATGTCAACCCTTCCGTGTACCTCGCAAAGTTTGTGAAGGAAGAGCAGAATGGTGGCCGCATTCGAGTTTCGTTTGGTCATGGCAACAACTAAAATAGAGAATTAAGGCATCCGATCAGCATTTCTGAACTCGAAGACTATTCGCGAGATTTTTTTCCACCGGCGACGACTACAGGTCTAACGCATTGAGCGAGTTCCCAAATGTTCCTGTGTTCCAATCCTCCCTACAAATCCACGTCTCTCTCTCTCCTTCTCTCCCTCTCCCTCCTCGGTACGTACGATAGAGGTTGTTGTGCCGAATGTACAAAAAGTTCACACCATCCTCCGTCGAAATGCACGGGCTCGTCGCCTGCTCCTCTTCTTCCGCCTCCATCACGAGCGGCATAAACTTTTCGATCGCGGGCATGGGAATGTCTCCGCGGTAGTTTCGCGAGATGAGGACCTTTCCCTTCAGGTCGAGGATGAAGAGAGCCGACAGCACCATTTTATTTTCTATTGTAGAATTTCCGGCTGAGATCTGCGAGTTGGTGCCGTCGAGCCCAACGCAACGTGTTTCAAGCCACAGAGATTCTGGGCAATTTATTAATATTGAATTGAAATGAAATGAAATGCCAGTCTCGACGGTCAACAACAACGACGACTCCGTGGAAGAGACCCGTCCAAGTCGGCATCAAAGCATTCTCACCAGACCTCTCGAGCGAAACGTGTGTTTCACATACGCCGTCGTCTTCCAAATTCCCCGTCCTACGACGAACTCCTCAAAACATTCTGATCTCGGTCAAAGACGCTGCTGCCGCAGTCGTAAAGGCGGCGGGATTCTCTGAGGTACCCCTCGGCGCTCTCTGGGCGACGATCATAGACTCTGTTAAAGGGTCATCAACTCCGGTTCCGCCACCGTGGTCGCTGATCCAGTCACTCTCAAGCGTCCAGAGAGTTTGCCCCAGTTTCGCGTGCCCACACCTCCGTCTCCCATATCTTCCATCACGCGGACGTGCTGCACTGGGCCACAAACATCTTCAGCATCGTTAGCACGGGATTGAAGCTCAGCTTGGTTTCATCAAGATCGATCTTGATCGTCGGCGGTGGGACTTTCGGTTCCTGGCCAATCGTCATCGAATGGCAATACTACAGGCCACTCACACCATCTACAGCCCCTTCTACGGATCAGAACACACGGCAGATGGACATTGTGGACCTGGTCACGACCGGCGTCAGAGAGGTCCGAAAGCAACTTGGAATCTCTGGCGCACAATCCCCCTACATCATTGAGCGTCGCAGACATGTCTTTTGCTGGGCATCTGCATCTGCGTTTGCATTAATAGGTGCCTGTTTGTTTGTAAAGGAGACTGTGCCGGTATCAAGGCGACCGGCTGGACGTTTTCGTAGTTCTGGAAACATGATCGAGGAGTCTGTGTTGAAGAATCGACTGGAGCAACTGGCGTGGCAGCTCTCGGCTCGCTTGCTCACAATCGGTGCTGATGTGCTCGCGGTTAAACAGTGGACTTATCCATCAAACCTTTCACACATCTATGCTCTGTAAGGCGGCGTTGCACATTTTGATTTGATATTGTGAATGCGAAGTGAGTGCCACTTTTAAAATCTGCAACAAACCAGTGTGTTTATTCTTCGCACTTCAAGCAGTCAGTTGTTTTACACCACACTCAAATCAGATCTCCTAACATGTATTCGATACAAACAGGCTACAATGTCCAAATGCTGTATGCTTTAACTCTGGCATCAGGAGAGAGTGTAAACAGAAGTAAATCTCAATCTTCGCCGCCTGAGGAGTTCCCCACTTTGGGCAAAAGTCCTTCATTCGTGGCATCTTCTATAATCTTTTGCGACAATGTGCTTGCCTCGCTCACCAGCTTGTCAATATTAAACTTTTTCAAAGTTTTCTCTCTCAGTTCCTACAAACCAGGATCAGCACCAGGGCACAACCGAAAAAATAACAGCAATGTACCTTATATTCATCGTCTTTAGACCAAGCGTCTCTCTCCAGCTCCCTCTTGCTGTAATACTCCATAAACGTCTTCCTCAAATTCGAGTCCCCAAGCGCCGCCGTCCTCGCCAACCTCGCCATCTGTGACTTTGAAAACATGTACTGCTGCTTCGCAAAGATTTCCTGCAAGATGTCCGAGTCCGTCCACACCGACGAGCGCTCAAAGAACCACGTCAGCACCGAGATCACAAAGAAGCCCAGCTGCCTGAACATCAGCGCGGCGTGGAAGTACGACGTCGGCAAGTACACCGCTACGTCCCTCGAGATTCCAAGCGTGTGCCAGAGCGGGTTGATATCGCTCCCGTCGACGTACAGGAACCCGGCGAGCTCCGAGACCACCATGACCAGCACCGCGACGACTATGTACAAGCGGAGATGAGTGCGGCGCCATGTGCTCGTCGCGGCGCCGAGGAGCGCGAGGGTGACCGCGTACTGGGACATGAGCGACGGGAGGACGTAGAGGAAGTAATCGGCCGAGGAGACGCACCAGGTGCAGTCCACGAACGCGGCGTGGCCGAATTTCCGATACACCGCGCGGCTGGCTGCGGATCTCAGCTTCTCGATCAGGGTCTCCAGACGTCCGATTTCAGAGAGCTGGGGTGGGGAGAACATCTCTGCACGCTGGGTCGCGGAAAGGGATTCGGTCCAGCCGGGAAACTCGGCGGACATGTGGTCCCGGAATCGGCTGCGAATCATAAAGTTGGGTGCGTCTTCGGCTAGGTCCAGCGTGCTCAAGATGTTTTCGGGGGGCATGAGGAAGGCTGCGAAGACCTGTGCAAAGGCGACGACGAGGAGGAGAAGGGACACGATGAGGTCAAGGCGGGTTTTTGGGCGTGGGGGACGTTTTGTGGGAGCTTGTTGGCCGCGGACGTAGTTGACGATCTTGCCGACGAGCCATGGAGTAGCGATCCACAGAACAACGTTGAGCCAGCTCATTTCGCAAGCCAAGTTTGTGGTGGTTCGACTTCGGAGTTACGCGTCAAAGATTAAAGATGCCGAGCGTTCATCTGGGACAGAAAGCGTACGCGAAAATAGTACTGCACGCAGCAAAGTACTCGGTGGTGTCGGTAGCGGGTCTGCTGCTTGGTACGAAAGACGGCGCTGGCCATCTCACCGTAGACGACGCTGTTCCGCTCTTCCACAATGTGTTGCCCCTTTCGCCAATGCTGGAGGTTGCTCTGCAGCAGGTGGGGGAACAACAGCATGCCATGCTGATAATTTTCATTGAATGAAATCTCACCTTCATCGCCATAACATTTTCTGTCCAGGTTGACGTTTACTGCAAGCAAACCGATTGCTCCATCGTCGGTTACTACTTCGCTCACGAATTGCTGACCGACACATCCATTACCCCATTCACGGCGAAGGTGGCCAGTAAAATCGATGATGCGCTGGGCGGAGACTCCCTGCTGCTTGTGGTGAGCTCCAGCTGCGTTGTTCTATCTTTACATTGGCTTATTATTGCTAAAAAAACCTTGTAGATCAACAACAAGGAGCTCTCTTCCGATAAAGTTGCAGTCTTGGTAAGTCAGGTAGATCGTTCCATTTGCGAATTAACTGATTTTTGATTGCTCTTTGCAGCCGTATTCTTTAGAAAGCGGGTCCTGGAAAGTTCAACCCTCCTCAAGGTGAGCAGTTTGAACGACATGAAGCTTGATTCATGCTAATAAACTCTCCCCCTTCGCTGTCCCTATATAGCTTGGACGTGAGTGATATCGCCGTGAAGAAAGTCGGAGAGCTTGTGAAGCACAAAGCATACGAGAAGCTGGTTGACTTTGACAATCACTTGGACGACATCAAGTGTAACTGGCTGAACCCAGCCGTCAATCAATTGCTTGCAACTTAGATACAACGTATATTCTGGCTTTCTGGGAGTTACACAATCCAGTATCAGAAAACTTTGATGTTATGCATATTCTGTAAATGAAGCATGCCCGGTTGCAATAGCATGCTGCTGTGCTTCTTTCTGCCCCTTCAACCCAACCTTGCATACTCCACATCTCAATGTGAAGGTGGCCAGGTCGGTAAACTTGTGTTGCTGTTTCAAAACAGTTTAGGAAGGATACCGAACTTTGGTAAGAAACGCTTGTACCTTTTTTAGAGCGCCAGCAAGCTCCAGCCCTGCCCTAAGTATACTCTCGGAGGCTGGTCCCTCGAACGTCGTTTGGTCGAAGTCTTGTGGTGCATCTGCGAATGGCGCTAGCGCAACGGCGTCATAGTGGATTCCGCTGCCAAAATACTTGAGCTTGGGGCTTTCACGAGCCAACATGGTTCTACCCACCTATAAATCAGAAGGATCCGTCTTTGATATTGCTCCCCTAAGTGAGATTTTCTCAGAATTATGAATTGGATGGATTTTGGATGTCGGCTCACCGAAACGATCAACCCGCAAAGTTGCAACATCAATCGAGTCGATTTCCACCTGATAGTGTTGCGAAAAGATGGCAAGTTCGATCGCACCGCCCCAGCTTGCGGGTTGCTGGATCCATTTCATGTATTGATCTACAGGCTTCCCCAGGATAGCCTCATTGTAATCGAATGGGTTCCCAGCGATAGTGTCGGCAACAACTTAAAGAATGCCCGAAAAGTCGGCCAGCCCAGGATGGAAAGATTCATGAATCATACCTTTTCTTAGCTTCGGGGCAGCATCAGGGTTTCGTTCAAGCGCAAATCTAATCATGAATGTCAGCTCTGTTCCGAAAGAACACTTAAACTCGAATCTCACCCGACCGCATGAAACAAGCAACTATTGTCATCTTCCATTTCCTGAAAAAACATCGCGTTGAACCACACATCGCAACGTATCCGAAACTCTCTCTCTCTCTCTCTCTCTCTCTCTCTCTCTCTCTCTCTCTCTCTCTCTCTCTCTCTCTCTCTCTCTCTCTCTCTCTCTCTCTCTCTCTCTCCGCCTGACGCGCCGCATGCCGCGCCGCCCGCCGCGCTGCCCGCCGCACCCGCCTCAAAAATTTTCATCGCTTCTGGCCGTGCTCGCTCCCGTGCTCCCTCTGTGTCCCACCCTCGCGCCCCTCAGGAAAACATTCCTGACTCTCAGCCCAGCAACTTTGATGGAGAAAATTTTCTGTGGGCAGATGAAGTGAATTCTCCTCGCGAATCACGTGACTCACGATCACGTGACCAAGCGTCATCCACTTCAGAACCGCCTCGAATTAGAGGAAGATCCCCCGCAAGTGTCGTTGATGTTCAGATGAATGATACAGTCGAAATGTCACTTACCCTTGCTGATGCTGATCCCAAAGGGAAACGTCGAGCATCAAAATCACCCCCGACTCGCCGACCTGCCTCTCGTGCCAGGGTCGAGAAGAATGCCTCTGCAGCTGATCATGCTACCTCTCCCTTGCCTACTCCTCGTGACCGATTCTTGGATGCTCTGCATATGCTGGCCCCTGCTCAAACTTCTGGATCTCATCCATTAGTAATGTCTGCTTTCACTCGTGCAATGCAATTTCTCCCAGTATTGGAACCAGAGACTGAGGCTGCCTTCTTTGCTGCATTGACTATTGCTGTAGTTCCGTTGGTTGAAACTATCAGCTGCCCTCCTGCTGCTGTCTCTGCCGTGCCTTCCTATGCTCAAGTTGCGAGTGCTAGCCGACCGCCACCTGCCCCTGCTACTCGCAATCCTGGGCCTTTCAGCACTGCAAAATTTGCCTCTCGTGCATCAAATGCTATTGTTCGTATTGAAGCTGCCGAAGCAGATGCTCAACCCGCCCTTTATCGCTCAGTGGTTGCTGGAGTGGACCCCCTATCTCGCAGATCACTACAGCCACCCAGATTGGTGATTGATTACCCAGCTGAGTCACCAATTTTGATCAATCCTCCTCAGCCTGTTCGTGATCGTGCTGCTGGTTTTGCTACTGTGAGGTTTAAGGAAATTAGTCGTCAGCCACTTAATCAGCTCCGCACTCTGATTAATCGAATTTCTGGAAACCCTCAATTTTCCCGTGACATTCGCCATATTAGTTTTATTGGGCGTAACACTGCTGAGTTTATTTGTACTTCTGACTGTGCTGACAAGCTCCGCAAGGACATTTTTCCAGGTGATGAGGTGCCCGTTGATCTTTTTGACCCTGGGCAGCTTCGTTCTGGGTCTGTTCAATCACTTGAGCAACGTCAAGTTGCTGTAGCAAAGGCTGTTCACAAAAGATTTGCTCACCTCTTGCGAATTACTCATGATCCTGCAGTTTTTCATTATCTTCGTTCTAATCTTCCTGCTGCAGACTTTGAAGCTACTGTTTCTTTAGCCCGTTCTTCGCGTTCTGAACCTACATCTCGCAATTAATGTGGACTTTCCGTTCTGGAACCTTCAACTGTAGAGGTTTGCCTCTGGATTTTTCAGATTTACTTGCTTGGCTTGTTACTCATCAGCTTGATTTTTTAGTTTTAACAGAAACTCATCAGTTAACTTTAGACAGTGTTTCTTCTGAGTATTTGTTGTTTGATTCTCGTCCTCCACCAGACGCTCCTTTGGCATCTGGTGTTGCTCTTCTTATTAACCCACATCGTTGCAGTACTTATCAATTTAGGTTGATTGCATCAGTTCCTTCTGGGTTTGGTTTGTGGTTTAGGTTTCGTCAGGTCGTGATTGGTGGATTTTATTTTCCCCCACGTTGGACTGCGGAAGACTGTTTGGGTGCATTATCTGATTTTCCTCAATTTGTTTCGAATTCGGATACACCAGTAGTTTTGATGGGTGACTTCAATTTTAGAACTCAGAGCACTGGTGATCATGTTACTAATGCCCGTGCCAGAGCACTTCTTCCTTTTTTTACAGCCCACTCACTTTCATTGGTTGTCCCAGCTTCTTCTTCAGCTCGTCGCCCAACTTTTCGTTCCCACTTAGGGAGTTCAATTATTGATTTGTTTTTTGCTTCTACTTATGTGACAGCTTCCTCTTATTTAGTGCATGATCAACCCCAGTCTATGGCTCCCCATCCTTCAGACCATTTTGCAGTGACCTGTTCATTTTCTTTAGCTGGCCCAGATCCTCAGGCCACTGTGCCTCCTCCTCTACCTTCTTGGAATCTCCCATTGTTAAAGGATGAAGTTATTCGTAAGTCGCACAGAGAAACTGCTAAGATTCTGCTTCCTCCAACATCAGAGGCGCTAACAGCAGCATTGGAACCACTTCAGGTCCCTGTGGGGACTTCTCTTTCTCGTGCAGTGGCCCAGGGAGCAATTGATTCTGCATTTCAAATTATAGTTGATTTTGTTGAGGCAACAGCAGTTCTGACATTGGGACCACCAACACCTCGTCGTAGAGCACCAGCGACCACTCCTTTGCCCCCTGAGATTGCTTTGTTGCGTAGTAAGGCTCGTTCAGCATTCCGTGACTATTATTCCCTCTTTCACCACAATTCTTCTGACCCTCTTCTTCCTTTTCTAAGAACTCGCCAACGTGATAGTCACAAAGCATTCAAATCAGCTCTGAGATCACACAGGCGTAAGACAAAAGCAAATTTTTTTGATGACCCTAGTTCTTCATCAGTGCCTTCTCTTCTGAAACATGTGTCTCATGCTCGGCGCTGCGCTAACTTTCGTACTTCAGCTAATGGTTTAGATTTTGATCCTCAGTCTTTAGCCAAATATTCTGATCATTTTGCTAGTGTCTACAATGCTCAAGCTGCTGACCCAGTTTCACCTTCAATTGTTCTGTGTGATTTTCAGCTGCCATTGGATGTTGAAGCTTTTGTTCTAGCTATTAGGGACTGCCCTTTGGAGTCTGCCCCGGGTCATGATCGTCTGCCTGCAGAACTTTATCGCCCAATTTCAGCTATTCTTGCTCCATTGTTCTTGCAACTTTCTCAGTCCATTTTTCGCAGTAGTCTTACACCCACTTCATGGAATCTTGGGCTTTTGCACCCAGTTTGGAAGCAACGTGGTACGCTTGGTGATATTACTAATTATCGCCCCATTACTCTTTCGTGTGTTGCCCGAAAAATTTTTGAGCGAGCTTTGTTGCCACATCTTTATTCTGCTATCACGTCTCAACGCCCACTTGATGCTGCCCAAGCGGGATTTCAGTCACACCGCTCGGGAATGGAATGTGTTTTTGGTCTTCAGGCATGTATCTCCCGTGCGTCTAATGCCAAGGTTCCTTGGGTTGCTGGTTTTTTAGATATTCAAGCAGCTTATGACACCACAAATCGTGCAATTCTTTGGGCTGAGCTTCTTTCTAGGGGAGTACCGTTGCCATTTGTTTTTGTTTTGAAGTCTCTGTTTGATTTTTGTTCTTCCAGAGTGGTTGTTGCAAATTGTTTTTCAGATGCTTTTGATTTGTTTAGAGGTTTGTTTCAAGGTTCTGTTCTCAGTCCACTTCTCTATATCACTTTTCTTGATCCTCTACCTGGGCTCCTCCGACCATTTGCCCCACCTATAACACTCTTTCATCCTGCCAAACCACGATATAATTCTTTTTTATTTGCAGATGATTTGGCCTTGTTTGCAATTACTTTGGATGCTATGCAGGTTCTTCTCTCTGTTTGTGACCAGTTTGCCCAAGCTCGTGGTTTTTCTTTTGCTCCTTTGAAGTCTGTGATTCTCACAAAAATTCCTATTCCTGCTCATTCGCCTTTGCTTCTTCATGGTCAACCTCTGCCTGTCAAGCCTTCATTTCGTTATCTGGGTTGCTTTTTTGGAGATACTGGATTTGATGTTTCACTGACTATTTCCCATCGACTTGCCAAAGCGCGCGCAGCTTCTTTTGCTTTGCTTTCTTTTTCAAGGATGTTTGGTTCTCATTCTCTGGTTGTGGTTCGTCATTTGTTTTTGTCTTTTATTCGACCTACGCTTGAATTTGGTTTATATTTTATTCTTCCCTCTGTTGCTGTTTGCAAACCAGTTCGGACTTTTATTCACCAATGTTTGTGTCGATTTCTTCGCCTTTCATTTTCCACTTCAATTGCTGGGGTTTTACTGTTTTTTAAGTTTCCTGACCTTCAGTTTCGGCTTCAATATCTGCAGTTTCAGATGTTTCAACGTTGGCTGGATGATGATGCCCCTGATATGGTTCACTCTATGTTGTCATTCTTTCTTCACCAGGGAAAGCACTTTCGTTGTTCTCCTGTCCCTTTCAACAATCACTTCCTCTTCCTGGCTGCAAATGTTGTAGTTCCCAAACCTTCTGATGTTATCGCAAATCACTTTCACCAAGTAGCCTCATCTGCCTATGGTTCTATAGCTGCTAGCTTTGCTCCCCTTGCATCTGCACACCCTCATGCGCTAGCAATTGCTCCTCCATGCTTCCCTATTTCGTCAATCTTGAGGCTTCTGCAGTATCGCCTTGGACGTTTGTTTTATCACCCCCGCAAGCAGTGTTGTCACTGCCGCACTGCAACTCTCTCTAGATCTCATGTTTCAGAATGTTTGCGTCTTGACCTATTGTTGCCTCCTGTTCCTGTTCCTGTTTTACAACTTCCGCTTGACGTTGCAATTGATGGCCTTCGTCCACTTCGCATTGTCAACCCAGTGAATCTTGCACCGTGGTATCTAGTTTTTCGTTGTCTCCATAAGATTTGGCTTCACTGTATGGGTCTGCCATTAGAAGTTTCTCCTCCAGACTCCCTCTTTGGCCCTGCATTTGTGGATCTTTAACGTTTTCTTTTCTCATTATTTATTACTCACCTGTTTTTTTGGCACCTTAGCAGTATCTGACGGGTAGCCACAGGTTTGAGTTTACATTCTCTGTTTTGCTTTGTTGGTTTTCCTTATGCTGCGCGCGCTTCCCTATGTGCTGGTCCATGACCATCTTGTAAGGCACTTTGGGTGTTGTTTTTTGTTATGCATTGTATGTGCAAAATAAATAATAATATTGTTAAAAAAAAAAAAAAAAAAAAAATTTTCCTCTCTCTCTCTCTCTCTAGTCTCTCTCTCTCTCTCTCTCTCTCTCTCTCTCTCTCTCTCTCTCTCTCTCTCTCTCTCTCTCTCTCTCTCTCTCTCTCTCTCTCTCTCTCTCTCTCTCTCTCACACAAAAATCAATGCCGCCTCCCAGCGCTCTGCATGCGCAGCCGCCTGATGCGCCGCATGCCGCGCCGCCCGCCGCACCCCCCGCTGTGCCCCCTGATGGACTTTCTGGTGGCACCGTGATTTTTGAGGCCCGTTCGCACCCCCGTGCCTCCTCTGTTGAAAATTCCGCTCCACAGCTTCCATTCTCCGCTCCTGCCTCTCCAATTCACTGGGCCGATGATGTGAATATGGGGGAGGATGAAAATGCCGAATCACGTGACTTCTGAACACGTGACCAACGCGCCAAAAGACCTGCTGAACATGAATTGCCCCGTGGTCGCTCCCGTTTTCGTTCCCGATCACATCTGCCGGGTGTCCGGGTTCTTGCTGCTGTGGCTGCTCCCTCGAGTGTTGCATCTCTGGCCGATCTCCGTGTCGTTCTCACTCAGATGCGATCTGTTTGTGCAACCTTTGATCCGTTGGCGATGCTGGATCCTATGCTTGCACACTTGCCGAGGGACACTCCTGCTGAATTTTTTAGTGTTTGTCGTGATATGGCCGAGGATCTGGTGGGTCGCTTTGGAAGGCCGCTGCCTTCGCCTTCACCTCCGGTTGCCCCTGTCTCCCGCCATGATGATGTGGCTGCGCCTGTGTGCCTTCCCCCTAGACAACTGCATGGTAATCCTTCAATTCAGGACGATCTTGGGAACTCTGGTGCTCCTGGCCCTCGCCCCCCGTCTAGTCGACCTGCCCCACGTGGACATTGTGGTCCACGCACTTATGCCGCTGCTGCTGCCAATGCCCATGCCCGTGTGCTTGAGAGTCTCCCCACACTGAGTGCTGAATCTCGTACAGAAGCTGTCAGGACTGCCCTTGCTGGTCGTGACCCCACTTCGAATGTCAGCCTTCGTGGCCCTTGGCCTGTCGTATTCTATCCTCCGACCTCTCCGCTGCTGGTCTCCCCACCTGCTGATCTTCAGGCCCGTGTGGATGATTTGACCACTGTGTACATCAAGGACATCATGAGACAGCGGCTCGGCTTTGTGCGGACCATGCTGAGGGCTCTCTTGGGCGATGAGGTGGTGCGTGGTATCCGCCACATCAGTTTTGTTGGTCGCAACATTGCTTCCTTTATCTGTATTCGCTCAACCGCAATTGCTCTCCGTGCGCACTTCTCCACCCAGGAAGCTTCCACTGACGAATCAAACCCTGACTTTCTTCGCCGAGCCTCTACTCTGCCTTTGGAGCAGCGGGAGGCTGCGGTCAGGGAAGTTGTCCACAAGAGATATGCACATATCCTCAGTACAGTTACTGATCCTGCTATTTTCCTGTATGTCCGTGGTCAGCTCCCTATGGATGCTCAGGAAACTGTGCTGGACAGTGCCCGCGGGATTGCGCGTCAGCCTCGCTCAACCCATCTTCGTCAATGATTAGTGTTCGAGTTGGTACCTTCAATTGTCGCAATTTGAGCTTTGGAGTTCTTGATTCACTGTTTCGTTTTATGCGCGCAAATCACATTGTTTTTCTGCTCCTGACTGAAACACACCTTTTTCCTTTAGACCCGCTGCCTTCTCCAGATTTGATTTTTGACACTCGGTTTTCTCCTGGGTCATCGGGTACACGACGGGCTGGTGTGGGAGTCTTGATAAATCGCAGTCTTTGTAGAGCTTCTGATTTCCGTCTCGTTTCTAGTTATGGTGGCACCTCTCTATGGTTTACATTTCGTGGGCTTTTGGTTGGAGGGTATTATTTGCCTCCGTGTGGTATTGCTCAGGACCCCTTCCTTGAAGAGTTTATTGCTTCACTTCCTCAACATGTCCCGTCGTCTCCGTGCCCTGTTCTTTTGTTGGGCTATTTCAATGCCCGTTTTTTAGCTACTGGTGATCATTCTTCAAATCGTAGGGGTAGGTTGTTTGAGCAATTTATTTCTGCCGCTAGTTTCTCTCTAGTTAAGCACCCTTCCTGTCATAACCCCACATTTTCTTCTCAGCAATGGTGACTCCATTATCGATTTGTTGTTTGTCAATCCTCTGCTTCAATGTGATCCTATTTCTTACATAGTTCATAGTCGTCTAGCTGACGGCGAGTTTATGCCTTGGGCTTCTGACCATTTTCCGGTTACAGCTGTTTTTTCTTTTGCTCCTCCCAATGCCAGCGCTCCCTCTGCTGCACCCCCCCACAAGCGCTGGGCTGCTCATCTGTTGCGTGAACCTGCTGTCTTTCAAGCAATGGAGGAATGTGGGACATTTGTTTTTTGATCCCACCCTTGCTGATGTCAATGCTGCGCTCAGTCCAATTTTAGAAGCTCCCGCCTTTGCCCAAATGTCTGTGGATGTTGCACAGGGATGTATTGACTCTGCATTGGATATTATTTTGTCCTTTGTTACTTCGTGTGCTGCTTGTGTCATTGGACCCCCCAGTTTAGTCCGCCTGTCGCCCTGCCCTGCCATTGTTGCCAGCCGCATTTAGTGGCCTTGCGACGGAGCTACTTACTTGCTCATAAGCACTATTTAGCTGTTTCTTCCTGTGATGATCCTGATCCTGGTTTTAGTTGAGTATTGCCGCTTGGAGCGTGACCGGCTATCGCGTGAGCGTGTCAAAGCTTTTCGTACTTGGTCTCTTTCTCAGCGAGCTCGAGAGGCTTCTGGCGACAATATGTTTAGTTCTTCTCCTAGTTCTTTAACCGAGGTTAGCAAAGTTCTTTCCACCAGCGCGTAGGTGTCATCAACGGCGCTCAGCTGCAAGTGGTTTATTGTCTGATCCTGCCTCTTTATCTCATTATCGCAATCACTTTGCCTCCGTTTATCAGACTCAGTTTGCACAATCCTCTGCCAGTGCAGAACACGTTCGTCTACATGCGCTGAATGATTCTGTGTCAGTTAGTGTTAGTGACTTTGTTTGTGCTATTCGTTCTTCCCCAAACAACTCTGCTCCTGGCCCAAACCATATTCCAGCTGAGTTATTTAAGCCATTAGCTTCTGATGTTGCTATCCTTTTGTTCAACTTTCAAACGCTATTTTCCGTTCAGGTTTGTCGCCCTCTGCCTGGAATGCTGGCTTGTTGTTACCTGTTTGGAAGAATAAGGGCTCCATTGGTGATATTAGTCAGTACCGCCCCATTACTTTAACCAATGTTAATAGAAAAATCTTTGAGCGTACCCTGCTTCCTATGCTTGTAGCTCATGTTGGTAAACTTGATCCCGCCCAAGCTGGTTTCCAGGCCAATCGTTCAGGTGTTGAGTGTGTTTTTGCATTAGATGCTACCCTTCGACGGGCTTCCCGCACTGCTCTGCCTTATTGTGTTACTTTCTTAGATATTAAAGCAGCGTATGATACTGTGCATAGGCCTCTTTTGTGGGAACGTCTTTGTCAATTTCCCAGAATTCCAAACCGTTTGATCTCTGTTTTGATGAGTATGTTTGATCGTTGTTCTTCTCAGGTTGTTATAGAGAATCGTTCTTCTGATTTGTTTTCGCTTCCACGAGGTCTTTTTCAAGGTTCTGTTTTGTCTCCGTTCTTGTACTCAGTTTTCATCAATCCTTTAGCACAGCTCCTTCGTCGTGAATCTTCTCATCTTGCTAGGTTTTCTTATAACACTCCTGTTTTCAATTCGTTGTTTTTTGCTGATGACATAGCTTTGTTTTCTGCCACCCCTGAGCAAGCCCAACGTGCATTGAAAATTTGTGAAGATTTTGCTTTAGCTTCTCATTTTGTGTTTTCACCTTCAAAGTGTGCTGTGTTATCTTCTCAACGGTTACCCACCCCCTTGAAGCTTCATGGCTCTGCCCTCCCTGTAGAGGTTTCATTTAGATACCTTGGTCACTATTTTACTATTGAAGGGTTTGATCTTGCTGCAACTATTGATCATCGCTTAGAGAAAGCTCGTGCCTCATTGTATCTTTTTGCACCTTATGTCTCGTACTTTGGTGGGTCTGCTCCTCGTGTTGCCAGGTTGTTGTTTTTGTCTTTTATTAGACCTTCACTTGAGTTTGGTTTAGCACTTATTCGGCCTTCCACTGCTCAGCTTCAGGTACTCGAGCGTTTTTGTTATCATGCACTGTGTCGTCTGTTTTCGATAGCCCATACCACTTCGCGTGTTGGTTTGTTGCTGTTACCGCAAATTCCTACTTTTGAGTTCAGGCTGAAATACCTTCAGGCACGTATGTTTGCTCACTGGTCTAGTGATTCCAGCCCTCTGTTACCAGCTGCTGTGTTGCAATTCTATCAGTCATCTCCAGTCGGTTATGGTTCATCTCCTTATTTTTCCGCTTGTCACAATGATCTCATTGTTCCTATGCCTGCTGTGCTCCCACTTCATCCGTTGATGTTGCATTTTCAGTCTTTAGCTGTTGCGCATAATGGACCAATTGCAGTTTCGTTTGCCCCTGTCCGCAATTTGAAACTTCGCCACCCTTTGTTGCTACCCCCACACCAACATCTCCCAACAGTATGTCTTCGTTTGTTCCTGCTATATCGGCTTGGCCGCCTGTTTCCAAACCCCCCGACCTTATTGTAGGAACTGTCATGATGCCCCTGAAGTGTCGCGTGCCCATGTCTCTGTGTGTCTACATTTGCGTGCTAGTTTGTCTGCTAGTTTTGATTTAGGCCCGCCTGACGATCCCCGCCTACCTCTTGACATTGCAATTGATATGCTTTCACCACGGCCTTTTTATCCTTCCCCTGCTTTTTCCCAGTGGGTTCTTGTTCTTCGTGCACTTAACCGCATTTGGTCAAACTGTCTTGGTTATGAGTTAGTTTTGTCTCCAGCTCCTGATTGTATCTTGTCTGCTTTTGTTGATTTGGATATGCCTTAGTGTTTTGAAACATTTTACTTTTCCTACGGCTCGCACGGCTCCCCATGTGCTGCCAATTTACGTGTATTTTTACACTTGTATTTGGATTTTGCACCAGCGGGTGATATGTATTGGTTGGACAATAAATACATATTATGAAGTTCAAAAAGTTTAACAGTGATTTGGCTTCACTGTATGGGTCTGCCATTAGAAGTTTCTCCTCCAGACTCCCTCTTTGGCCCTGCATTTGTGGATCTTTAACGTTTTCTTTTCTCATTATTTATTACTCACCTGTTTTTTTGGCACCTTAACAGTATCTGACGGGTAGCCACAGGTTTGAGTTTACATTCTCTGTTTTGCTTTGTTGCTTTTCCTTATGCTGTGCGCGCTTCCCTATGTGCTGGTCCATGACCATCTTGTAAGGCACTTTGGGTGTTGTTTTTTGTTATGCATTGTATGTGCAAAATAAATAACAATATTGTTAAAAAAGAAAAAGAAAAAGTTATGAGTTCAAAAAAAATAAAAAAAATCCTGTTCTTGAGTTGCTGTCATACATATACTAGATTTAATGTTTCACTGACTGTTTCACATCGACTTGCCAAAGCGTGTGCAGCTTCTTTTACTTTGCTTTCTTTTTCAAGGATGTTTGGTTCTCATTCTCTGGTTGTGGTTCGTCATTTGTTTTTGTCTTCTATTCGACCTATGCTTGAATTTGGTTTATGTATTCTTCCCTCTGTTGCTGTTTGCAAACCCGTTCGGACTTTTATTCACCAAAGTTTATGTCAATTTCTTCGCCTTTCTTTTTTCCACTTCAATTGATGGGGTTTTGCTGTTTTTTAAGTTTCCTCACCTTCAGTTTCAGCTTCAATATCTGCAGTTTCAGATGTTTCAGCGTTGGTTGGATGATACCCCTGATATGGTTCACTCTGTGTTGTCATTCTTTCTTCACCAGGGTAAGCATTTTCGTTGTTCTTCTGTTCCTTTCAACAATCCCTTCCTCTTCCCAGCAGCAAATGTTGTAGTTCCCAAACCTTCTGATGTTATTGCAAATCACATTCACCAATCAGCCTCATCTGCCTATCGTACTATATCTGCTAGCTTTTATCCCCTTGCATCTGCCCACCTGCTAAATTCTGTGTATCCTTGGTGGGTTCACTCAGTATTTTTGCTCAATGTACAGCTTAGAACTGCCTGTTAAAAACTAGCATATCAGACTGTTTGCTATATGGGTTATCCTTTGGGTTGTCTTTTTTCTCTTTGACCTGAGAGTTTTTTTGTCAATCCCTCTTCATTCTTATTTATGGACTTGTATTTCATGTATTTATATCCATGTTTGGCAGGTCCTGTGTGGAGTGATCTTGGCATTTAGTGGGGAATGTGGTGTGGCTTGGTCCTTTGAGTTGATGTGACCAATGTCTTTGACCACAGGTATGCCCACACGCACTGTTCACTTGAATATAGGAGTTGA
Organism: Cladochytrium replicatum; assembly: GCA_025526935.1. Taxonomy (NCBI): domain Eukaryota; kingdom Fungi; phylum Chytridiomycota; class Chytridiomycetes; order Cladochytriales; family Cladochytriaceae; genus Cladochytrium; species Cladochytrium replicatum. The sequence goes on along the minus strand of JAHLKD010000038.1, from coordinate 93,592 downwards.
TGTGACCAATGTCTTTGACCACAGCATTCCCTGGTTGCCTGACCAGCTTGGGTGTAGTGTACAGCCTGTCGGAGTATTAGGCATATACACACCTGGGAGAACAGGTACTGGGCCAAGAGACGGAACCTGGAGCTGTTGTGCTAGCTACAGTACAGCTAAAGACGCCCTACCGCTGCCAGGAGAAGCCCTTGGTTTTTAACATTGCCCTACTGCTGCTAGGAAACTATCTTGGTTTCTAACACCAGGTTTATGGGCTAGCAATTGCTCCTCCATGCACACCTTTTTCAAATTCGCACCTTGGTCCACCGCAACGCCTTCTTCAACAAGCACAATCGCCACAAATGCAGCAAACTTAGTCTGCTTTTGCGCTCATTGTATCGATTTCCATCCACTTTTCTTGTTCCTGCCATCGTTGTCTCTGACCTACCGATCCGATTAGACAGAAAAGCATCGATTTTACTGTACTGTCAAAATCCGCGACAAGGAGCTTGCTGTGATATGCTAATGTCATCCAAAAAGCAATGCAAGTCCATCGGTGAGACTTTTCATGCTGACTTCAATCTGGGTGGAACTACGTCACCTGATGGGGAGCAATTGTTGCTGTAGGGTAAGTCCAGATTGAGTGAGACTGCAGATGGAGGGGAGCAGAGCGGAAAGTCGAAATTGTGTCTTCAGTCATTTTGCAGTGTTTTTCCTTTTCTTTCGCACTTCCAAACTTGGCTTGCCTATCTGCTTCACGATCAAGTTACCCAAACCAGATAATAGGGAAGTTTGATGTGGTTCAAGTTGAGCATGGAATTTATTTTCTCATGTAATGGATTTTTAAGGATGGACGATAGCGCCTTGATGATTGAAAAGCGACTTTCTCAATGATTGCATTTTCTCAAGGCATGCATTTTCTATTCAGAATAAGTAAATGGAACTGTAAAGGGTAAAATTGACTAATACCAGCCGGCTTAAAAACTGTACAGTTCAACATTAACTGATTTCTCAACAATTCCACATCTAGCTATTCAAAAATACAGTTGGCACCACGCAAAACTCTCTAAAATCAGCCTCCTTAGAACTTAGATATCACTTCATTTCAATCTGACCCTTGCCATCTTCCAGCTCTTTTTTGTTGTTTGTATTTGCCAATGCCCACCAAGCCAAGACTCATGCTGTTGTGGGTTCTGTTTGTGCTTCCTCGTTCTCAAATTATGAGAAGAATATTTGAGCATATTGCCATATTTGGGTGCCTTGATTTGTGTTTGTTATCGTGCAATATGATTATACCAGGGTGAGGCAAGTTAACAACTCGTTATCGAGAGCCCGCTATTTCTCAGTGAACTTGAAATACGAGCTCGAGATATCTCCTCAAAGCACTCTTGATTGTTCTTTGAAAACGGTTTCGACGATGGGCCAAATGCAGAGCAACCGAGTTGACACACAACCGATGAGCGCATGATAACTGTAAGCCTCCACGGTTGACAAAACGTTCGGCACTTAGCTACGAAAGTATGACCATAAAGAGGCAACAGTTCATCTGCTTTAAATGGCTACCCTCTCTTTGGAACCATTGAATTCAACTCCCTTTACATGATAACACACTCGGGAATTCTACGTTTCAATCAGAAATCACAAATACATCGTTCCGATGATCTGCAATTCTGTTCACCTCTCCATCACTTTCCCAGTCGTTCTCCCAGTCGTCATTTGTGAGAGCCGGTCCCTTCCCTTTTGCCTTAACAACACAGGCTTCCTGACTTTTGTTCTCCTCAGATTCTTGTTCGTCATCTTCCAAAACCACCACCTTCTTCCTTTTCTTGCTTGCAGGCTGTTTATCCTCTTCAACATCTGAATCTTCATCACTCTGCCCTTTCTGATCACGGCGAACTCGTTTCTTCGGGCCTTTGGTAGCTTCTGTTTGAGTGGCCGATGGCAGCTCCACTTTGATCGAGTAAGATGTTCCAGAAGACATCAGGCGTGTCCCACGAGGTGCCGGGGTGAGATATGAGTGTGTTGCATAGGGTGTAAAGTGAAAGTCCTTAAAGAGCAAGTGAGCTGGAATATATATGGTCGGCATTTGGCAAGTGTACCTCTTTGATATACTTTTCGAGAATCAAGTGAAGTAATATGATCTCACAATCCTGTAAATGGATTCAGTAGATTCAGTAGATTCAGTAGGATTTGGGGTGGCATCTTGCCTCTTTCGAAAATCGTTTGTTTGACGGTGGGAGATACTCGTCTTTCGCTCTCAATGCATCGACGTTCACGCTGCTTTTCGCATTTTTACCCGTCGACTTCCTCTTCCCACCTCTCCACACATCCAACACACCAAGAAACGTGACCCTCTCCCCGTCTTCCCCAAGCGCTTGCAGAAGCTTCATCAAGCTCCTCGCCTCCGCCGTCACATCCTCTTCCCTTGAAACCTTCTTGTCGCGTCCAAAGCACACATCGCAGCTCCCACAATCCGCGACACCATTTTTGTCCGCAAGGTACTCTTCAAGGACTGCGCGGCGGCATTTTGAAACCGTCGTGGCGTACTTGAGCATAGCATAGAGACCTTTGAGACCTTCCGATTCGGATACCACCATCGTAGAGACCCTGGAAGCGTCGTTTCCCCGGAAAAACAGGACACAGTCCGCTGGTTCGCCGTCGCGGCCCGCGCGACCAGACTCTTGGTAGTAACCTTCGAGCGATTTGGAGATGGAGTGGTGGATCACGAAGCGGACGTTGGGTTGATGGATGCCTAGTCCAAACGCGATGGTTGCGCAGACGACGTGGATTGCACCCCTCCGCCAATCTCTGTGCACTCTCTCCCGAGTTTTCTGTTGGAATCGTACTCAGTACATACACAGCATAATGTGTCTTACTAATCTCTTACACCATCCAAGTCGGCATGGTATACGCCCACTTTGATTTTCCCTTTGCTCTCCTTTGCGATTCCGTCAGCTACTGTTGCACTATCTTTCCGAGTGAGACAGTAAACGATGCCACATTCGCCGGGTTTGTTTCGAGCGAGGACCCAATCTGTCAGTTGCTTTATCTGAGCTCCAGGTGATGCCGAAGGTTTGTGGATCACAGAATAAAGGAGATTTGCGCGGGCGAGGGAGGAAGTGAGGAGGAGTGTGCCAGTTGGTGATGGTGGAGGGAGGTTGAGAATGCTGATGACGTTGCTTCGGACGTGTGCGGGGCATGTCGCTGAGAGCGCTATGATGGGAGTGCGTGGAAACACCATCTTTGATGACACCGATTCAGAACAAGCCCGTCTATGATGCAACTGCCCATACCTTCAAAACGTGGAGTTTCTTGTAATCTGGCCGGAAATCATGGCCTTCATGACCATTTCAGAAAGTTTCCAAAAGAGATCTCTTAGAGTCCATACCGTACTAGTAGTACATTCAAGGACATCCAAATATGATGATTTTTTGGTCAGGTCCAGACTTGACACCATGCATAAGGAACCATACCTGACTGTCCGCGGCAACTTGACGTTAGATTTTAAATCTCATGCAAAATCATTACCACTCACTGACCTGCAGCAATGGGCTTCATCTATTGCGATTGCCGAAAGTCGCTTCGCAGTGTACATTTTCTCCAACAAGCTCATAAACCGCTTCGCAGTAACTGCTTCGGGTGTCACATATACAAGCTTAATATCTCGATTGGCCCACTGAGAAACTGCATCATTACTGCCATCCACGACCTCATCCTCTTCCAGTTCTTCCGGGTCGAGCTTCCGCTTTTTCCTTGTGGAAACTGGAGACGTAGTTGGACCAGGTTTCGTTGATGGGGACCCAGCATTAAACTCGATCATCGAACGTATCGGTTTGAATTGCGATTTCAATGAGGATCGTGCTGGAGTTGACGATGATGCTCCTGGCCCATTCAACATAGCAGCCTTGATAGCAGCAGCTTCATTTTTCGGTGTCGCCGAGCTTAGCGCAGCGCCCGCAATCCCCATTTCCTCCAAACCTTAAGTAACCATTCAGATCTGCTTCATGATCATCACAACGTGAGCGTCTACCAAGAACTTGATCCTGCATAAGGCTGATCAGGGGGCTTATGACAAGTGTGATGCCAGGCAAGATCAGCGCGGGAAGTTGGAAACACAAGCTCTTTCCACCACCGGTCGGAGCAACCATGAACACGTCCCGGCGAGAGAGCACTGCATTGATTGCAACAAGCTGGTTATGGCGGAAGTTTGTGATTCCCCAGTGAGATTTGGCGAGTTGGGCGATTGAGTTTGACCAAGGGAAATCGGTGCGAGAGAAGTCAATGTCTGGGTTAAGTGAACTTGATGGGGAATTGACATTAATAGTGATGGGTGTTTTTAGAGACTCGAGCAGAGATTGCTTCAGCGCGAGGAGTTCGTCTCTCCGGTGCGACAGTCGTGCAATCTGGTCGTCGATATCGAGGATCTCATCGTCGATGGACAAGACTTCCTCCATTGACAATAACAACGAAAGTTGAACGTGGCTTTTTGTTTCGGAGAATTATATTTTTTAAGGGAATCCATATTGATATTGGAGCGGATGAACTACTGAATCTCCGCAACAACGCAGTTCAGTACATGATATACGCCAGCATCCCCGAAATGCTTTCCATCATTTGTCAGCCTTAAAACTCGTTGTATGCGCCACGTCTTGCTGCGATTTCAGATCCCCCGCTGCATGCAAAACGCTTTCGTGCTGCTTTCACGACGTGCTTTCTCTACCGCTATTACTAAAAAAATGACCGTCGAAACCGCTACCTTCGCTGCTGGCTGCTTCTGGTAGGCGTGCTAACACTCGCATGCTTTAATGATCTCAGTTGGATCTATTTTTCCAGGGTACAACATCTCTGTTGTTATGTCTGGAAACGCTCTTACACGCGTTATTGCATTGTAGGGTGTGGAAAAGGTTTTCAAGAAGCACTTCCCCGGTATTCAGACCAAAGTTGGCTACATTGGCGGAACAAAGGAAAACCCGACCGTTCGTGGCGAAATGGTGTTGATATACTCTTACTGATCAGCTTTCACTTCCAATAGTACCGAGAAGTGTGCGGTAAAGACACCGGGCACGCTGAGGCGATCGAGATTCAATACGACCCATCTGCTTACAACTATGAAGGATTGGTTGACTTATTGTGAGAGACTGTCGAATGGTGGTGCATTATCGTTTATTTCTTACGTTCTACATTTCTATACAGCTACCGCATGCACGACCCTACCACATTGAACCGTCAGGGCGGCGATGTCGGTTCCCAGTACCGCAGCGCGATATTTTACCACAACGAGGAGCAGCACAAGATCGCGCACGATGTGACCGAACGAGTCCGCTCAAAGTTTGGTCGTCGTGGTGTCTCCACCACCTTTGAGAAGGCAGGTACTTTCTGGGACGCCGAGGACTACCACCAGGTATATCTTCACACATGTCCATGGCTGTTTGAGGTAGTTGAGCTGAGCATTTTCTCTTTCAGGACTACCTCGAGAAGAATCCGCATGGATATGAGTGCCCAACTCACTTTGTTCGCAATTGGGATCAGATTGAGAGCCTTTACTCGAACGCGTAAGTGGATCCTTCATCGCTATGAGGATTCAAGCGTGGGTTAATATTTTTCGTGACGCTCGATAACTGGTCTTAAGTCGGATCTGAAATACTGTGATCGTTAATTTGGGCTATCATATTGCTTCTGAAGTTGTATTTAACATGCATGAATGCCATTTAGTGCCATTACAAAAGAAACACTATCACATTGCTTCTGAAGTTGTATTTAACATGCATGAATGCGATTTAGTGCCATTACAAAAGAAACACTATCACATTGCTTCTTAAGTTGTATTTAACATGCATGAATGCGATATAGTGCCATTACGAAAACAAAGATATACATCTTGACAACTCCGTTTTGTGTGGCTTGAACATTCCAATTCCAAAATGGACGAAGGTTAGAACACGATTTTTGAGAGTAACTCAGATGGCTGACAAATTGTGCGTTCAGAACTTTTGCAGGACCTTGAGGACCTTGGCGAGGGAGAAGATGACAACATCCAAGATGACGGAATGAACGAAGATGCCGAGATGGAGGAAGCCGACGGTGGGAACGAGGAAGCAGAAGGAAACGTTGATATTGACCCCACTCAGAGTATCCTTCACAACATGAAGGCAACAACGGATGTTAAGGCCGTTGCTAAGCTTGTTGGAGCGAAGTCGCTCAAGGACACACTGCAGGTAATGATTTGACGGAACAATGGAGTGGGAAGCGCTTTAACTTTCTTGCTATCCACAGAAAATCGATCAGTATATAAAGGATCCTCCTGAACATCTCGTAGGGTCAGACGAGCATCCCGAGTATCGACTGATTGTCCAATCCAACAAACTTTCCGCCGAGATTGACAATGAGCTCTTGATCGTCCATAAGGTGGGTCGCATTAAAGACTCGTTCAAATAAAAGTAACTGATCAGATTCGCTCATAGTTTATCAGAGACAAGTATGCACCAAAGTTTCCCGAGCTTGAACAATTGGTTCTAAACCCACTAGACTATGCTCGCGTTGTGCAAATAATCGATAATCGAATGGTAGGTTCTATGTCGTGATTTTGTTTCCGAGTAAACATTGTACATACAAACCACAGGATGTCATGGCAGTCGGTGATCAGCTTCGCCAGATTGGTATCCCATTCCAAACAGTGATGCTCCTCACGATCGAGGCTCAAACGACCAAGGGCCGACCTTTGACGGAAGCTGAAATGATAGCCGTCAGGGAGGCTTGCCAGATGGCTTTGGAGCTCGAGGCAGCAAAGCGTAAGGTAATCTCCTAAAGCATCATGTCCGACGTATGGTATTGAGAGTGAAGAACACGCCCATTATCCAGTATCGGTTTAGTGAAGCCAATCTTACTGCTGAGGACGTTTGACATGACCCAAACTCGTTACATGACATCAGGCTCACATGACGTCGTTTCTCCTGATTAGATCTTTGAGTACATCGAGCTGCGTATGAGCATCATTGCACCAAATCTCTCGGCAATCGTCGGAAGTGGCATCGCCGCCAAGCTCCTCGGCGTCGCCGGCGGACTCGCCGCGTTCCTCAAGATCCCTGCTTGCAACGTCCTCGTTCTTGGCCAGCAAAGAAAAATTAGCTCGGGATTGTCGATCATTGGACAGAAGAAGCATATGGGGCTCGTGTACAATTGCACCGTGGTTGTGCGGACGCCGGAGGAATACCAACGAAGAGCAGCCAAACTCGTTGCTGCAAAGTATGTTTATGGCTTTGTATCAACTGTTTCGTTGTTGCTGACGGTGTGAATTTTTGTTTCAGGTGTGTGCTTGCTGCTCGAATCGACCGCACTCAACAATCCCCCGACGGCTCGGCGGGACGAAAACTGCGTGAGGACATTGAAAAAAAGCTTGAGAAGGAGATGGAGCCGCCGCCAGGGAAGTCGATCCGTGCTCTACCTGTTCCGGACGAAGGTCCCAAGAAACGCCGCGGAGGAAAACAGTAATACAGGCAATGTCCTAGTTGTGTGTTCCTGATTGTGGTATTCTTAACTTCACAGAGCACGGAAGATGAAGGAGAAGATGGCGATGACGGAGCTCCGACGACAGCAGAACCGGATGTCGTTCGGTGTCGCTGAAGAGGAAGTTGGGGCGATGGACAGGACTAAAGGATTGGGGCTCATTGGCGGGTCCACTGGAAAGATTCGCGTTGCGGCAGATGCACGAACCAAAGGTCAGTTCAAGAGACTGTTGCCGATAGAATTTCTTAAAAGCTCATGTTGTTGGCTTCTTTTCTTGCAGTAAAACTCTCAAAGAAGTACAGGACGATGACTGGTTCGTCTGGGAACACATCTGGACTCTCGTCATCGCTTGCGTTTACACCTGTGCAAGGCTTGGAGCTTGAGAATCCGGAAGCGTCGAAGCAGAGGGTGAAAGAGGCGAACGACAAGTACTTTGGTGGAGGAAAGTTCCTTAAAGTTGGAGAGAAGTCCTAACAACCTTATTTGATAATGCATTGATATTAATATGAAAAAGTTAAGTTAACAATTTCTGGTCCTGTCATCGACGTATGCCAAAGAAGCGGCTCACTACTTAGGAAACATGAGTCGAACTTTCAACCTGAAGGCCCTAATTATTTTCGTTTTGTAACAATGCTTTGTTTATTCCCTTAATGATTGGTAAACTAGAAAGAAAAAAATCTACCCAGCCCTGCCTGGTATTGCATTCCAGGCAGATTCAGTGATCCGTGAAGCCCTTTAAGCTCGCAAGCTCAGCGAGAGATGAATCTCCTACGCAAGCTAGGTTGCTGGTCACCAGTCTCGCTTCCCGCCAAGGCAACAGCAAGTTGAGTATCGCAGGCGTAGAATGGGACCACTTGTAACGGTCTTGAGGACTCTGGACTGGATGAAATAAGGTTGGGAAGATGTGGTCGAAGTTTTGTTCGAGTCATCGTGGGAATGTCGTGGGGTTGCTCTTGCTTTAGGGTAGAATGAGATCGAAATGACATTTAATACTAAAACTAATACGTTAGTATAAAATGTAAAATTAATAGTAGAGGCTTAAAACATTGAGTTCATTGTTTGGATGGTCTTTAGTTGTAAGGATCTCTTGGTGAGTGTCAAATGCCATTTTGTGTGTTTTGTTGAATTATGCGGGCGACAAAGCTCTCATATTAAGACATCGTTGAGTTAACCTGTCTTTGGAAAAGTCTCGACTCAGGATCATGAAGTTGGAAGGCACCTTAATTGATAACGGAATTATTTCGTCCTGGGTCAATGGGAGAATGCATTTTACCATTAATTGATACCATCACAATACTGATACTCGTGTAATCATTGATTGTTTTGAACTTTTGTTTGTTCTGTTTCTGATTGGGTCATTTCAACCCCCGAGAATTCCGTTCCAAACAAGGAGCATAACTTCTTCGAAAACACATAGAATCCAACTCCAGACCTCTCGAATTCAACATGTATCTTTCTTATGTTGCCGCTGACGTTCTCAACATGTACATCACATTGAAGATTCTTCAACTTCGGTGTCTCACCTACAAGAAGGAAATGGAGCCCTCTCGTTCCAAAAAACACGCATTTGGAAAGAAAGAAGGCGGGAGCCAGCAAGATCAAGGATCTACACGCCCTACAGAGAAACCGCACCACGAAGGTGGAAGATAGCCTCGTTCATCCTCGTTTGGTGAGCCAAAGACTGGGAATCAGAACAAACAAGCGAAACGGACTGGAGAGAAACAACTTGAACTAATTGAACTTGCTGCGAATTGGGTAGTGCGGTAGAAGCTTGCGCTCAGGGCATTCTTGGAATGTCCTTTGGATGGTTGAACCATAGGAGTCTTTAGAAGATATTGAACTTCGTTACATGAACAAGGTTGGGCATCAAATAATAGAGAAAATATAGCCAATAATACATAATTTCTCACAATTGGTACATTCCTAGGCTCTCCCGCGCTTTCGCACCTGGATGAATCAGCCTGAACCATCACTCAGTACTGCTTCATTCTAATTGCAATTGGTACGTACACAACTCTCTTCAATCTTGCAGTAAGGAATTCGATGAGCTCCATGTCTAATAAGAATGAATATAATTTCATGTGGGTATAGAGTGTACTCACATAACCGTGTGCGTCTGTCTGAATCTACAGAGCTGGCGTGTGGTGATTTCAAAGTTGGCATGTTCAGCTGAGGCAAATTCAAAATGGTAAGAGCAGTTCCCTCGCTTAATCGAATGACGTCAGCGTTTTAAAATGGTCTCTGCCGCCCTTTGATCACAATAATTGCCTGGATCACACTGCTCGTTGATTATGACGGCCGAATCACCGGAATGTTCTGATGTAGCCGCAGAACCTCTGGGGATTGAATGAACTGTTAGGTTCACAGAGACCGCGCTGCTCTTCCTTCTTACCTTTCGCGATCGTAACCTGAGTACGTTTCCAAAACCTCTTTCAGTTGGATTGTAACTGCTGCCTTCATGAGTAGATCGCGTGTCTGATTTGTACCCAAGTCCGCGGAATCGGAGATCCATCTTCTGATAAACCTCCAGGAGTTGTTAGTTGATTCTTTCGGAGGAACTGCTGGGAACACCTTTTTTGGAAAGACTCGGGCACATTCATGCCGGCTTCATTTAAACCGTGTTCTCGGGCTTTTTGTGGGTTTGGGTACTCTTCTTTCGTTTTCCCCAAGCAAATAACATCGCTTGTCAGCGACATGACTGCTTCAGTTGCAGAATCCGCTAATGGAAGCTGTAATTCGTTCCCTATGGCAGCACTACTTGCAGCATATTGCTGATTCTCGCCTTCCACCTCAAATCGCTCGAAATTTCTTTGATTTTCCAAACTATGGTTCGCCTCTGAAAATTCTCTCTCTATAAGAACCTCCTCCACTGCACTTAAGCGTAGAAACCATAAGAAAAAATGCATTTCATATACCATGATGTTGTCTCTAAGATTTGAGATTCGTTTATCCTTAGCCCTTTTGCCTTTCCGGGATGCAGAATCACAGTGCCCACTTCTGTGCCATTCGTCATCAAGAGCTGATCGAGCTACTTGCTCTGACGATCTGGATGCCATAAAAGAAGAGCTTGAAGCTTATAGTCATTTAATGCGTATTGATGTTGACCATGTACAAGTCGTTGGCATTGATGTCGTTGATGTAAGCGTGAGCCTGGATTCCCAACAACTACCAACTCTTAATGTTGGAGCAAAGCGAAATTGTGATTGCAGCATTTTTTATAACCAATGGCAAACAGACGAATCGAGCACGGCTCCCACACTTCGTGGTCGTGAGTCAGGGCTTGTGGAGAGTTGGTTAGAGTGAAGAGCGTACCTTGATGCTGCTTTAGAATGTATGCGAGAAGCAGGAGTAGCTGACCATCACGGACTATCCACCATACATCAATGCTTTGTCAAAATCATCAGCCACCGGAAGTAGAGAGCTCGGTTTATACTGACCTTCCGTGCATGATTTGATCATTGGACGGGAAGTGATCGAGTCCTTTACAGATTATACTTGAATGTCCCGAAACACGAGCCATACCCCAAAGATCCTGAAGTTCTTGAACCGCGCTATGGGCTTCTTCGTCCGATTTGTAGGTTGGCCATCTGCAAATGGTTCCAGTGATGGTTAACGAAGAATTGTTGTTTAGATTTCCTACCCCATAACTACTGTATTCGGAGTGAGCTCCCCTAAACTAGTTTAATTGATAAGTTTCTTCCAAACTTCAATGTATGATCGGCAACAAACCCAGCTGTCTGAAGGAATATGCTCCTTCCATCTTTGACCGACGGGCAGGCAAATGCTTTCGCAAACCCTAACACATTCTCCTCCTTCATAATTTTCTGCAGAAGGAGCCACCTTCTGAAAACTATGTCGTTCCGAAGCTTACGAGACAGCGCACGCGATACATAGTCGCCGGGAGAAGATTGGCGAGCTGGAAAGTGCCGCTCAAGTTCTCTCTTTTCGTCATTTGGGGTAATCACTGTCACTAGTATGCAAAGTCCACTCCGCACCTTGAGTTGGGATATGAATGACAAGAGACGAGGTGAAGTGAGTGAAGAAGCTGCCGCTCGATGTTGAGATTTAGCGACGTCACTTCTCGAAGACTTTAGCTCAACAAATGAAATGATCTGAGGACGCCATCTGCCCCCATCGGCTCGCGGGCTGGCGGGAGAGCAGAAGTGACAAGACGCGATTCAACAATTTTGCATCGATTGGGCATGTCCCTCAAATGGCTCCACATGTTCATGCGTCTCGAACGATGGAGGTAAAAGAATTTCGAGCTCGTCTTCACCAATCTGAGTGAGTCTGCGCAAATTGCTTTGGTACTCTTCCTAAAGACGCTTTAAGTACAATAGAAGTCCAATGCCTCAAAAGAAGCCTACCTCTTCAATCCAAACAAGATGTCCTAACCCTACATTGAAGAGCAGCCCGCGTATTCCTACTCCCCAGTTCTATACCTCTGTCGATGTCTGGATATAGTACGAAAACAACACAGCTAGTACCACGGCAATCATTGCTGTGATCCAATGAATCATCAGCATCAGCGAGAAACAAGACAAACATCCAAAAAGTGACAATGACCAATGATGTCCGCGGTAGCGGGGCCTCCACAGCGGGGAATGAAAAACCTAAAGTAAGAAACATGCGAAATTTGTCGTTCCGTAGCAGAGCTACAAGATCATTGAGCTCATGTCATTCAACTACGTGCGAATATGTCACCACCAAACTTACCAAACAGCACATCGTAACAAGCGTTCCGAGAACTTCAAGATTTGGCAGCAAAACAAACGGGAGCGCTAGTATTGTGGTAATGATGATCCCTGTGCGCGGCTGATGGTCTCCAGAGGACAGTTTATTTGCCCCAACCCTCCGCAGAAGGTTCGGTAAAGGGTCATTGTCTCCAGTTGATATTGCTGCGAGAGAGTGAAGAAGTTTCGTGCTGATCACCATGAATTGCAGCGCGCTCCCAATTCCTACCAGGAACACTCCCACGCTTGCGAGCCCAGGTGTGGGATACGCGATTGCTGACAGAATAAAAGGACCATCCATTTCTTCCAGACGGCTTAGGAGCACATTTCGATCAGCAACTGCTCCGATCAACAACTGTAGGTTTATGTACATGAACAGGGATGTTCCAACTGATAGGAAACCCCCTTTCGGAATTGATTCTGATGGATTCTTCAAGTGGACTGCATTGTTGGTTCCAGAAAAAATACCTTCGGGAAACGTTAGGTTGGCTGCAGAAAAAGAAAATCCCACAACCTACCGACAAAGCAAGGCAAGATGAAGGAGAGTGATTGTATCAAATCAGCCCCTCCTTCTGGATGCAGGTTTTCGATCAGTGTTTTAAGTGAAAGTCCTGTGATATGACCGTTAAAGTCGTATCCTCGAGGTGCTGCGAAGAATCCAGCAAAAATTGATGCGAAAGACAGCATCAATATACCCAAGAACAGCAACTCGATGCTAATGGCAAATTAAGCAATAAGTATAACAAATTGATGGCGCGAGTCTCACCCGTGCACTACTCGCGGGCCAGCCATTGCAATGCCGAAGACTACGAGCAATGATAAAACACTAAGAGCATTCTGATCCACCATTGCTGATCCTGATAGCGAGAATTTGGTCGAGACCAGAACAGCCTGAACCGAACCGACGATTTCCAAGCCGATAAACACTGTGATACCAAAGAAATACAGAACCCTGTGACACTTTCATGAGTTTTGCAATAATGGCCGATTGCGTTCCTACGATATTGCTGATCCGATACCCGATCCAAGGCTCCTCGTCAAGATCGAGTATATTCCTCCGGTTGGAATCTCATTCGTGGCGATCGCCGAGATTGATGTCAGTGTTACTGTGACCAGAGCGGCACATCCCAGTGTCATGAGTATGGTACAAACAACGCCGCTTTCTCCGACGATGTATCCGAATCGTGCGAAAAGTATCACCGACCACATGAACTCCAGAGTGGGAACTACAACCCCTCTTTTTAACAAAGTAAGAAAGAAAGTAAGGGATTGAGATCTATGCATGATCAAATATCAAGATTGCTTTTCTGCACCTGAAAGTTGAAAGCTTGGACGAATCGACGGGCGGACCACCAGCATGGCCACCAGCACGTTCATCACGGACAGTATCGTTTGCTACAGCTTCGTATGAGAATCCTTCAAGATACCTTTCACAGGCAGCTTCAAGTTGCTCATGACGCTGGGGGCCGGCATGATCACCGAAAATTCGAAACAGATTGCTCCTCGACGACATTAAACTGAACAGTGGGTACGAAAGTCAAACATTCCGATCCAAGTTAAAATGACGTGTATTCATGTCTCCCCCTGCAAAATAGATGTCATGTAGACCACGTTTCCTCGGCGCTCAAGTTTGCAAAGTAATTCTTTTTCGATTGATTTATTCATAATCTCTTTGCGACGAAAAAGGAGATGCAGAAATCATGCTGGAGGAAATTGATATCGCGGGGGGAACTGGTACGATTGCTGTGGGGGACGAGCATTCATACTGGTTGGATATTGTTGATGACCAAAAGACACAGGATTGGCAAGTGGAATGGAAGGGCTTCCGCGATAAGGAGATGGCTGCATGAACGGTGGCGGTGGTGGAGGGGGAGGCAGTGGAAAGCGCGAAGTTGGTGGAAGTGAAGAGTTGCGGGGGACGTGTGAATTCGGCGTTGATTGCCGTGGAGGTTCCTGTGGCGGGACGGAATATCGCTGTTGGTTTGGCGATCGGGGCTGTTGCGGCTTCTCGCCTAGTTGGTGTCGTACTTGTTGCGTCTGTTGATCTTCCCATAGCTGCTGCTTTGATTGTTGCTCATCCTGCTTGCTCGCCCTCATAGCTTCTTCCACTTCACCTGAAGTCGGCTTCGTCACGATCCCTTTCAAAATCTGCACGTACTCATCAACACCGCCGCCATCCCCATTTCCAACTGTAAGCAATCCATCCGGCATGCCCTGAATCTTCAGCGCCTTAAATATCGCCACCAGGTTCTCCCGCAGGCCTTTGCCTTTAGAAACTTCATTGTCGAGCAGCGCTCGCGCAGATTCCACTTGTGCCTTCAAACGCGAGAGATCACCATCTTGCTGATTGCGAAATCGTGTGACCTCGGCGTCTTGCTGAGCCCGAAGCTGGCTCATCGCCTCTGTTTGCTCGGCGAGGCGCTGTTGTAAGGAGCGGATCTCACGAGCAGCGGCGGCGGCGGCGTTGGCATCCTGTTGCGCAGCAGATAGTGCGTCAATGGTATCCAGTACTGATTCGTTCTGCGAAGGCTGTGCAATATTGTTTTTGATCCCTGTTATGATGATACCGTGACATTAATACTTGGAGAAAACATGGGGAATCAGACATACTCAGCACGGGAATCAGCGCTTTAACTTCTTTCAGTTCCTTTTCCATGCTTGTCACATAGAATTCTAATGAATCTGCTGGGTTGGAAGGAACATCTCTGTTTTCAATCGTTAAACAAAAACTTGACAGTCGATATTAAACTGCTTACCCATTTTGTCTCACGTTTGCGCGACTGGCGCCAGGTGGTTTCTACGTAGTAAAAGCTCAGTCAAATCACCTCCATAAGTATCACCTTCAAACCTACCTGCATCTGTGGTTTGTTTGGAGCAGAACCAGGAGCTCGGAAAGGTTGCACCTGTCCTTGTGAGTTTAAGCTGGCGTTCCCATTTCCTCCAGATGATCCTCCAGTTGGCTGATCTGACCGGATCTTTTTTGGAACTTGCGGCTGTGGTATTGCAGTCCTCTGTATCGAAGGGACACTTCCAGAAGCTACCGCAGCACTTGTTTCTTTTGTTGAAATAATGCTAGAAGTGGGAGTGCGATCGTTCATAGTAGCCTCCGCTGACGGCGATCTTGTCCGGACAGTTTTCTTCGTCTCCCGCTCTTCTTTCGGATTCCCAATTTTTTGAATTGTATTTACGCGTGCAGCTGGAAGGCGTGAGACCAGCGTGGTTGGTTTGCTGATGAGTTTTCCCATTAAAGACTTGCCGTGCACTCGGGATGGGGTTGGCGCAGAGCGGACATTCGATTGAACTTCCTTCTCCTCTTCCTCTTCTTCCTCATCTTCATCGTCTTCCTCTTCAGACTTCTCCCTCCGTCGTTTCCTCTTAATTGTCTTTGATTGGCAGTGTGCGGAGCAGAACATCCGGTCTCTATTGATCTTGCGATTAAGTTCAATGGCCTCCTCCTTCACAGCGCAAGTAACGTGAAATGATCTGAATTGTCGACGAAGATATTGAATTAGACTGGAGAAAGAGAAAGAACTTTCAAAAACTGACTTTTTACAATCGCTTGCACGGCAACTAGCAACGATTCCCTTCGATGACTTGCAATATTCGCACTCCTGAAAATTGCATGATACAAGCTAAGCAGGTTGACATCACGATCACCAATTTAAACAAACCTTTTTGTCAAATAACCATTGCGGCACTTTCACAATGTCACTCTGCATGTCCATGTCGGTCCAGCGAGCACAAACCACATGGCAGAACTTGTTTGGGTATTCTGTCAAGAAAAATGCACCATCCTTTTGGGGACAGCAAATCGCTTGCTGCAGTGAAGTTCTATATCACGATCTTCTATATCACGAGCCCGGATTACTTACGGTATCCTCGACTTCTACTCTTGCTTCGCATCGTCGACAAAAGTAGTCACCTTCGGGTATCTTCTCCACTTTGTAGCAGGCTAAGCGAGAAAATGTTAAAATTTTGTTTTGTTTATAATATCCTGGGTTTTCTTCTTACACTTATGGATCGCAATGTTGCAATCTATATCGTTCGTTTGAGAAATCAAATGTAGAAAACAAAATGAAGCAAAACACAAAAAATGAGGAAAACGAATAACGTGCAACAACCTTCATATTGGGAACGCATACTCACCTTTCCCGTCGCAATAGATTATGGGGTTGCTTTTTGAGGCATTCTCGCCTCCACAGATGCAGCAAGGAACCTCATCATCATCCGAGTCTTCGTCGCTGTTCTCGTCCTCATCGCGATCGGTGTCCCCTCCCTCCACCGTCGCCACTTCACTCTCATGGTCCTCCTCCTTCACACTCCCATTTTTCAAGCGCTTTCCACGCGAATCATTTTTACCCTTGTTTTTCGCAACGCTTGTCTCTTCAGGATCTCTTTGCTCACTGCCACTCTCTTCATCGTCCGAGACAGCGACAGCCCTCCTCTTTTTCCTGTTCTGCGCACTCGAATCACCCATGATCTCACAAATACACAAGCAATGCCAGCTGCCGCGTTCTTGCTTTCAGTGAGTGCACCCCTTCGTCCCAGTCTCAAAGCTCTGCAAACGCCACACACTCCCAAGCCACTTTAACATGCTGTATTTGCTCGGTGTGAATCTGCCCGACACTCGCAGGGTGGCGATCGCTCTGACATACATCTATGGAATCGGAAATGCAACCGGTGAATCTGTGTGCCATCGCTTGGGAATACACCCGCGTGCCCGGCTGAACGAGTTGACGGAGGACCAGGTCACACGACTTTCCCAGCAGCTGAACACGATGAAGATCGAGGCAGAGCTGAAGCGTGAAGTGAGCAATCGCATTTCGCAAAAGGTCAACATGGGATGCTACCAGGGTATTCGGCATCAAATGAGGCTTCCAGTTCATGGTCAACGGACTCGCAACAATGCCCGTACCGCGAGGAGATTGAATGGGCGTGGGTTTCAGAAACGGGAGTACTCGAGGTGAGTTGCATGTGATGTCTCTGTGAGAATGTCTTGGACTGATTTAACTAGCTTTGGGTTTGACTTTATGTCGAGCTCACAATCATCGCACACTGATAACTTTCCAGTCCGATCTTTGATGCCGCAACAGCAACAATGTATTGTGAACAACACCAGACCAGCATTCTCTAAATTGTTTTCAATTGCAAAACGATTCATGAGCAATATACGTCCCTGAGTAACTTTTTTCCCCATCACAATGGAGAGCGATTTGAGAGATTCGCCCAACAAATACGCTTTGTTAACACCAGAATGCATTTCTCCAAGTGAGATCAGTCTGGCTACCTCTTTCAATGACAGCGTTTCGTGGCATATGCATCAGCAAGCCACCGCTCTCCTGAGCTTTTCAGCTGCACCTAAAAATGCGAAACCTCGTCGTATTTTCGGGCTCAAGTCACCCGCAGCTGGTCGATGCAATCTGCCAGAGACTCAGTCTGATCCCCGGGAAATGCGTGCTGAACAAATTCGCAAACCGGGAGACCAATGTCGAGATTAAGGAGAGCGTGCGTGACGTTGACGTCTACATTGTCCAATCCGGCTGTGGGCATGTCAACGACAACTTCATGGAGCTCCTCATCATGATCCATGCGTGCAGGTGGACACTACTTTATTCATGATTGTAGTTCAGGGGTACTTTACTGAATCCTTCGATTCTTTCAAACTTCGCAGGACTGCGAGTGCTCGGTAAAGCCATGCATCTTTGCTCAGCCTCCCCAAAGTATTCTGATCTGCATTTCTCAACTTCTCATAGCAAAATCACAGCTGTCATCCCGTCGTTCCCATATGCTCGACAACCCGAAACTCCCTACAAACGAAACGGAATGCCGCTCACCCGCGTGCCCGCAGATCAAATGGAAAAGTACGCATTGCTTGGAAAATCACCGATTCTGGCTCCTGGAGGTGTTCACGCACCGTTGACCAATGGCATGAGTTTCTCGATGCTGGATGGTGTCCCATATGGACATGCTGAATCGGGCGATGGTAGTTCTGCGCCATCACTGACCATAAGCACGGCTACGCCTGCTCGTCCGCCGTCGCCTTCTCCCGCTAGTGCCGGCCAGCTCTTAGGCGGGAACCAAGGCGGATACAAGCACTGGACGGCGCGCTCCGGCACGTTGATTGCAAACATGCTTACTGCCGCAGGTAGACGTGCATTTTTTTTGCGAGTGGATGAAATTCACATTGGAATCAAGGTGCGGATCACATCATCACATTGGATCTGCACGACCCGCAATTCCAAGGATTCTTTGACATTCCCGTGGACAACTTATACAGCCAGCCTTTGGTCGTAAAATACATTCGCGAAAAGATCCCAGGATACGAAAATGCTATCATCGTTTCGCCCGATGCTGGCGGAGCAAAGAGGTGTGTAATCGCATCATGCACGGCTTGTGCGTTTGCTGAAGTTTTTTGTTTACTAGAGCTACTGGTGTCGCGGATAAGCTGAACATGGACTTTGCGCTAATTCACAAGGATCGCCGGCCACGCAACACTGGCACAACCGACATGATGCTTGTCGGCGACGTTCGCGGAAAAGTGTGCATCCTGATCGACGATATTGCGGATACCTCCTTCACCATCACCAAAGCAGCAAAGTTGCTCGTGGAGAACGGTGCGACGAGGGTGGTTGCATTGATTACCCATGCCATTATGTCTGGCGACGCCATTGAACGCATCAACAATTCGGACATCGATGAAGTTATCGTATCCAACTCCATACCACAAGACGAGCACCTTGCAAAGTGTCCCAAAATGAAGGTGTATGATATCGCTCCTCTTTTCGCCGAGGCCATTCGACGAATGCACAATGGAGAGAGTGTGAGTTACCTGTTCGAAGTTGTACCCATTTAGTTTTAGTTGCTGCCTGGTTATTTCTTGTGCTATCCTTGTGTTGGTTGACAGATCAGACCTCCTGTTTCTCATTTTCCATCAAAACATATTACTTCCGCCGATAACTTTGATTCGAGATTTTGATTCTCGGTGTTTTGTTGCGAACATAAAACATTATGATTTCATTGCAATTGTACTGCTCGAATCAGTAAAAGAAATACAGAGCATGAGGCAAAGAAGGAAGCAGTAGGTACACAAAAACCACGAACAAGAATCAATACAGCAAGTTTTAGAATGCAAACTGGGTCAAACCAGTGAGCTGAATGCTCACATCCCACAATTTCCTGGCGCGCTCTTTGTTGTAGGTCTCAGGGGCCGACTCGGTCTCTTTTCCCTTTTGCCTCTCGTCAAAGTACTTTGCGCTTACGGTTGCTAACTCCGGGCGAGTGCAAATGTCGATCATGTGGTTTTCAGCCGCAGCGTAGGGAGTAGTGAACGGAACCTACGATAAATCGATCAGAAATTTGTATCGTGTCTGAGGAGAGGTGGAGCATTACAAAGATTGTTGCCATTAAGAATTTGTTGATCCACGAAGACTCGCGAGCCAGGCCGGTAGCGGGAACGAATCCTGTTTTCACAAGGCAGTTCAGGCAAATGATTCCAATTCCTCGCCTTATTTCCAAACTCACCGGGGCAAAGTGTGTTTACCGTAATAGGCAACGGCTTTCCGTCCGCAATCTCCTTCGCGAACACTTTTGTGCGAAGGTACTCGTCAAGCTGATACGTGAACCACACATTGGCCAGCTTGGACCGTCGGTACATTGCCGCGCCGTTGAATGCCACTCCCGAAGCCTCGGTCTTCTTAGCGTCCAAGTCGTCAAAGTCGAACTCGTAGGTTCCCAAAATGTCCGTCATCCTCGTCGGGTCGTGAAGCGACGACGTGACGACCACGATACGGCCGGGTGTCTTCACAAGCTTTTTCTCGAGGAAGAGCATGGTGAGGATCCAGTGGCCGAGGTGGTTCGACGCGAACGTGTCCTCGAGGCCTTGGTCGTTGCGTTTGAGCTTGGAGGGCCACGTACCCGCGTTGAGGACGAGGAGATCGACGGGACCGAGGCCCGAGGCGACGTACGCGTCGACGTAATCGATGACGCTTTTGTTGGATGCGAGCTCGAGGTTCGCGGGGAGGGCGGTGATCTTGCTGTTTGCCGGGATGACTGAGGAGAGGCTGGAGACAGCCTTGTTAATCTTCTCCGCGTTCCTTCCGGCTGTGCGCAGAAGACATAATCAACACACACAGTGTGTTTACTGGTGATCACTCACCGATTACGACATGCCAGTCTCCAGCGAGGAGGAGCTTCTTTGCCACACCGAATCCGAGACCCTGCGCGGCACCGGTGATGACACAAAGTTTGGTAGGGGCAGCCATGTCTTTTTCTTGCGAGCTGAAAGTTGTGTGTGGGAATGTGGGTGATTTTATCACACAGATGCGGTGCTCAAAGTTTTCTCAGGGGGCTTGGGCGTGGAAAATTTGTCGTAAGCAAAAGATGTTCAGTTTAAGATTAACTATAATATAGAAGAAAAACAAGTTTGAAGATTTCAAAACGAAAATGCCAGTATAGGTTCACCAAATTTCTTTAGATTCGGCGTGGATTTTCTCCTGCGGTATCAACTGGCCAGAATTACGTGCAGAATTACCTGTTCGGCCCTTTTTGTACTGACTGTCTTTGGATAGTTGATGATTCTATTTTGATGATTGTAATCAAAGTTGATCCATGCGTTTCGTCAATATTTGGAGCGGTGTGGGATCCTAGAACCCGTTTGTGGAAGATTCCTTTTGCCGAACTTGCACAGACTAGTCCGGCGATGCGAGGATTGGACTTTCACGACCTCCCAAACCTTATCGAACGTGTTCATGAGAATTAAAGGAATTCCGGGGGAGCGAATGAGGATATAGAGAAGCATATTAAGAGCAGACTACCCAAATCGCTGATGGAAAGCTTGCTACGAATCTGGAAACGCCGATGCAAGGGAAACAGCGCAAACATGAAGCGAAAGATAACCGAGATGGTAATGGCGCTGCGGAATGGATTTTGTCTATTTACTGATTCCTGGTTTGGTACCCAAAACCGGTCCTGCGTATCAAGCAGTACTTGAGCGATCTATACGAGGAACATGAAAAGAAGTTTATAGTTTTTGCGCATCATAAGAGTGTTTTGACCGGAATCGATGAGCACTGCATCACAAAGCTGAAGGTAATGTGGAGACTTTGGAATGTATTTGATCTCAATTTTCTAACCAGCTCAATAATCAGTGGTGTTTGCGGAGCTGTTCGAGGATCCTGCGCAGCTTCTACAGGGGGAAGATCGTGCTCAACAAATCGAGCGAAAGCGGGTTGTCGATATCAAGTGCATCATCTCAAACGGCACTCTTGGTAATTGAACAGCATGCTATGTTAGTTTTGAGAACTTTCAGGCTTATGCAGACAACATTCAATGGCTATGATCAAAAAGAAGCACGCGATTCTCGGAAGTGCAATTGATGGAGGAAAAGGCGAGCAAGTGACTGCATTACAGAGTCCTTCGAAGAAGAAGCGAAAAGTTGAGAGCGACCAGACAACTTGAGATGCTGTATGGAGAAGACGAAATCTAAGCTGTTGACGAAGATATGATCGTGGATGATGACGACCCTTTGTTGCTAATGGGAGGCGTGAAATCGGATTCTGACGATTTTGACGAAGCTGAGCCTGATGAGCCATACTCCTCGCCAGATGCGGCACCCTACTTTGCAAGTGGTTCGGAGAAGCTGAAAAGGAAATACGGGTTGATAAAGGAGGACATAGGTGTGGTTGGCGGTGGGTTTTTGAAGGAGGACGAGATCGAACAGCCTCCACCGGCAGAAACTGATGATGGGATATTTGGTTTCAGAAGCAGGGTGACGGGATCTTGAACAGCTTTTAGGAGAAGAACAGCGGTATATGTCGGAACAGAAGCAACGTGAGATGCTTGAGTTGGATGAAGAATATGCCAGGCGCATTCAAAGGGACGAGGCACTCTGAACATTGTGTCCCTGAACAGAAGTAGCTGTACAAAGGATCGAATTCATCACAGTTTATGAGATACATGAAGAGATTCTATTCTTCTTATCTGATGACCGCTTCAGCGGAACCACGTATTGAATACACTTTTCACATCTTCCCCGGTGAAACCTGCGAACCTGATCTTTTGGAAGCCCTCAGTCTTTAACAAATCTTGTTGCAGTGAGCCTGATGCAAATATCTGTACCACCACTAATCCGCCTGCCCACCAAGAATTGTAAGTTTGGGGTGGTGAGATACCAAGTTGACATACCGCTTTCATTCGCATGCTGATCCCAGCGTTCGTGGTCCTCCAACGTCATCTTGAGCTTTGCCATTGCTTCTTGTTCCTGATTCCCATTTTGTGACTTGAAATTATAGAACTTCAGAGCCCCTATGCTCACAGATCCCTAGATTGCAAAGTTACTATTTTAAGTAGTGAATTGAAAGGAAAGGGCCATACATACATTGTCAACGATAGCCTTTATTGCTGATATAATTGACGGCTCGGGGCCACAAAACAAACAGATTCTTTCCTTTTAGAATGGTTATCTTGAGAACACAGATCCTGGTAATGACATACGAAACTGTCAGGGGGTTGTTCGAGCCTGCCTCGTACTGCGAGGCAGGAGTTTTTCGTGTATGTTAAGTCTACGCCGAGGGATTCTGCAACTTCTGGTGGAGGTGATTTGTACAGAGTCTGACACAGTGCGACCTTCCTTCCACAGTTAGCCATAGTGTGAAGGAATGTAGAACAAACTCACGTCGTCTTCGTGGATAGACCAGTTCATCGCTCCACTGGCGGTAAAATCATAAATGTTACTCCATTCATTTCTGAATATTGACAGACCAGCACTTCTGAGCTGTTCTACAAAACAATCAGTTGGAGTTAAAAGGACGCACTCGTGGCAAACCTTCGAGTCCAGAATAGGAATACCGAAAACAACGGAACTGAATAGAAAAGGATGATTCGAGGACTGGATGTGATGAACTGAAAGTGAATATATTCATATTTTTGCACTCTCGTAGCCTTAAGTGATTGATGAGAAGCTCGACGCAGGTAGTGTTCAGCAGAATCTACCGCAACTGTTGCGCAATGCAAACAACAACGCAGTCTCGGCATGACCGAAGGAATATGCTGCCACAGCATGGTCCAATGAACATGAAACAATCGGAGCATGCATCGACTGTTACTTGGGAGCTGCAATCGAATATGAACACGGAAGAGCTCTGGGGTGGAAATGCAAATGAAAACTGGCATTTGAGCTTTACGATCGCCACCTACTCTTGAGTCCTCTATACTTAGAGGCATGTCCGGCGGTACTGAGCCTGGGAGTTTAACAACAGTGGCGTCGTTCAAATCATGGAAAACGAAATCACGCCAGTCAGGTTTTAGCGTTGCCAGTTGCTCCTTTCCCGAGGGATCCATATCTGGCGACGGTTGAGATGTTTTCTCTTTCCGGAAAAACGGCTCTCTTTCGATTTTCTTTTCTTCGTGGCTCTGTTTGGATTTGGGACAGCAGATTGCATTCCCCATAACGCGTCACTGCCCTTCCCAATGGCTCCCATCACACGTGACATGGGGATTCTTGACATTGCGGAGAGTGTGCTCACGTTTGCTCACAACCCGGTGCCTGGCGTGACGGTGCCATGGTGGGCGGCGATTGTTGGAACTACATGGGCGCTTAGATCTTGTACCCTCCCGCTTGCTGTGATACAGCGACGGCGACTCGCACGACTCCGAACGCTTGGACCGATTATGAAAGGATGGGAGGCGACTCTCCTTCAAAGATTGCGACCTATTCCGGGTATCAGCAAACCTGGTGAAGTCCCATCGCAAAATTTAATTCAACGTCAGGTACCTTATCCATATCTATACAATTTTTTCCACTAAATCATCATTTCAACAGTACAAAGAGAAGCTCCAACAGCTTTACAAACAATACGACTGTCATCCAATACGCACATTCATTCTCCCATGGGCCCAGATTCCTCTGTTCGTGACAATGTCCCTCACTATTCGCCGCATGTCCGGACTCCCACTTCCTTCATTTCTTGACCCAGCAATGACTCATGCGGTCACCTCTGGCCTGGATCTCGGTGGTGCACTGTGGTTTGTGAACCTCCTGCAGCCAGATCCAACGCTAGTGTTTCCTGTTTTTCTTGGTGCGGTGAACTACTTTAACATCGAGGTGCGGTTCTGAGCGTTTCGAAGATGTTCACTGGCCTTGCCTGGAACTAATTGCTCATTTTCTCCGTGATTCTTGCAATAGGTCAATCGGTTGGGAGTTCCATTATCGGGTAACCAAAGGGTGGTCCACTTTTTCTTTCGAATTTTGGCGTTGACCTCCATACCAATCGCAACACAAATTCCAATGGTAACCAAACATTTGTGAATAATTTTTCAACTTAATTGGAACAATCGCCTTTTAGGCACTTACAGTTTATTGGACCGCTTCGAGCACCTTTTCGCTGTTTCAAAATATTTTCCTGATGAAGCTTGGTGCTGGGACAGTGAAGCAATTAATCGCTAGCACAAATTGGGGTCGAAGACTGAAATTGAAATAGATGACTAAGTTTCCTTTTTTGGCCACGATATGAACATTCCGCCTGCTCGTGCGAAAACCAGTCCAAACGTCCCAATTAACAACTTCCCTAGCATGGCGGCTCGTGGAGGTACTAGGAAATTGAGCAGCGATCGCTCCACAGCAACTGTTGCGGACATCGATGATGGTCGAGCAGAGCCAAATCCATGGGGGAAGCTCCTGATCTTGTGCGATTCGTCCCCATCTGTTCTATGTTAGCAATTATACCTTTTTGACGAACTGTCATTCATACTGACATTCGTTGTGTGTGCTTCCAAAACTCGCTCGTCATGCCATGGAGTGATGACCAAAAAATCTTATCTGTTTGGCCGTCAAGCCAGTGCCGATGTGATTTTAGCGGCACCTCATTGTTCCAAGGTAAGCTTTTGAAAGCAGAAAGCTTCCATATGCTGCCACTTTATGCTGATCAACGTCACAAGTTTCATTTCCGTATTTTTGACAGTGAAGGCATGGCGGTACTGGAGGATGCTAGCAGTAATGGAACATTTGTGAATGGAATTCGCATCAAAGCGGTAGACGATTGTGGTCCTCAGAGAACGACATTGACTCATAAGTCGGAGATCGAAGTGAAAAACGACCTATGTAACGTGCGTTTGGGTACACGAATATCATGCTGAATCCTGTGTAGATTTTGTATTTTACAAAGCGCAATTCGAAGTTGAGAAGGATCACCGAGTAGGTACAAGTTTCATGTGGGAAAGGCAGTCTGCTCAAATCGGGCTCAACTCTGCAAGATAATCAGCAAACGATACTTTGTTTTTGACACATTAAAGCTTGGAGAAGGATCTTTCGCTTCAGGTTCGAACGCTTTGAGAAAATTTAACCCACACCATTGACCCATTGCAGTGCGGCTTTGTGTGAACATGACAAACATGGAAAAGCTTGCCTGCAAAATTGTCAGCAAGAGCAAACTCCAGAACAATTCTGTCGACATTGGAGGAAGCACTGGTGCCGGGTCAATCGCCAAGGAAGTAAGCTACTTGTTGTCCATCCAACCATAAACATATGAACATATGAACATCTCCAGATCTCGATCCTCCAAAAGGTGAATCATCCCAACGTTGTTCAGATTTTGGACTTCATAGAGACAGAGAAACATTTTTTGCTGTTTCTCACGCGAGTGGATGGCGGGGAGCTTTTTCATTACATCTTGGAAATGAATGGAATACCTGAGAGTGACGTGAAGTTTATATTCTTCCAAATCGCGAAAGCCATACAATACCTTCATAAGAAGAACATTACGCACAGAGATCTAAAGGTAGCGCCGTCGTTGGTGATTGCAGGGCTCCAATTTCTGATTCTAGTCAACAGCCCGAGAACCTGCTCCTGCAAAACCCGAAGCCTTACAATCGGTGAGAATATTTTATTTAATGAATCAGTGACCCTTATCTTATAGTTATGAATTTCAGCGTTATGGTTACAGGTTTGATCAGGCACATTCAACAATTTTCGGAGCTAAATTATGGTGCAGATTTTGGAATGGCAAAGATGCTCGGAACCCGAATGGAAAGAATGTCAACACGATGCGGTAAAACATTTTATTTTTGCCTTCAGTTGCCTTACAAGTGTGGTTCCAGGAACATTGTGCTACTGTGTAAGTAGAAACAAGGGCTCAGTATTAGTTCTCTGAAAAAAGCTTAGGCTCCTGAAATTCTGAAAACAACCTCCGATTCTGGTTATTCCCAAGCTGTAGTGAGTGCAAATCGTGTTCTTTGTGATGATTGTATAAACAACACCCGGCGGTTAGGACTTTTGGTCATTGGGTAAGGCAAATTCAGCTTCATCCGACAAGGCTAATTTGGCACGTTCGAGTACAAAGGAGTTTTGCTGTATGCCATGTGAGTGCGAACATTATAACTGACATATTTCTAAATGTTATTTCCTTGTTAAGGCTGTCAGGTGAGCTTCCGTTCGGAAATTCGGACGATCCAGACCTTGCCGCTCGAGTAAGCACAGGAGCGTTCAGCTTCTCCAACGTACAACGATGGGCAACTGTTACCGATGAAGGTCAGAAAAATCATGATCAAAATTGATTTGTTCATTCAAACAGATATTTCAGCGAAAGACTTGATAAAACGGCTCTTGGTTGTGGATCCGGCTCATCGCCTCGATATTGAGGGAGTGTTGAGCCATCTTTGGATACTTGACCAGCGTCCCGTGCTGGAGAAGCTATACCGCAGGTTGTTGACAAAGATTGAATCAGACAAACATGGCAGCAGTGCTCATATAGGTTTTAAAAGTTGATATTGATATTTCCAAGCACTGAAATGTTTTGCTTAGTAAAAATCAACTCAAGCGTGTCCGTTACTTTTCTCTCTGAAGATACAGGCATTCCTTTTCGGTGTGGAGAAGTGTTCGAGGGAGAAGGAGGTGTGAAGCGGAGGAGAGGAAAGTAGGAGAGTATTTGTGAGTAGGGTGTTGATCAAAATCATTTTGTTATGAACCTGTCTGCTTATTTCAAATGAAAGATCTTTTCAATATGCCATTTCTCTATTATTATTATTTATTTCAGAGGTTGGTGAATTCAAGTTCATTTCAGAAATTGTGCGAAGTCGAAAATTCAAACTGAGGGATGCATCACTTTATAACAACGGCGTTCAATTTAGTCGGAGTGAATCCATTTATTAATCCTTGAGCGAGCAGCAGCTCGGTCGAGGATTAAAAATAGACCTCATACCATAAAATCTTTTCAACAATGGGTCCACAGATAGATAGATAACCAGAGCAGAGTGTATCACAGATCAGTCTGCGTTGGTTGTCTTCTATGAGTTATTACCGCTGTTATCTGAACTTTGAGGGAGATGGTGGAGGGTTTAAGTAGGGGACCGCCGTCAATCCAGCCATATTAATGGTGGCAGTGAGGCCATCACGGAAAATGGTTAATTTGCATTTTTGCACTTGTAGTTTTTGATGTTCAATGCTAGTTGTTTTCGGGCACAACAAACTCATTAAACAAGCTTTCTCACCATGTATGGACCAAAAGAATAGAGTGGATTGTGTGCTCAGATCATGCACGGAGAAATGTAGCGGTACTCGTACCTTCCAACTCATAAACAAGCTTGCGGTAGTAATTCTTGTCCCGACACCTGCAGCAATGAATTTGTGCTCAACGAAATGTCGTCTGGAATACAAACGCACCGGATATAACAGCCATCTTCACCGGTCCATGTTCCTCTCTTCCGATTCACTCAGCTTCTCCATCAGCAATGTACCGAAGCCCTAATTCAACGATATGAGCTAAATAGCAAATTGTTCGTTGTTGAATTCAAACCTGGTGTTGGAACTTTGTGGGATTTCTGTTGTGGATGCGCACCACATTCCCGTACACGTGCAGTTCACGTTCGATCGAGCACTGCCCGTCATTTCAGCTCTGGTCGGAATATAGCCTCGCCGCACTTGCAAAGTCGGAGCAGCCCGATCAAGATAACCTGTTTCGGGTCCTCATACGCAAGAATGTCTGGATGCCGGCATTCAGGATATCTACACAAAGTCCTCCTAACTCTCCTAGATCAGGTCGAGCTGATCAGGAGAGATTACGTTGCCAACAGTAGGTGAGAGGTAATTGAAGTGCATGTTCATAAACTGATGTTGGGTAACTTAGCGGCCAATTACTCCCTCGTTCGCACGTCTCTGCACTCCGTGCCCAAATCCTTCATCTTGTTGAGCGCAAACTCGCAAAGATTTCCGTGCTCCACACCAGCTGGTATGAGGAGCATGGGAATGTCACGCTGGACTCGGTACACGCGGTCCATGGGGCGACCAGGTCTACAAGAGCCTCTGGGCTGTAGTTTCTTAATCGGCCTCTCCTCCACAGTTCATAAAGACCTGACAAAATTCGAGAATCGAGGGGAAGGTCCACACATGATACGGTTTACCTGTTCCTTGAATAAGAAGAGTTGCAGACCGTCCGGTCGGAATGCCGGGTTCTCAAAGTATTCTTTAAAACAAGAAGGTATATAATCAATATCAACCATCGAAGGCAGAGCCTAGTTACCTTGAACTACTCAATGCCACAGTTCCACTCTGACGCTCGGCAGATCAGGCATCATGTGTGCCACAATCTTGTAACCTGCATCTTTCCACGCTGGAACATTTGGTGACGGATTTATATGGAATGAACTTATAATTAGCAGGTCCATGCAAAAAAGAGGTGGTTCATCGTACCAATTGGTATCCAGCGCGACATCTTCGTACACACTTTGAACGCCGATCTCCAATCTTGTGCATCCATAACGCAACATCTGACTAAACCAAGGTGTTAGTTATAAGGCCATCCACGGGTTGAACAAGGGATTATATCTGGCTCTGATCGCACGCATGCTTTGTTGGCTCGTAACCGGTATATGACTGTGTCCAGTTCTCGAAATCTGAATCAGGGCCTCAGGGGGAGTATCTGAAACCAAGATTGATTAAAAAAATAGTCAGCTTGTCCATCTAGCGTGCCACTCACACACAGATATTCCAAATCATCGCAATATGGGGACACTGATGTGGTTTGTACATCACCGCAACCACCGCAATCGAGTAGGACGAACCTGGATCAAGATCCACCAATTGCAGCAGCATCACCGAAGAGCCATACCAGAAGGAGTCCGCACAGGTTTAGCCCGCAGCAAGGGAATCAGAGACGCTCTGTGCTGTTCCAGAATAGCGGCGATGATTTCGACCAAGTTGTATCACACATCAGTGCAGGTTTTCATGGGCGTCGCTCCGCGATCTCCTGGAGGTACATTTTAGCTTTGTATGGTGATTAATTAAATTTGTGTTTCCTTTTATCAAAAGCCACACATTTTCAACTTTATAGCGTGTGAAAAACCATTTGTCTTGCAAATTTGGGTTAAGCTCACGTTGGTGGTGTGGTTGGCGACGCAACTTTCACAGTAGCTGCCTGTGGTTTAAGCCCAGACGTTGTATTGGGAGACGTATACCCGGGCGATCCCACCGCCCCTTTCTTGAGCTTTGACAACTCCTCTTCCAACTTCTTCGCCCGCACTTCAGCACGCACAGCCCGCTCCGTTGAGATCTTAACAGTCACCTCGAGGGAGTTAAGCGACTTCAAGAGAGGGTCCAGTTCTGATCCGGAAATGCCAGAAAGCACTTTACGAAGGTGGGCTACGGCCGCGGCTGCAGGTGTCGACCCTGATGTCAACGATGCAGTTGAGCCTAGCGCGGCAGACGATGTGGTTACACTCTGGAGTGAAGATATTGGTGCGTGTGTTGTCAAGCTCATCGTAGAGAGATTCTTTGCGTTGTGACCCGATTGAGATGTGGGGTTGCTGCTCATGGCTGACTCCGACGGTGGCCGCACTGTGAACGTTTTGGAGTCTGTTGCTGCCACCGGCATCGCTTCTTTGATCTCGGGTTTGGGCTGAAGTGGTCGGCCTGGTGAGCTGGATGGTGTCGATGAGGTGTAGAAGGAGCTGGAGGGGGATAGATTGTGCATCGAAGCGGCGGAAATTTGGGTAGTTACACCTAGTGAAGGCGGCATGCTATCTGGTACGCGGATAACCGAAGCAGAAGCAGACTTGCTCCGACATAGATTCGTTCCGGGATTATCTCCATCGTCCAAAAAGTCGGGCGTGGAACCTTCCGAGTCAGCTTGCACGATCTCAGGTCGAGGCGTTTGTGGTGGCGGAGGTATCTTTATAGAGCCCGGTGATCTTTGAGCAGTCTCTTTGCTTGGCGTTGTTGCGATTCGCACAGACTTTCGCAATGTCAGTCGGTTTTGCTGAAGCGTGGCGATCGATGGCGAGGATTGTGTAAAGGATCGGTCGCCGTCCTCTTCCATGCTAGCATGTCCAGACAACCGCCGCATACTTGGAGAGATTGATTGAAGGTCCGCCATGGACGCGTTTGTGAATTTCACGTGTACGGTTCTTGATGCGTGTTCCAGATTCGTTACAGAGTTTGTCATGAAGCTGAGCAACTTGTTGCCTCCAACGGTTGCACCGGATGGGGATCGCGTCATGCCCGAAGGTGAGGGAGCGAACGTGTAGTTTTTGATGTCGCGTGCCATGGTGTTCAGTTGACTTTCGGTAAGTTTAGGTGGTAAGGGAACTACAAAGAATGAGTCAGATCAGAGGAGTGAAAGTGATGGTGCACAAACAAGTACCAATCTGATCCGAGGTGAACTTTTTAATTGTGTCACCAAGCTCTTCATTTCCTGAAATGCTCGCAACTTCGGCAGGAGTTTGGCCGCTCCTGTTGGTTTTCTCCCTGTCAGCACCTCGAATCAATAGCCATCGTACACACTCCCGATTACTTCGTGTCGCAGCAACGTGAAGGGGTGTGTTGCCGGCAAGGTTGAGTGCATTGATGTTTGCGCCAAAATCGATCAAATGTGCAACGACAAGCTCATGACCATTCAAACAAGCCTTTGTGGTCGTTCTGAATTGAGCGTCGATGACGGCAGAGCAATTTTCAGATTATTTACCTGGTGAAGGGGTCCCTTGCCGTTTTGGTCAAACACCTCAGTGTCCGCTTTTGCTAGCAGAAGGCGGAATACACACTCAGTGTGTCCAGCAGTGGCGGCATACCACAACGGAGTCAACCCAACGCTATCTCGCACATTCATCCATGAGCCAAACTGCAAGAGCGACTATGATGGGACAGCATCACATCAGCCTGTTTCTTGATACCATTGTGACAGAATCTGTTCACCTGCATCGCATCGAGCTTATTGTGTGATGCTGCAATGTGCAGGGGAGTTTTCCAGGTGTCTTTTTCGCCTAATCTGTAGTCCAAGAATGCACCAAACTCTATGAGAGTCCCAATCATATCTTTATCGTTGTTCATCACTGCAATCGAGAGTGGAGTCTCTGAATACATGGGAGATCAGGAAGGCATGCTTTTGATAAGCTTAAACATTCAAACCTTGATTCTCTGCCCAGAAATTCGGGTCCACTTGACGCCCACGCTCGCGAATCTTATCAACCGCACCCTTCTGAACATCCTCGATCAGCCTCTTCTGCTTTTTCTTTGTGCTGCTAGTGGGAGATCCCCCGTCTCCGGAATCCTCGTTAACTCCAAGTCGTATCTTTGGGATAAACTCCAGCATCGTCTGCGTTGAAAGTGTATCAGATCACAGACATATGGATTCGCTCCCGAAAGCAAGCCCTGACTGGTACTACGATTTTTTCACTCACGTTTGTTTCGATAGAGTAACTCGCAACATCTCTCCTCTCCTCCAAAAACTTCCCCTGCCTGCCTTCCTTCCCAGGCATGAACAGCCCATGATTCAGCCCATCCTTGATGTCCTGCTGTATCTTCTCGAGCACCTGCAGCTTAACCGCCCAGATCGTGTCCGTAGACGTCGCCCGGATTGCTTTCTGTATCCCTTGTGCCGGAAGCGAAATTCGAAGAACGAGAGTGTTGGCCGGTGGAGACTGCTGCTGCTGTTTTTGATTCGCTGGGGAAGAGCCGGGCTCGCTTTCAGGTTGTTTAGGAGATTCGGTGGACACAGTGACGGCATTGCGGCCATCGTGATCCAGAGCAGATATTCCACCCGGTCGAAGAGTTGCTATATGAGCGACCTGTGACATTCAAAACGAGCTACGGTTGGTCTAGAGAAATATATGGTCCCAGCCAATCACAGCAGATCTGAAGAATCTAGGGGCAACATTTACAGGGTTGTGCATTGGGGAAACAAAATCTAGGCATCCGCGATAATGAAGTCTGTACTATAGCGTTGCTCGGGGTGTCCAATTAGCTTCGATAGGATGTATGGAAGGCGCTTCACGCCGAAACGAGTCTCAAAAACCCAACATCGGTCGTTGTCGTCGATATCAACCTCAGCAAGCTCTTCGTATACTTTCTGTTATTTGATTGTGAGGATGATATCATCCAAGATTTGGTAAATACAGCTACCTGAACTTTGTTTGTTGAGAGTTCCTTTCAAAAGGTATATTAGTTCTTGTCAAACAAATCTTCTGATCTAACACTCACCCTATCTCTCCAATATATGACATCGAACCACACAGAGTAGTTGTCATACAATCGTCGTAGCTAGGCAATCACTCAAAAAGTGAGATTTTGCCGGTGTTCCAAATACGATCCACCCACCTCTGGTCTACTTGGAAGAATTGGTATTGTGTTGTTGCGAAAGTATACCAAAATGAACCGTAGGATATTATCCCCGCTGATCTTATCCGGGAAGTGATCCTCTGATGCCTTAAAGATTGTCCTACAACAGTACCGGTTCAGATCCAAAAGACCTTTTGACGAGTAATGTGCATTACTGCACCTCAAATCTAAATGGACACCAAAGTTTAATTCACAGAGCATATTGAAAACAGCGGATCATAGACATTACCGCATTCTCTGTATTCGTCCGAAACCGGATGTATTGACTCGATTGCTCGAAGTATCATATCCAAATCAGATGTGAACGAGAGATGCTTTTACGAAAGATAAAGGCGATGAGAGGCACCATGAATCTTTCGACATAACCAACGTACCCATTGCGCACAGTTGGTAATGAGACAAATTCCAATTTTGTGCCTCTTGCTCAGGGAGAGCTTCATGTGTGCAAACCGCTTCAACGCTTGTAGAGTAAACATGAACTTTGCGACATCCTGGACGGCTTCCGACCCAACGTCGAGGCACAGCAGCTAGAATGAGTGTGATCAAGGGTTCAAAGTCAGCAAGATGAACAGCAATTCGAGGTTTCACCGCTGCACTGCAGATGCTCTCTCTGAACATTTCTTACGATTTTCTCTGGCTTGAAAGTCTTTGCCGTGTCCAAACCGCTTGAAGTGTCCATTACTTAACAACTTGTTCTGTGGCTTCGTGTGGGACTTGAAATTCTTCAGAGTCGAGTCAACCCAAGATGGTACGAATGAATGAATCGATGGATGAATGGATGGCTGATGGTGCTAACACTCGCATGGCTTTACTTGGAAAGGTGGTGCTGGCAGCTTCAATTTGCACAAAGACTGGAAAGGGTACGTGTGGGTTTAACCTGGCCAACAACCGCCCTGTCTGTCCCAGTACCAACCATTTCTAACGCTTGTTCACAATTAGCCATCGTTTCGAGACAATTCTTCGAGATGCCTCGCTCCCGCATCGAAGGATTACTAGCCTCATTCCCAAAACTCATCGGCACCGGTGATCAGCACACCTTTGTCGAAACCGAGTCTGTGCGCTATGTCTACCAGGTGTGTACCCGCTCCTCGATTTCCCCCAACCCAGTAAAATGATTTCCGATGAAAACTTCCAGCCACTCGAGGAACTTTTCATGGTGCTCGTGACAAACAAGCAGTCCAACATCCTGCAAGACATCGACACGCTCCACCTGTTCGCAAGGGTGGTCTCAGAACAATGCCGCACAATGGATGAGAAGGAAGTCGCCAAGAACGCGTTTAACCTCTTGAGCGTGTTTGATGAGCTCGTGGCCGTCGGTGGGTACCGCGAGAGCGTCACGCTCGCGCAGATTCGGACCATCACAGAGATGGAGTCGCACGAGGAACGTGTGCAGGCAGAGATTGCCAAGGTAATTTGCCTCTGATAATTTGGGATTAGAACCCATTCTTAATTTTGTTTGATTAGCAAAAAGAGAGGGACGCGAAGGAGGAGTTGAACAGGAAAGCGAGGATGCTTGACCAGCAGAAGAGGGAGATGCAGAAGAAGGGAGGAGGATACAGTGGAGGGATGTCGAGCTTCTCGGGGATGGCTAGCAGCATCAGCGCTTTCGGGGGTGGCGGGTCATCTGGAGGGAGCGGTGGGGGTTACGGTGGACGCCAGACTACATCGTACGAATCTTCGTCTTCGTATGACGACTACCGCTCCTCACCGACGTAAGTTTTACCGAAATTTTGAAGAAGAGGGGAGATACGACTTTGATATGGCGTAAACAGGCCAGCCAAAGCATCGGCTGCTGCCGGTCCTCCCAGTAAAGGAATGCAGCTTGGCGCAAAGAAGAGTACTGCCAATGCGCTTTTCGAGTCACTCAAGAACGAAGAAGGATTGCACGATGTTGTCGATCCACCCCGCGCATCGCCTCATATGGTGTCCGCCGTTGCTCCGATAACATCTCCGACGGGCGAAGCGTATGACATAAAAAGTGATTTTAGGCGCTTCTCTGGCTTAATTTGTTTTCCCAAAAAAGAGTCCAGCTCGACATCGAAGAGCGGATGATTATGAACGCCAACAGGGATGGTGGTCTCTCAAAGCTCGAGGTCAAAGGCACACTTTCTCTCAAGGTTTCGGACCCGTCAAAGGGTGGAATCCGCATCGTTTTGAAGAACAACCACGAATCGAACGTCCAGTTCCAGGTATGTCAGTAATAGTCTTGGATGGGACTAAGAGCTCACAACGTATTTCTTTGTAGACACATCCGAACGTGGACAAAGCCTTGTTCTCAGAGGAAAACACCATCGGAAACAAAGACAAATCCCGGCCGTTCCCAACTCAAAGCATTGTCATCCTGCGATGGCGCTACTCGTCCAAAGATGAGGCTGCGATTCCCTTGGCTAGTAAGTCGACCATCCCTTACACACATTATGGATATGTCTAAATGTTAACGGGCTTTCAGTCAACTGCTGGCCATCTCCCACTGGATCTGGGTCTTGCGATGTGAACATCGAGTACGAGCTGCAGAACACCAGTCTGGAGCTTCGAGATGTAGTCATTTCTATTCCATACCCGTATGATCTTTTACCAAAGCTGCTGGGATTCCTAATAATTCATGTTTATCTGTCAGTGGTGGCACTCCTCCATCAGTTGGGGACGCGGAAGGTTCGTACAGGATCGACAAGCAGAAACGTTCGATCGAGTGGGAGATTCCATTTATCGATGCATCGAATCGCTCTGGAGTGCTTGAATTCTCTGTTCCTTCCGAGGATGTCAGTGGGTTCTACCCCATTAGTGCGAAGTTCCACAGTGTGAAGACACTGACAAACGTTGAGGTATGTTGGTTTTATGATAATTTATTTATTCGCATTCTTCTAAACCTTCGTAACCAGGTTGATCGGGTTGTGTCGGTTGCCGACGGGGCTTCAGTTTCATTTGCAAAGAACGGAGGCTTCGAAGTTGAGGAATATCTCGTCGTTTAGCCGAAATGTTCACTTTAAGGGTTATGCCATTTTTCTGGATTTTGTCACAATGCAGATTTTAACTTCTGCTCGCGAAATAGATGATTCATTTCTGACATTCGTCTCATGTTTTCTGAGGAATTTCGTACAATCTCGACGCCGCCAAGATAATCCCCGTCAGCAATCTCGACAGCGAGTTTGTGTACCGTTTTCTGACAGACACGGAGATCGCGTTGACCTCTCCATACGACTGGACCACTGCGTTCAGGAACGTCTCCAGATCCGATGCAGTCCATCCCATTCCCACACACGGCTCAACGATTTTCTCAATCAGGTTGACAAAAATGTCCCTGAGGTCCCTGTTGTTCCCCAGACCCGCCCCGATGCCCAGCACGTTCCGCAGGACGAGTTTGAACGCCTTGTCGCCGCCCTTCTCGATCGCAGACGCCGACGCACCGGCGATACGTCGGGTTACAATGCCACGGTAGTCGTCCATCACGTCTTTGCTGTTGAACAACAAGGTGCGAATGTCGCGCGAGTCCTGTGCGAGGCCCAGATCGACCTCTTCTCCTATAGAGAGGGATTGGACTGGAAGCGGCAAGTTTTGCGGGGTAGTTGGTGTGGACGAGGTGGAGTTTGTGTTTGTGTTGTTGGTGGTGGGGGAAGCAGGCTGCACGGAAAAGTGCTGTCTGAATATCTGCGCGACGTCACAAAAGTCTGCGAACTTGAGGTTTGAGAGCTTCTTTTTCGAGGTGTCGAGGCGGTATGTACAAATGAAAATGACATTTGCGTATTGACTACAGAGACCCGATGATCAGAAAGGGTCCGGCACATCCAACTGTGAAATCAAACCTTGCCATCTTTTTGTTGAGGAGAAAATCGTTCCGAATCACCTGCAGAGCGTTCCCTTCAGAGTCCTCTACGCGCTTCATGATCCTCTTCAAATTGTCAAACATCCTCCTGCACCCCGCCAGCGGAATCTTTGTCTTCTCTGCGACTTCTTCAAGCTCTTTCCGTGCCCTCGACGTGAGTCTCTTCCCGAGCAAGTCCCTCATGACACGCTCATCGAACGAGTAGTACGTCTCGATCAGAAACCGCTGTGTTTCAGACGCCAGCGGGAAGATGAGCTGGGTTTGGAGGTGCCGTGGTCTGTGGAGGTAGTGCTCCAGGAGCTCAAAGTTGCGGTATTGGGATGTGATGAGAGCGCGGATGAGGGGCGGTGGTGGTGCGATGGTGGTGAGTTGGGACTGGGAGGTGTGGGGAGAAGTAGACGCGGGGTTTGTTGTTGGCGGGTTTGGAGTTGCGGATATGCTTTGGGAGCGAGTATGCGGGGCGTTTGTTTGGGAGGTTGGGTCTGGTGCAGTCGTGGGGTCTGAAGACTGACGGTCGGCTAACTTGCGCTGGGCGTAGAAGACGGCTTGTTCGACTGTTGAGATAAGGTGAGATCTGGGTAGCGAGGGGTAATCACACATGGCCACCCACCATTGAGACCAAGTAGCCACAGCTGGTAGACAGAGCGGTCCAGGACCTGCGCATCGGACACGAAGGCAGAACGCTCTGGGGACATTCCTGAGGCCGGGGAGCACTGCTGAATTGAATTGATTTTTGGAAATGGCTCAGACAGGCATCGCGTGGGTCGGTCCGTGGTTCGCATTGGTGCACACTTGGCTCTTCCTAGAAAAGCATCCTCGGTTGTTGGGAAATGGCCTCTCCGTCGATATGGCTGCCGCTCGAATCTAACCCGGAGGTATTATGCTTGTATCGCACCACAGAAAGAACCTTTCCTCACGATGATGATGCGTTGCGTGTTCATTGCGCAGGTGCTCAACACCTACATGGAACGCCTTGGGGTGGGCGGTGACTGGGCGTTCACTGATATCTACGGTAAATCCGGGGGAACAGCAACGATTGCTTTAGTGCTAACCGCTCGATCAGGCCTGGACCCGGAGCTGTTGGACATGGTTCCGAAACCAGTGATTGCCATTCTGATGCTGTTTCCTATCACTGAAACTGTAAGCTGCAGGAGGAACTTCACGTCCTCACATTTACCAATGTCTTTTAACCGTATTCGTCATCTCATGGCAGTACGAAAGCTACAGACGCGAGGAAGAAGCGAAGTTGAAATCTGGCCCGATCGATTTCTCTGGCTTTTTCTGCCTACAAAAGACGGCGAACGCTTGTGGAACCATTGCATTATTGCATGCCCTTGCAAATAATTCCGAAAAGATCGACATCGGTGAGTGGAGCTTCTTTGATATTCTTCTTGTTTACGTCGTGGCATTTGCATGGTATAGAAACGGGACCTCTCAAGAGGATCTTGGATAGAATGAGCGCATCTTCACCAGAGGAGCGCGGTCGTGCGCTGGAGTTTGACGACGATCTCGTCCGTATTCACGAAGAAACAAGCCATGAGGGGCAATCCCAGGTTCCAGACCGCGAGGATGATGTCGATCTTCACTTTGTGTGCTTTGTGCAGAAAGATGGAATGCTTTTCGAACTGGACGGACGGAAGCCGTGTCCTGTAAACCACGGGAGGGTGAATGATTTCGTTGCGGTATGTTGTAATCTGGGGAGAGGCTCTGCACTTGCACTTATGTTTGTGTTTCATCAGAATACTGCTGCGGTTGTCCAACAGTTCATGGCAAGAGATCCAGGTTTGAGCGAGATGGTTGATGTTTTTTGGCTTTACCAACTGAATGGAATTTTACGCAGAGAACCTTCAATTTACCCTCATGGCTCTGTCACCAGCCAATGCAGCGTGAGACAAACTTCTTGCTACAAACTTCACTGATACTGCACGAAATGAAAACGTGTGGTATTTAAATTACACGCTGGGTGCCAAAGCTCCGCTCCCAGAAGTGTTTGTGCTTTTGAACCAAAAAGACTTTGGGAGTGATCAATTGCCACCGGTGGTCGGAACCCGGCTTTATGCTATCAAATTTACCCGCATGCGAATTTTTAAAACAACCTTCCGTTATTTGCGTCGAATGGAATGCCCATCCCATCTTCATCAAACCCCCGGACTCAATAGGAAGGAATGCGGAACCAAAAGCGAAGTTGTTGGTTTAAAGGAAGACCCAAAAATGATGCTTCGTTAATCATCGGCCCCGTTGCGATTGACAATTCTCCAACCGGTCATGCATGAACGAATCTTCGTGCACACACCTGCCCTACAGCCCGACACTCGCACACATCCTTCTCCCCTTGCGTGTCTGGTCCCAAAACACTCGCCCGAGCCCCGTGATACCGCGGTCCGTGGCTTTCGTGTGGGTGGCTGGGTCAGCTGCCGTGGATTTTCTCTGGGTGTTCAACAGACCGGGGTCTACCTACACATCTTGCCCGGGGATCCCTGGAGTCGATCCAATCCGAGCACCGACTCCCGTCAGCCGGGGAAGGCTCGCCACAGCGCACACAAGTAAGTGTAAGAATCACAGAAACCGGTAAGCACAGTACCCCGGGTGGAAGGAGTGGTGATGGGGTTGGCCTGCATGCATATGGTCCGGATCGAAACTGGGTTTTCGATCAAAGTCACTACCACTGGTCGTTATTTGGAGGGTAGCACGGCAGCAATTTGCAAGCGATATCCATTGCTTGACAGCAGACTGAGCCAACCTTGTCTCCCACAGTTTTCGACACACGGTCCCCAAACAGATCTAAACAGTTCTATCAACTGCCAGCTCCCAATTCTCTCGGATGGACGACGAAGAGTATGTTCACCACATTTTAAACTGTGGATTGTATATCTTGCTGCATAGGCTAACCGAATTGCTCCGTGTTTTCGCATTAAACGAGAAGTAGCAGATACGTATTGAAGATTCGGCAACAGCCGAAACAAGCCCGTTCTGCGGGGTTCACAGATCGGCGTAAGTAATAACAGTCCTTTGGCTTTTGATCTCAACTCACTCTTGGACATAGCGTCTAGCAACAATAAGGTCGACCGCCGTCCGCTGGACCCCCTTCCTATCCGTACGTACTTCCTGTCTTGCCAATCAGAACCTTACTAATTCACTTAATCGCAACTTGGTAATAACAAAAAAACAACACAGTTCAATTGGACGTGCAGGACCCAGTGATCAAGCGGTAACTAAAAGGTTAAATCGTCTCCCTGTTACAGCTAAGATCTTTTCGATCCAATCAAGGACATTCCTATCGAACCCGTTCTACTTTGTCTACGCGACGCTGATCCATCCTGATACAAATGAGGAGATATATGTCGTGAAAGGCATGTCTCTTCGCGCGATCACAGGCACCATTGCGTCGTCGTTGTACAGATTGAAGGATACCGATTCGAGCTATGGAGGATTTTTTTTCTTCCCAGAGATATCGATACGCATTGAAGGGAGATATAGGCTGCGATTTACGTTGTTTGAAATAATAGAGTGAGTCGAAGACTGACGAAACGAAAGTTCTGTGACTAATTTTTCGGTAAGTAACGTCGTTTTGCGCCGAAAGAGCACCGTTTCGGATCCATTTATGGTGTACAATAACAAGAGTATGTCGGAGAAATTGGTTTGTTGGAGAGCTCAATGCTGACTCCCTCTCTTACTACAAGCGTTCCCTGGAGTCGCGGATTCAACTCCTTTGTCCAAATTTTTCGCTGATCAAGGACTGAAAATCAGAATCAGGCAAGTAGTTTCCTGTCACAAGTATCTGATTTTAGCTCAACCCAATCCATCTCTGATCAGCCGAAGGAAAGGCGCACAGCGACGTCTTGAGGAACTCGATGCCGCAGACGACTTCTCCCTGGATCGCAAGCGAAACCGGTCAATCTCACACGATGAACGTGGCGACATGCCCTCGCACTCGCCAGTCAAACGGCACCAGTCCGAGATTCTCGGCAAGCATCCCGACCCAGACGCCAAGCGCGAGTTCCCGCCACACATGTACCCGTACCCATGGCCGCCACCGCCGCCCGGTTACTACCCCCCCATGTACGGCTACCCTCCGCCGCACCGTCTTCCGCACGAGTACTACGACTCCGCCGCAAGGCCACCGACACCCGGAGAAGAGCGAGACTACTATCCGCCTGCGCACGGGTATTCTCCGCACATGTACCAGTACCCGCCGTACCCCGGCTACCCGCCTTATGGATACCCGTACCCCATGCCGAGGCCTTACACGCCACCGGAGCACAACGAAGGTGGTGCGCCCCCGCAGGGATCGCAAGGGAGTGTGCCGCCGCCAACGCAGGGGCATGCTGCACCGGTTGGTGGAGGAGTTGGACAGTCTGGTGGGCAGAGGATGGGAGGTGGGCCGCCGCAGATGACGCACCAGTATCCGTACCCTCCGCCACCACAGCGAGAAGTGGGTGGGTACCCTCCCTACGCACATCCGGATTATCGACCGCCTCCGCACGACCAGAGCCCACACATGATGTACAGCAGGGACCCAAACATGCCGCCTCCAGGTACAACCACTACATGATCCAACGGGTCCCTTGGAACAATTTTAATTGAACTTGTTGTTTCCAGGTGCCTACATGCCGATGATGGGGTACCCCTACCCACGCCCATCCAACCCCAACGACCCAAACCTCCCACCGAACCCCGCGAGCCCCGTCGGGCCTCCAACCGCCGCATCCGCATCCTCAAGCGCACAGTCGCAACCGCAACCCTACCCAACGAACATCGCCCCGCCTCCCCCTCCCCCAGCGGGTCCACCCGGATCGAGCGCCAGCGGTCGACCGGACGGATTCATGCGATACGGGTACCAGCTCCCACCGCCGCCTCCGCCGGGACACATGTACGCGCCACCGCAGCAGCAGCAGACGGGGTCGCAAGGTGAGGGAAACGCGGCAGTGAATGCGGCTGCGGCGGCTGCGGCTGCTGCTGCGGCTGCTGCTGCCGCGGGAAGTCAGGGAGGTTCAGGGAATGGGCAGCAGAGGCCGCAGTCGCCTGGAGGAGGGTACGGAGCCTACAGGGATCCATACAGACGACAGGGCCAGTATTAGGTGTTTCGAGGTGGGTGTGATTGAAGATTGTGAACGACAACGGTTGTTATTGAATGTTTTATTGGATTGGAGATAGGGACAAAAGTTGAATTGTCAGGGGTCGCGCCGGCCAACAAAAATGAATGAAGAACGACGTAGTTTTGCAGGCTCGAATCCAAAGTGTTGTTGTCCGCCCATGTTCTTTGTTTTCTTTGATTCCGACACCGATGTGTTGAGCCCGCCAGAAACTCAGCCTGATCTTACTGTTCTCATTTGGCTCCGATTTGTGCACCGCAGATTGGAAGTTTTGTCTCGTTTTCTTCGACGTAAGTTATGTAATTTGAAGCCTTTTCGAAAGAGGGCAAACTTAAGAAAGAATAAAGAGATAGTGGAGCACAACCGAATTTCCTTGACGCTTCTTCTTTTCCACTCAACCGCCTTGAACGCGCCGGTGCGTGCGGCTGGCTCTTGACCCCCGAGCTCCTCACGCCTACATTCCCCGGCAGCGACATCTTTCTCTTCCTGCTCACCTTCGCCGGCACATCTACCATCCCCTCTAATGCTATATACTATTTTTCTGGTAGCCTATGGGACTGTGATAAAGTGCTCCCCTGTGCAGGACACTCACTTGACGAGTTGCTCTCTCTCTTCCGGTTGTCATACTCTCTGATTAGGCTATAGACGTCATCCTCCTTTGTTGGTAAGCTGGAAGATGAAGCTACACCAGTAGCCGTGGAGGCTCTCAGAGAGATGCTTACGAACTGCTGAGGTACTGGACCAGAATATGGCATTTTGCATGGCAATACAGGGTGTTTTGGCCAGCAATGATCTATGATCCTCATCTGATCAGGATCGTTATTCAAACCACGTAAATCGTGACTTCCAGTATTAATATACCCATCTACGCTCTTAAATTAAATGTCTCAAATTTACCCCTCATTAAGCCACCCTTAGCGCCTCAAATTTGTTTGCCAACCGGGTCATTAATTGTTATTTTTTAACTTTCTTGGCTTAAAGCATCTGCTGTAGCCTCTCTCAGCTCCGCGTCTTGCTCTCGAAGCGCTCCGGCTCTCTTCGCCGAAGCACTCCCTCAACTAGACACTACATAGACATAGACCTGCGTTCATTCGACTGTTCTGCAAAATGAACTCGTTGCTCGTCTTCATCCTTTCGCTGCTGGCCTATCTGGCTACATCTGGTACCATCTCTTCAATAACTGGACTCTGCGACTCATCACTAACCCAACATTTTCCAGTTTCGTCGCTCAGCCATCATAACCCCAACCCCGTGCGGTACTACGATTTCATCTCGACGTCCCATGTCGAGTACAACAACCATGGTGCTCTCGTTTTGCACTTCAATGTTCGTGCCATGGCACTTCTTCAACGGAACAGTCATTCACAGTTCTTGCTCTCTCCAGGCATTCAACCAAACATTCAAACTCCATCTGAAGAAGAATTCATTGCTTTTGCATCCTGAGGCCGTCATTACAACAACTGATATCGATGAGGACGGAAATGAAGTCTTTTCAGAGACACCCATGGGTGACTTTGGAACATACCGGGGAGACGTCGTCGCACCTGAACGTGGTTGGGCGGGCATCACCTTCCAAAACCTGAAGTACGTGCCATCCGTCGAATGCCTCGATCCTCCGAGTCTAACATTGGGTCACTGTGCAGCATCCTCACATATGACAAGAAGGACATTCTTGTGTTTGAGGGTTCATTTACAGCTGGCGATATGATGTTCCACATCCACGACGTCGCTACCTACCAGCGCGTCAAGCAAGAGGTAACCTAAAGAATATTTTGCTGATAGATTAAACTGACTTATCCATCTGCACATTTCAGTATGATGTGAACATCGCCAGCCCCCTCTCGCGCCCCACGGCCCACCGACGCTCCAAAATGATCATCTTCACCGACCAGTCCAAAGAGTTTCTCGCCGCCCTGAACAACGAAGAGCTCCGCCCGACCGGCAACCTCCACCTCCGTCGTCGCGACGACACTACGGTCTTCGGCTCCTGCGGCACCATGACCCCCGAAGGCCAGGGTGCCATCGTTGGAAATATCCTCTCGCAGAACATCAACTCCCTCACAGAGTCCAACAACCTCTTCGGCAATCTCCCGGCCAACGGCGGCAGCGGAAACCCGACAGACGGTTGCCCGTCGACCCTCAAAGTTCTTTTCATGTCCGCCGCGGCGGATTGCACGTACGTCACTGCGCACGGGGGCGTGACGCCCGCTGCGCAACAGATTCTGAAGAACTGGAACACGGCGTCGGCGATTTACCAGCAGTCGATGAACATAGGGCTGACTTTGATCAACGTGACGCTGAAGCGCGTGTGCACGCCCAACGACGAGAACGTGAAGTGGAACCAGGATTGTAGCACGGGGTATAACCTCACACAGCGTCTCTCGGACTTTTCAAAGTGGAGAGGAACTGTAACTGACCAGGCGGGTCTGTGGCATTTGGTCACCAAGTGTGGGTGCGTCTAATGCCGGGTGGTAAAAAGGAGGGTACACTAACTTCCTGACTGTAGGACTGGGTCTGCGGTAGGATTGGCGTGGGTTGCATCACTCTGCACAACCAGCTCCAAGATTCAGACTGATGGTAGGGCTGTCTCGCCATATTTTAAACGACTTACATATCCTGTTTTTATTAGGCGGGGTGACGACCTATAGCTCGGGAACTGGAGTGTCGGTCATCACCACCAATGAGTGGAAGGTCGTTGCACACGAAATTGCCCACAGTAAGCCGGACATTTTCCGACCACTCGTTCTATCGATTCACCTTTTATTTTCAGACTTTGGTGCAATTCACGACTGCAACACCAACATGTGCTCCCCGACTTGCACTTCCCCGTCGTGTGGTTGCTGCCCCTGCACAAACTGTGACTGTAATGGCAAATACTGTGAGTGGCGTGATTGCTGGACGGAGATTTTGTTTTTTCCTAAGTGTTTTTTGTCGCTACCAGTGATGCACCCTTCGGACAACGCAGAGTCGAACGAATTCTCTCCTTGCTCCATTCGCTATATTTGCAGTAACTACACTCGGCTCGCAAAGTGCCTGAAGAGTGAGTTTCATCAATGGGAATGTTCAAAAAATGCTCACCATTCTTTCAAGACCCCAACGAGATCACGGCCTTCAAAGCTGGTGTGTGCGGAAACGGAATCAAAGAAGGTAAATATCAACCATTATTTTTGTTAATTTTCTTCATACCTATTCTCTGTGTTGAAGATGGTGAAGACTGCGATTGCGGTACCGCAGAGCAATGCGCGAAGGACTCTTGCTG
The DNA here is from genome assembly GCA_025526935.1 of Cladochytrium replicatum. Taxonomy (NCBI): domain Eukaryota; kingdom Fungi; phylum Chytridiomycota; class Chytridiomycetes; order Cladochytriales; family Cladochytriaceae; genus Cladochytrium; species Cladochytrium replicatum. The sequence continues at coordinate 48,609 of JAHLKD010000038.1, read as the reverse complement.
CAACGGAAACACCTGCAAGTTCAAAAACGGCGCCGTGTGCTCCGACTCCAACGACGAGTGCTGCTCCGGATGCCAGCTCCGTGATGCGGGACACGTGTGTCGACCGTCATCCGGTCCTTGCGATCTCGAGGAAAAGTGCTCGGGCACTAACGCGACGTGTCCGGTCGACCTTGTAATGAAGGACGGGACGACGTGCACCGACTCTTTTGGAGGCAACGTGTGCGCTAGCGGGTACTGCACCAGCAGGTGAGGAAAATCAGATGGAAGGCTGTGATTCGTGCTTACGTTTATGTTGGATGCTCAGGAACTCGCAGTGCTTGAACTCATTGTTTGGAACTGTGTCGCAGTGCGAAGGGTCGGAGTTGCAGTGCACGCTCCACTGCAAGTCTTCGGACGGGACTTGCTTGAACTTGAACCAGAACTACATCGGTATGTTTGGGAAATAATCAAAACGTTGTACCAGGTCCACTAATTTCTTGATTAGATGGTACGCCTTGCGGATACGGATTTGGCGGTAGCTGTCGCGACGGAGTCTGTAAGACCGGGTCTGGTGCTGGTACGTTGTAAAAAAACCCATATACATAACCCTGACCGTCTTTGTTTTCCAGTCGACGCCATCTACAGCTTCTTCCAATTCTTCCAGAGCTACGGCATCGCCATCGTCGTGATCATCGCCCTCCTCGTCCTCGCCCTCATCCTCCTCATCGTTCGCTGCTGCCTCCGCCGGCGCTCGGCCTCCAAGCAACTCTCCGACGACCCGAAAAAGAACCCCTTGCGGGGTGGAAAGTCCCAAAGCATGCTCAAGAATCCGTTCTTCCAGAAATCGCACCCGGCCAGAGATGTCGACTCGGGCCCGCGCGCACCTGAGATGGCTAAGGTCAACTCGGAGCGCACGAACTTCGCGACTGACAACGGGGGCAGGAGGACGCCGCCACAGCAGCAGCAGATGAGGACGAACTCACCCGCGCAGCAACAGCAGCAGCAGACGAGGACGAACTCTCCCGCGCAGCAACAGCAGCAGGAGAATAATTACCAGCCGTACAATTCGCGGGCGTTCGATGACGGGTATGGATCAGGACGACAGGGCTCGCCGCGAGTCGGGAACGCGCCGTCGCCGGCGCCGTATGAATCGCGGTACTCTGCAGACATGAACGGCGTGTATGGGGACCGGGACGTGGGGAGCCCGATGGTTGAGAATGCGATGCTGCAAGGGGAGCGGGAGGGACGGCAAGTCGGTGGACAGAGGAGAGAGAGAAGCAGGAGCAGAGCGCCGCCGCCGCAGGGGAAAAGGCGTTAAGTTGAAAACGATTTTTGGGAGCGTGGGGTTAGGTGTTCGACACTTTTGATCCTACTTTGCCAGATCCCTGAAATGCCATCTCTTTTTTGTTTGCGGTCTCTTTTTCTGCAGTCGGCTCCGTTACATTTTTTTACATCAAATTGGATTCCCCTACTAAGGTAAATCTTCGATTTTTGGCTCTTTTCTTTGGGCGTTTTGTTTATGTGCCTCTGATTTGATCGGCACGAATAGCCTGCTTCTCAAATGTCCTTTTTTGGAGATGAAACACAGCCGATGGCTCACAGCCCATTCGGAACGGAAGCTTCTATCCTATTTCCTTCACACTCCCTGTTTTCCCTGAATCCAATTGGTCCCAACCTGTTTCTGTTAAAAAATTGACTTAAAAAGATTCCTTTCTCTTGGTGAGCGCTACTTTTTTAGTTTCAAATTCAATGTTGATCTTTCTGATTTTGGTCCTTTTTAGATTGGTTTAGTGTTTTTGGATGCGTTGCTTTTTTTTTTCGGCAGTTACTCTTGAAGCAAAATGATACATAAAAAATCGAACAAGCTAATTATATTGTGCAGCAAAACACACAATTTGCAAAATGTGAAACATTTTTGGAGCTGTTCAACTGAATGCAAAAATGCTGCTTCAGCCTTTGAGCAGTCATGCGATAATGAGGTGCTTCAACGAGAACTATTGAACACACATTTCACAAGATCCCAAAAGCGTCAATCAAATCTCGGGAATGGTGTACGCTTCTGTGCTTCAAGGTGGACACGGCTGTTCTTCAAAATGGATATACTTCCCCTTGATAAAAGCTAAACTGCTTGCTCTTCGAGTTAGCTCGGACGGAGTTGGTTTCCATGGTGCGGTACATGGGTGTCGGTGATCGGCCGGTTGGAAACAGCGAGGGGTGGGAAAGCCTGGATCTGTGGTTCTTCTTTCCGAGCACGGAGAGTGGGGAGGAGCCTATGGTGGTGAGCGGGATGGAGCGGAGAAGGATCAAGAGGTTCTTGTCGTATATTGGGAAGGACTTGCCGTTCGTGCATGTGAAGGTGATGGAGTTCAAGTCTGGTGGCGTTGGGTGTTTTTGCGGCACATGCGGTTGTGGATGTGATGGAGCTTGGTGATTTCCTGAGGGAGTGGGTGAAGGAGTAGCACAGAGAAGGACGGCGTGGAGATCAACAAGCCGGTGTTTGTGGATCTGAATCGCGCTTTCGCGGATCCGGTTGATGTGGTAGAGGAGTTGCCATCGACTCTGGCACCTCCAAAGCTGTCGATCTCAACGTTGTTTGGAAGCCTTAGACGGATGAGGCTGCCTTCGTTTGCAAGCAGTGATGACGAAACCAGCTCAGCCGAAACCCTCTTTGTCAGCGGTCGTCCGACCTCCGAGACCGGCGCTGCTATTCCAATGCCTATGGAACAGCAACATGCAGAAGTCGAGACTGATCTGTGGTTGCTGGGATCGCTGATGTCACCGCCATCATTGAGCCTGTCGAGGTCGTTCACGGCTGTGTGAATGAAAATATCCGCACTACCCAGACTCTGGAGGAGACTTTATGATGCATCGGGGAATGAGTTTCACCAAGCTTGCAATGAAAGGTGTTCGCACAGCCATAATGGAGGACTTCACATGGAGATCATCGTCTCAGCAACTTTGTACCCGTTGATCCAACCAGCTACTGACTTCGTCGATACAGACGCAGGTACGTGGTGGTGTACGTGGTGGTGTAACTTCAGCGTGCAATTTGAATCTCAACTCTCGCTTGTTCCTTTGTCGTGATACCATTCGGAAACCTGACAATAAATGCCATCGGTAGCTTCGTCGACAACACATCAGAAGGTATACTTGCAGCAGTGTGTTCGACAGTCACCCGCTTCTACGAAACTCAGGCTGGGAACGGCATACAATGGCTTACGAAGATGTACAATCCAGTGGTACGTCATTCCGTTGACTTTAAGATAAATGCTTCGCATCCTGGGTATATGTCGAATCAGCGTTCAGTTGGACTGGAGATTCACAAAGTTCAAGAAGTATGAGAACAAAAGATCGACAATGAATGACTTTCGGGAAAAGCTCATAATCGTGAAGGACGGGACGACGTGCACCGACTCTTTTGGAGGCAACGTGTGCGCTAGCGGGTACTGCACCAGCAGGTGAGGAATATCAGATGGAAGGCTATGATTCGTGCTTACGTTTATGTTGGATGCTCAGGAACTCGCAGTGCTTGAACTCATTGTTTGGAACTGTGTCGCAGTGCGAAGGGTCGGAGTTGCAGTGCACGCTCCACTGCAAGTCTTCGGACGGGACTTGCTTGAACTTGAACCAGAACTACATCGGTATGTTTGGGAATCAAAACTTTGTACCAGGTCCACTAATTTCTTGATTAAATGGTACGCGTTGCGGATACGGATTTGGCGGTAGCTGTCGCGACGGAGTCTGTAAGACCGGGTCTGGTGCTGGTACGTTGTAAAAAACACCAACATACACAACCCTGACCGTCTTTGTTTTCCAGTCGACGCCATCTACAGCTTCTTCCAATTCTTCCAGAGCTACGGCATCGCCATCGTCGTGATCATCGCCCTCCTCGTCCTCGCCCTTATCCTCCTCATCGTTCGCTGCTGCCTCCGCCGGCGCTCGGCCTCCAAACAACTCTCCGACGACCCGAAAAAGAACCCCTTGCGGGGTGGAAAGTCCCAAAGCATGCTCAAGAATCCGTTCTTCCAGAAATCGCACCCGGCCAGAGATGTCGACTCGGGCCCGCGCGCACCTGAGATGGCTAAGGTCAACTCGGAGCGCATGAACTTCGCGACGGACAACGGGGGCAGGAGGACGCCGCCACAGCAGCAGCCGATGAGGACATCTCACCCGCGCAGCAAGCAGCAGGAGAATAATTACCAGCCGTACAATTCGCGGGCGTTCGATGACGGGTATGGATCAGGACGACAGGGCTCGCCGCGAGTCGGGAACGCTCCGTCGCCGGCACCGTATGAATCGCGGTACTCTGCAGACATGAACGGCGTGTTGGGGACCGGGACGTCGGGAGCCCGATTGTTGAGAATGCGATGCTGCAAGGGGAGCGGGAGGGACGGCAAGTCGGTGGACAGAGGAGAGAGAGAAGCAGGAGCAGAGCGCCGCCGCCGCAGGGGAAAAGGCGTTAAGTTGAAAACGATTTTTGGGAGCGTGGGATTAGGTGTTTGACACTTTTGGTCCTACTTTTGCCAGATCCCTGAAATGTGTATATCATACCTTCAAAAAACATTCGATACTTTCCTGGGCACTAGCTTGGTTTCTTAACAACACCAAATCCACGGCCTCCACGAATTTGATTGGTATCCGGATTGGGACAGCAAGTCCAACGCCTTAGAGTCCGTCGCCGGTCTCACAACTCCTCGAAAGTCAATCACTTTGCTTCCAATGGCGACCCAACCCGATACCCCGAACCCGCCTCCTTCCCTCCCGTCGGATCTCCAAATCAAGACCGTCCAACTCATAACTCCAGATGCATCCTTGATTTCCCTCCCTGGGACGATCCCTTGCACGTCCACCAGACCTCCGCTCTAGACGCCATCGTCGCACCTCTCACCCTCCTGCCGTCGCCCTGTTCTACCCCTCGCTCTCAACACCTTCATCCAATCTCCTGGTGCGTTTCATGCTGCTTTCGGGACGTATCAAGCTTGACCTGACCGGCAATAAACATTTCGAGACTACAAAGTTCGACGCGGGCGTGTGGGTCGAGTTCGCGCAGACGGAGTCGGATCCATGGCGCGGTGTCGGTGATTGGACCGTTGAATCGGCGAGTGGGAAAGCCCGGAACTGTGGTTCTCGTTTCCGAATACGGAGGGTAGGGAGGTGCCTAGGGTGGTGAGCGGGATGGAGCGGGGAGGGATGAAGAGGTTCTTGTCATATATGGGGAAGGACGTGATGTTGGTGCATGTGAGGGTGATGGAGTTCAGATAGTTTGGTCGACACGTGTTTTCTATTGTTACCTTTTGGATGATGTTTTCAGGTCTGTTTTCACTTGAAACATCTTGTTTTATCTTGTTATCTCTTTGCTTGTCTGCCGTTCTGAAATCTTTTCTTATTTGGAATCTTTTCTTATTTGGAAATATTTGTTTTGAGAAACGTTTCGAGAATGTTTTCCATTTCAGCGTAACAGAAACTCCTGATCTCTGCACTCCTCCGCGAAACGCTTGGTTTTATGACTCTCTATGAACTCTTATTACTCTTGAATCTTTCTGACTCTTCTGAACTTACCTGATCTGCCATGGCAACCCCGATGGACATGTGCAACACTCCCGGAGCAATGTTGGACGCTCAGCAGCAAACCGTCACGAATGTTACCCAACAACCTCAGCCATCTATGGAAGCGTACATTCTCGCACTCGAAAAACGCATCTCCGAACTTGAAAACACTAAGATTGCAGCCTCTTCCAAGGTCAAGATCAAAGATCCCGACCTTTCTCCGGTCAACAAAACAAGACTCGACTCTTCTTGACGCAGATCGACGACAAACTCGCCGCGGAACCGTTAAGGTACCCTACGGACAAAATCAAGATCATCGCGGTTAAAGCTTGGCCTACTGGGAATACCCGCGATTGGATTTACTCTTACTATGAGCAACGACGCAACGCAGGCTCTCAACTCTCCTGGATCATGCTTCGATACGAGATCTTGCAACTCTTTGGTGAAAAATGATCGAAAGCTTAACGCTCAGCAAAAGCGTGAAACTCTCCGCCAGACTGGCTCAGCTTCTGCATATCTAACTTGCCGCCGAATCTGGATACAACGAGGACGCTCTGTATCGCCTATTCAAAGCTGGGTTAAAAGACAAAGTTCGCGAATTACTGATGCCCTTCCCTCGCTCTTACTTTAAGAATCTTGCTGACTACCAAGCTTGCGTGGTTGAAATAGATCAAGATTTGTTTGACCATAGCAGGGCAAACAACCAGCTCGCAATACGAATTCCAGCTCCAAACCTCGACCGAACCCTCAATCTTCTTCGAAAAGGCTACTAAATTCTTAGTTATTACCCCCTGTAACACGAAGATCGATGCTGAATTCTCTGCTTACCCCTTTCTCGATAACGTCTTTAAGAACCACAGTCTCCCAAGAAAGATCATCACCGATCTGGCCCTCGGTTCCAGTCAAACTTTTGGAAACGCTTTTTCAAATTGTTTGGCGTGAAACGTGCACTCTCTACTGCGTTGCACCCTCAAACCGATGGACAATCTGAGAACCTGAATAAAACTGTTCAGCAATATCTCTCGATGTTTTGCAAGTGCTAAACCTACTCTCTGCCTCCAAAATTTTCCCCTCGCTGCGTTTGCATTCAACAATTCAGACAATGCAACTACTCGCTTCTCTCCATTCTTTGCGATGTACGTCGATCCTGGGCTTCCCACAATCTCCTTTGTTCCTAAAGCCGAAGCGAATGCTCGCTCAGATGCAATTCTGACAAGCATCCCAGAAACTCTTCGCCAATTGACACTGACGTCCGGCTCCAAAATACGAAATTAGAAACTGAGTCTGGCCGGCCCATTGCCACCAACATCAAGACCACTGCCAACAGAAAGTTAAGAAACTGGGACGTTTCAAGATCATCGAAAAGATCAACGATCTTGCTTTCAAGCTGGACTTACCTTCAACCATGAAGATTCATCCCATGTTCCATGTTCGTCTCCTCGAACCTACCAACACTAAGGACCTCTGCGAAAAAGTTGGTTTGAAATCTCTGATCCCTGATCATGCTGAAGTCATTTCCGACTCTCCCGAGCCCGAATCAATCATATACATTCACCAATCACCCAATTCCACAGCACGCTATCTCATCAAGTGGAAAGATCGCCCTGCATCCAAGAACTCTTGGGAATTCCCCCCCAATGTTCCTGATCTCGATAAACTCCTTGAAAACTACTTTGTTTGACACCCCAGTGCTCTAGCTCTCACCCTTCCGAAAAATCTTGATCTATATCTCCACCAATGAGGGAATGATTTCAGAGTTTGGTCAACACTTGTTTTCTATTGTTTACCTCCTTCTCTGCATTACACTCCTTCACACACTCCCTCAGGAAATTACCACGCTCCATTGCATCCACAACTGCATGCGCCGCAACAACACCCAATGCTACCAGCCATCCTTGTGAAATGGACACTTTGTCACTTGGCAGGTCTGTACACTCCCACTTGGTTTAAAATAGTTCGAGAAGGTAAGTTGTGAAGAAATATCGCAACAATATTGAGATAACAGAAATTGAACAGAATAAACGAAAACAATCAAGCTTACAAAGAAGTTGTAGAAATACTGCAAAAGAAAACAAGCGGTAAGTAATCAAGTAAAACATCCTCGAAACATTTCTGAAAACAAATATTTCCAAATTAGAAAAGATTGCAGAACGGCAAACAAACAAGGAGACAACAAGATAAAACAAGATGTTTCAACCGAAAAAAAATGTTAAAACATCATCCAAAATGATAATGTCCTGAAAAAGGCATGGAGATCAACATGCCGGTGTTTGTGACAGACAAGGATCTGAATCGTGCTTTCGCAGATCTGGTTGATGTGGTTGTGGAGTCGCCATCGACTCTGGCACCTCCATAAGCTGTCGATCTCAATGTTGTTTGAAAGCCTTAGACGGATGAGGCTGCCTTGTGTTTGGAAGCAGTGACGACAAAACCAGCTCACCAAAACCCTCTTTGTCAGTGGTTGTCGAACCTCTGAGACCCTGACGCTGTGGGAGGAAACACAGGTTTGGTTGCAACTTCCTGCCATGTCCTTGAGTCATTCATCGCAAATGGACACTATTCTTGCTACTTCTGACAAAGGAGATAAAACTTACAACTAATTCCAAAGAGGAAAGGAAAAAAGAACATGTGCTACTAACTTTCCTACGGCTCACACAGCTCCAGAAGCACTGAAGATTCCAAATCTTGGTTGAAGTACACGTGGGTGACATATACTGGTTGAGACATTTTCAATACATGTCATAAAGTTCAAAAAATAGGAACTTTAGAACATATACCTGTTTTTTATTTGTTTCTCCATCGTTTTTAAGGGGAAAGTGATGGACAGCATGCTGGATTCCTTTTGTGGAAGATTTGCCACTAAACACAATAGGATAAGGTTCAGCAGGTCCAGGTCGAGTCTGTGTTGGAGAGTCAACCGACATACCGCCGGGTCACTGGGCGTAGCAGCGCCAAACCCAAACCCGCAGTTATCGAAACCTATACCCAACCCTGACCCTGTCCGTTTTGCGTTTTAACTTGAACTAGGAGAAGGTAAAATAAAATCTTGATTGTGTCTTCTTGGAAAGTGGCCGCGTGGACAGAAAGTGCAGCTCTCAAGGCTGTTGTGAATAGAAAAAGCTTCTTACAAAACCTCGATTGTCATCTTGTAGTTTCCATGCGGACAGCAATACAAATGGCTTCCTTCTATCTTTTCTTATGAGATCTGGTTTTACCCCGCTCTAAAGCTCGACCCAATAAAGGTTTTGCTTCTGGACCCAATACCCAACCCGGATCCGACCCGAGCAACTTTCCTGTATCGGATTGGGTACATTTTGTCAATGGACCTGAACCCGACCTGGAAGACCAGAAAACGCCGATCCTTACAATAGGATTGGCTGGACTATCCTATAAAAAGATATTTTCCTGCACTCAATACGATTGACGACCTTCCAACCAAATTCTCTTTATTGTTCGATACCCAAAACGCCTCCACTGTGTTTTTACTTTAAGAAACAATACATCTTTGATGACTGAACGACACACATTCCTTTCTCACCATTATTGTAAATTATTCCCGTCAGCTCAGCTGACATCCAGAACTTGTGATGGCCAAAAACTACCCATCCATCTGAATCAACGTGATAAAATAAATCCTCCTTCCCATTTCCATCATACTGGTCTGATAGAATATCTCCATCAACCTCCTGTCCAGTAAATGCTGACCACACCCTCACTGTCTTGTCGCTTGATCCTGACACAATCTTTGTCCCATCATGTGACCATGTTACTGAATGGACTGAAGAACTGTGACCCTCGAGCTTCATCAGCTGCTCTCCTGTTGTTGCTGACCACACCCTCACTGTCTTGTCACTTGATCCTGACACAATCTTTGTCCCATCATGTGACCATGCCACTGAATGGACTGAAGAACTGTGACCCTCGAGCTTCATCAGCTGCTCTCCAGTTGTTGCTGACCACACCCTCACTGTCTTGTCGCTTGATCCTGACACAATCTTTGTCCCATCATGTGACCATGCCACTGAATCAACTGAAGAACTGTGACCCTCGAGCTTCATCAGCTGCTCTCCTGTTGTTGCTGACCACACCCTCACTGTCTTGTCAAATGATCCTGACACAATCTTTGTCCCATCATGTGACCATGCCACTGAATCAACTGAAGAACTGTGACCCTCCAGCTTCATCAGCTGCTCTCCTGTTGTTGCTGACCACATCCTCACTGTCTTGTCACTTGATCCTGACACAATCTTTGTCCCATCATGTGACCATGCCACTGAATGGACTGAAGAACTGTGACCCTCGAGCTTCATCAGCTGCTCTCCTGTTGTTGCTGACCACACCCTCACTGTCTTGTCGCTTGATCCTGACACAATCTTTGTCCCATCATGTGACCATGCCACTGAATCAACTGAAGAACTGTGACCCTCGAGCTTCATCAGCTGCTCTCCTGTTGTTGCTGACCACACCCTCACTGAAAAGTCAAATGATCCTGACACAATCTTTGTCCCATCATGTGACCATGCTACTGAATTGACCCAAGAACTGTCACCCTCGAGCTTCATCAGCTGCCATCCTGTTGTTGCTGACCACACCCTCACTGTTTTGTCCAATGATCCTGACACAATCTTTGTCCCATCATGTGACCATGCCACTGAAAGGACTGAAGAACTGTGACCCTCGAGCTTCATCAGCTGCTCTCCTGTTGTTGCTGACCACATCCTCACTGTCTTGTCAAATGATCCTGACACAATCTTTGTCCCATCATGTGACCATGCTACTGAATTGACCCAAGAACTGTGACCCTCGAGCTTCATCAGCTGCCATCCTGTTGTTGCTGACCACACCCTCACTGTGTTGTCCAATGATCCTGACACAATCTTTGACCATGCTACTGAATGGACTGAAGAACTGTGACCCTGAAGCTCTCCTGTTGTTGCTTGATCCTGACACAATCTTTGTCCCATCATGTGACCATGTTACTGAATGGACTGAAGAACTGTGACCCTCGAGCTTCATCAGCTGCTCTCCTGTTGTTGCTGACCACATCCTCACTGTCTTGTCAAATGATCCTGACACAATCTTTGTCCCATCATGTGACCATGCTACTGAATTGACCCAAGAACTGTGACCCTCGAGCTTCATCAGCTGCTCTCCTGTTGTTGCTGACCACACCCTCACTGTTTTGTCCAATGATCCTGACACAATCTTTGTCCCATCATGTGACCATGCTACTGAATGGACTGAAGAACTGTGACCCTGAAGCTCTCCTGTTGTTTGCTGACCACACCCTCACTGTCTTGTCATTTGATCCTGACACAATCTTTGTCCCATCATGTGACCATGCTACTGAATGGACTGAAGAACTGTGACCCAGAAGCTCTCCTGTTGTTGCTGACCACACCCTCACTGTCTTGTCGCTTGATCCTGACACAATCTTTGTCCCATCATGTGACCATGCTACTGAATTGACCCAATCACGGTGACCCTCGAGCTTCATCAGCTGCTCTCCTGTTGTTGCTGACCACACCCTCACTGAAAAGTCACGTGATCCTGACACAATCTTTGTCCCATCATGTGACCATGCTACTGAATTGACCCAATCACTGTGACCCTCGAGCTTCATCAGCTGCCATCCTGTTGTTGCTGACCACACCCTCACTGTGTTGTCCAATGATCCTGACACAATCTTTGTCCCATCATGTGACCATGCCACTGAAAGGACTGAAGAACTGTGACCCTCGAGCTTCATCAGCTGCTCTCCTGTTGTTGCTGACCACACCCTCACTGTCTTGTCGCTTGATCCTGACACAATCTTTGTCCCATCATGTCGCTTGATCCTGACACAATCTTTGTCCCATCATGTGACCATGCTACTGAATTGACCCAATCACGGTGACCCTCGAGCTTCATCAGCTGCTCTCCTGTTGTTGCTGACCACACCCTCACTGAAAAGTCACGTGATCCTGACACAATCTTTGTCCCATCATGTGACCATGCTACTGAATTGACCCAATCACTGTGACCCTCGAGCTTCATCAGCTGCCATCCTGTTGTTGCTGACCACACCCTCACTGTGTTGTCCAATGATCCTGACACAATCTTTGTCCCATCATGTGACCATGCCACTGAAAGGACTGAAGAACTGTGACCCTCGAGCTTCATCAGCTGCTCTCCTGTTGTTGCTGACCACACCCTCACTGTCTTGTCGCTTGATCCTGACACAATCTTTGTCCCATCATGTGACCATGCTACTGAATTGACCGAAGAACTGTGACCCTCGAGCTTCATCAGCTGCTCTCCTGTTGTTGCAGAGCACACCCTCACTGTGTTGTCCAATGATCCTGACACAATCTTTGTCCCATCATGTGACCAGGCTACTGACTTCACCGAATCACTGTGACCCTTGAGCTTGATCAATACAGTATGATACTGCACATCAAGTATGATTATGTCATTTCCTGTTGCTGCTGCAATCATGCTTCCATCTGGTGAGTACGTCACAAAATAACAGTTGTCTGAAAGTTGATGGTTCCAGAGTTGTGGACTCCAGGACAGTTCTCTGCCAATAGTGAACTTGACTGAAGAGAATGGTCCACTAAGAATATCTTTGTATGTTTCCCATAGCTTGGTTTGGGTGGGACAGAACGCCAATCCTGTGCAGTAAAGCTGAAGAGGACACTTTGAGATTGGAAACAGATTGTACTCGACAACCCTTGCAAGATCTACGGAGATGTCTTCAATGAACTTTGTTGCCGTTGCTCTCAGAAGAGGAATACGATCAGTTATGATGCTGATGTCATCTTTCATCTTGTTTGCCATTGCAATTTTCGAAGAAAATTTCTCTAATTGCCCAATCATAGTCCGAATTGCTTGATTGACAATCATAACCTCTGCCCAAGACAGAAGATGTGTTTTGCAAAAGCTGTATATTTTACTGAATCCATCTGAGGATATGTCAGATACCCAAAGAAAATGCTCAATCCAATAGAGACAGCAATATACAAGTGTATTGGGAATCTTTTTGAGTGCAGAAGGAGGTATTTTCTCATAGATTGTTGTAGAACTCAAGTCACCAATGTTTGCAAAAAGACCTGACATCATGATATCCAAGCATCTGTCAAGAATTACTGTCTCATAGATTGATACATCAATTGAAAACCTAGAATCACGGCAACGGCTGGAATTGGTCAAGAAGTCACTGACACTCTTGTGCATAAACTTGAGTGCTCCACTTGACATAATCTCAATCAAAAACCTATAGCGCAATAGCTCAGCTGATACAAGAGTTTCTTCCATATTGAGCAGCTCTGCCAATACATTTAAAGTAACAGGGACCTTGACAACACAGAGCATTCCAAAAACCCTCCTGAAGTTCTTAGGTGATCCTCCAGTATTTTGGAGTGCACTTTCTAAGAGCTGGTGATACATTGAGTCAACACATCCACCCTGTGCTGATATGATAGACATGGCTTCATCTTCAGTTTGTGGTGATTTTGATCTGATCAGGTCACACACCAGCCTCATCCATACAAACACCCCTTCTGCTGCAGTACTGAGATAGCTAACTGCTTCATCTAGAAGCTTTTTATTTGTTCCAAGATAGATTTTTAGGCGCTCGTGTGCATAGATTTTGGTGTCCTTCAAATTGTCGTCATCAGTTGGGCAAAGTTCTGTGCAGTGGATATCATGGAGCATAGAGTACACATCAGGCTCTGGTCTTCCAGTGACCAGGAGCTTCACATTCTTTGGAGTCTTGTTGGTAGAGTTTGCAAGAGCTGACAATAATCCCTTCCGGGCTTTCCCTCCAATTTTTCCACATTCATCAAGTGCATCCAAAATGATCACTATCTTTTGAGTTGTTCCTTGCTGAGCATCAATCTGTCTAAGGGGTTCAAGGACAAGTTTGTCAAATTTGGTCAGGATATCCGAGTCCAATAATGATAGTTTCTTTTGGAGATCCTTATTGCAGAGTTTGGTAAGGTATATTTGAATGCGAGAATCAATAAAAGATAGCGGATAAGCTATTGAGTGAATCACGCAATGGGGATCATTTTTGAGACTGTCATTGTACTTGCAGAAGAACTGAGCTCCAAGAAGAGTTTCAACTGGTCGATCAATCTCCAAGGAATCCTCCACATGCCTTGATAGGCTATGACTCAGATAGGCACCAATAAACCATGCCATGACGGATTTTCCAACACCTGCACCTCCGCGGAGCCACATCACTTGACTGGCTTCAGGGTCTGCAATCCAAGTGTTGATCTTCTCCAGTAGCCAGTGGCGTGTTCCGCTCACATAAGATTCAGAGTATGAGTTGAGGTCAGATTCGATATCAACTGGTTTGAGCCATTCTCGGAGAATATGAGGCTTAGTAGATTGCTGAGGCATGGGTACGGTTGATTGCAACTGATCTGTGCTCGGTAATGCAGGACTGACTGCAAATGAGTTCAATTCCAAAAGTCGTTTGGCGATCTGAGCCTTTAGGTCTGACATACAATCTGCCCAATCTGCTTGATCAGGCTCCACATTGTAAAAATCGACAAACAGCAAGCCTGCAGTGATCAGTCCAACTTGTTTCAATTCAACAAATGTTTGATGAAGCGGTGCATCAACTGCAGGCTTCCAGAACAAGCTCGGCACCATCGCTTTTCGAACCACTCGAGCATATTCAATCTCGGCAAGACAGCTATCGGATTTCTGTAACATGAATGTAAGATATGTTGTTCACAAAGGGAAAAAAAGGCGTACGGAATAAGCCAGGGTCAAGCACGGAGAAAATATCTTGCTGGCAACAACGCCTTCGGCCATGCGTCGGTAGATGTCGCCGTGCATCTGGTCAAGATCCATCCACACCGTAAGTCCGCTCGCAACAAGGTCGTCGTAGATTCGTTTAACCTTGTACTTACTATCCCACCTGTCAATCAAAAGTAAGACACCATGATTATTTTTGAATTTCGTAATCTTACTGGTACGACAGCATGATATCAAAGCTTTCACCAGTCGGAAACTGGGGGATCGCAGGTTGGGACAAAGTTTCCTGTCCAGCGATTGGAGAGGCGGGATTCGTTTTCGGAGGCGTTAGCGGATTCGCAGGGGAAGTAGCTCCTCCAAAAATCTCAACGAAAATTGTGGGAGCCTTCGAAGGAGATCCAAGCAAGCGACCTTCCACCAGCTCAACAACATTCTCGTCGCACTCAAGATTCTCGCGATTTTCACCCATTAAAGCGAAAAGAGCAAATTCGGCGTCTCCGAAATCACACTGTTTTTTCACCTGGAAAACGCACATTAGTGTGAGTTTGTTCGGACTGCCCCTGAATTCTTACCTCCTTCCGCAAATACGCAATGGACTTGTCCTCGTAGATTGTCACGACAACCTCGTTACCAGCATGGTTGATGCAAACGTTGCAGAATTCGTTCTGCTGCGACTGAGCGTTTCCCATTGAGAGATCGAGCGCTCCGTTGGTTGTCGAGGTTGGTTTGGGTGGCAATTGTGTGTGGCGTAGCTACCAGCAAACCACAACCCAGCTACGCCACAACGTCGCTGCCCTAGCAGTGCGTCAAGCAAGTGGTAACCTAAAGAATATTTAGCTGTGATTGCACTGACTTATCGATCTACACTTTTCAGTATGATGTGAACATCACCAGCCCACTCTGTCACCCGACGGCCCACCGACGCTCCAAAATGATCATCTTTACCGACCAGTCCAAAGAGTTTCTCGCCGCCCTGAATAACGAAGAGCTCCGCCCAACCAGCAACCTGCACCTCAGTCGTCGCGACGACACGGCGCAACCGGCAACCTGCACCTCAGTCGTCGCGATGACACTGCGCTCTTCGGCTCGTGCTGCACCATGACCGCCGAATGGTGTCATCGTCGGAAACATCCTCTCGCAGAACATCAACTCCCTCACACCTCAAAGTTCTTCATGTCCGCCGGTGCGGATTGCTCGTACGTCACTATTTCACCTGCTGCTTAGCAGATTCCGAAGAACTGAAACACGGCGTCGGCGACTTACCAGCAGTCGACGAACATTGGCCTGACTTTGATCAACGTGACGCTGAAGCGCGTGTGCACGCCCAACGAGGAGAACATGAAGTGGAACCAGGATTGCAGCACGGGGTGTAACCTCACACAGCGTCTCTCGGACTTTTCAAAGTGGAGAGGAACCGTAAGTGACCAGGCGGATCTGTGGCATTTGGTCACAAGTGTGGGTGCGTCCAATGCCGGGTGGTAAAAAGGAGGGTACACTAACTTCCTGACTGTAGGACTGGGTCTGCGGTAGGATTGGTGTCGGTGACATCAGTCTACACTACCAGCTCCAAGATTCAGACTGATGGTAGAGCTGGCTCTCCATTTTTTTAAACGACTTACAAATCGTGTTTTATTAGGGGGGGTGACGACCTATAGCTCGGGAACTGGATTGTGAGTCATCACCACCAATGAGTGGATGGTCGTTGCACACGAAATTGCCCTCAGTAAGCCGGTCGTATTCCAAACACTCGTCCCATCGATGAACTTTTATTTTCAGACTTTGGTGCAATTCACGACTGCAACACCAACATGTGCTCTTTCCCGTCGTGTGGTTTCTGCCCCTGCACAAACTGTGACTGTAATGGCAAATACTGTGAGTTGCGTGATTGCTCGACGGAGATTTTGTTTTTTCCTAAGTGCTTTTTGTCGCTACCAGTGATGCACCCTTCGGACAACGCAGAGTCGAACGAATTCTCTCCTTGCTCCATTCGCTATATTTTCAGTAACTACACTCGGCTCGCAAAGTGCCTGAAGAGTGAGTTTCATCAATGGGAATGTTCAAAAAATGCTCACCGTTCTTTCAAGACTCCAATGAGATCACGGCCATCAATGCGGGTGTGTGCGGAAACGGAATTAAAGAATGTAAAATATCACCGATAGTTGCTTATGTTCTTCATACTTATTCTCTGCGTTGAAGATGGTGAAGACTGCGATTGCGGTACCCCAGAGGAATGCGCAAAGGACTCTTGCCGCAACGGCAACGCCTGCAAGTTCAAAAACGGCGCTGTGTGCTCGGACTCCAACGACGAGTGCTGCTCCGATGCCAGCTCCGTGATGCGGGACAACGTGTCGACCGTCATCGGGTCCTTGCGATCTCGAGGAAAAGTGCTTGGGCACTAACGCGACGTGTCCGGTCGACCTTGTAATGAAGGACGGGACGACGTGCACCGACTCTTTTGGAGGCAACGTGTGCGCTAGCGGGTACTGCACCAGCAGGTGAGGAAAATCAGATGGAAGGCTGTGATTCGTGCTTACGTTTATGTTGGATGCTCAGGAACTCGCAGTGCTTGAACTCATTGTTTGGAACTGTGTCGCAGTGCGAAGGGTCGGAGTTGCAGTGCACGCTCCACTGCAAGTCTTCGGACGGGACTTGCTTGAACTTGAACCAGAACTACATCGGTGTGTTTGGGAAATAATCAAAACGTTGTACCAGGTCCACTAATTTCTTGACTAGATGGTACGCCTTGCGGATACGGATTTGGTGGCAGCTGTCGCGACGGAGTCTGTGAGACCGGCTCTGGAGCTGGTACTTCCAAATACATAACCATGACTGTGTTTGCTTTCCAGTCGACGCGACGCGATCTGCAGCCTCTTCCAATTCTTCCAGAGCTCATCGCCATCGTCGTGATCATCGCCCTCCTTGTCTTCTCCCTCATCCTCCTCATCGTGCGCTGCTGCCTCCGCCGGCGCTCAGTCTCCAAACAACTCTCCGACGACCGAAAAAGAACCCCCTGCGCGGCGGAAAGTCCGAAAGCATGCTCAAGACTCCGTTCTTCCAGAAATCGCACCCGACCGGAGACGACGACTCGGACCTACGCGCACACGAGATGGCCAAGGTCAACTCGGAGCGCACGAACGTCGCGACTGACAACGGCGGCAGGAGGACGCCGCCCCAGCAGCAGCAGCCGGTGAGGACGAACTCCCCGGCACAGCAACAGCGCCAGCAGAATAATTGCTTGCCGTACAATGCGCCGGCGTTCGATGACGGGTATGGAGCCGGTCGGCAGGGCTCGCCGAGAGTCGGGATAAAAAACGATTTTTGGGAGTGTGGGATTAGGTGTTTGAGATTTTTGGTCCTACTTTTGCCAGATCCCTGGAATGCTATCTCCTTTGATGTTTGCGGTCTATGTTTCTGCGGTCGACTCCCTTACCTTTCTTGTATCAATTTGGATTCCCGTATTAAGGCCAACCGTCGATTTTTGGTTCTCTAACATGTGCGGTGCGGTTGTGCCTCTGAACTGATCGGCAAGTTAAAGCCTGCTCAAATGTCCTTTTTGGGAGATGAAAACACAGCCGATGTCTAACAGCTTATTCGGAACGGATGCTTCTTTCCTATTTTGCTATACTCTTTCCTATTTTCTCTGCATCCAATTTGCTCCCAACTTGCTTCTGTTTAAAAATTGACTTAAAAAGATTTCTTTCTCTTGGTGAGCATTGCTGGCTCTTCGTGCTCGCCATGCTGAATCAATGCACCCGCCCTGCCCAATTCATCAATGAGAGCCTTCTCTCGCACTTCTGCTGCGATGCAGGTCCTTCTCTCGTTCATTGCCGTCTCTTCAAGATCTTTTGTCATGTTCAACAATCGTTCTGCCTTTTGAGGACCTGTTTTGTCCTTTCACGGTCCTCATCTGCTCGTTTGATGGTCGCTTGGAACCTGTCAACCTTTGCAGTGACAGGCATTCCTCTGTAAATGCCGTACTTGTGTCTGTGCTGCCTGTAAAAGTTCAGAAATGTTGTTTCCTTCTGAAAGTAAGAGGTTTTCAAGCACTCCATACGATAGGCGTGTGCTGCTGTTATGAACTCCGTTAGTCCACTGCATCGTGAATTTCATTCAGGGCTTGACGAACTAGCTTGCTGTAAGAGTAAGAGTTGTGTCGGTCAATCAACCCTTGAAGAACAAACCTTGGGCCGCATTTATCACGATTTGTTTGACAGTTGCTGATGAAGTGCTCCGAGTCGTAGCTGTGGCCGCTTGCTTTGAATTTTCGATACCAAAGTCGTATGTCTGAAGCAGGACAGAGTCCGTCGATGCGTAAATAGTCAGCATCCCCTTTAGTACCACGTCACGCCAGTTAGTTTGAAGGAACAGTCGATTTGACATCAAGGCCTACTTCTGCTTCTTCCACTTCAGAACCCGATCCCAGAGATGTTTCATGTGCAGTCACCGGTTCTGCACTTGATTCTCTTTCAGATGATGGTGTGGATTGTTTCAAAGCTCGCTTCGTTGTAGTTCGAGGCATGGTAATGTTTGTCGTGGGAAGATATGGGTCCTGCGTCGTAGCCGGAATATTAAAGGAATGTATGCTATAATACTTACCTGACGCTATACCTATAGTTTTCTATCCAATCTGAAAATAATAATGAGCTAGGGAAGAAACTGTCTATTTAGACACAGTGACACTCAGTCTCCCAGATTCTGTCCACCTGGACACTTTCTCAACTTATTAACCGTAGTTCAGTAATCTCTATCAGGTACAGCTAACCTCTCTACAAATACTACTAGCAATAGGATTCTGTCCACCCGGACACTTTCTCAACTCATTGACGGTACTTCACTGATCTCTATCAAGTACAGCTAACCTCTCTATCAATGTTACTAGCAATAGGATTCTGTCCACCGGACACTTTCTCAACTCATTGACGGTACTTCACTGATCTCTATCAAGTACAGCTAACCTCTCTATCAATGTTACTAGCAATAGGATTCTGTCCACCCGGACACTTTCTCAACTCATTGACGGTACTTCACTGATCTCTATCAAGTACAACCAACCTCTCTATAAATACTACCCGCAATAGGATTCTGTCCAGGCGGACAATTTCTCAACGCCTGGACGGTACTTCAACAGATGAACAGTCTAAACAACAATTTATATTTAAAGGATTGGGTTATCATCAGTTGCTTCCAACTCTAAGACCACATCAAAATCCGCGCCAAAATTATGCACCTTTACAAAATCCTCACTAACATCACTTTTTGAATCTAGGAAATCACTTTTGAACAGTTCTTCAGCACTCAATTGATGCAACCAGTCATGACTGCACATCAACACATTTATTGTTTTTGAAGCAAGGCGATTGCGAGTTGCAGGTACCAAATCAACCCCGGCTGAAAACTTTCGTTCGACTGGAGCGCTTGTTGCTGGTATTCCTAAATAGTCCATTGCCATCTGGCTTAGGGCTGGAAGTTCACACTTCCAACGGTCTTCCACCAGTCCATAATATTGATTGGCTTCCCATCACAATCAATACCGCGGATTACCCGATCGCCAAGATAGCGATCCAGTTCATCTTTTTCCTCAGGAATCTCTTGCCAGATGAAAATGGATCTAATGGCTCTCAAGCATTCAGCATCCGTTTTTTTCTGTCTATCACTGGAAGCTCCGCTCAAATCGTATCGACGTTCTGGCGTGTTTCCAAAAACATTGGCACCACTGTTCTTGATTTTCCGTGACTTATACGATTCCTCCCAGACTTTCCGCACTAGGGTGACCTGATCCCTTCCTACATCTTTCTCCCAAGCCTTTGAAAATTGATAATATTGATCCATAAAACGAGGATCGAGTACCGTAGCAACTGCTAAACACGGGCTCTTAGCGATTGAGTAATATATTCTCAGCTTATCTAGTTCATTTCGAAATGCTTTGGTGAAAGTTTCATCCAATTCTGCCTCCTCTAGGTCCTCCAGTTGATCGATGAGATCGTTGTTAAATGGAATAACAAGCGGAAGTGTTGGAAATCTAGACCCCTCAATTGCCTTTGATATAACCTCGAAAACACTCAAACCATCCCGGATCTTCTGTAGGACCTCCCATTGCTTTGGATTCATTGACCAATCTTTCAAAGAATCTTCAATCCAGCATATTTTGTCCATTGCCTCTCGTAGCTGTAAGGCTCGTTGACCATATAGAACGTGCTATTCCAGCGAGTTGTCACATCGATAATTGGTAATAGAGGAACCAGTTTCACAAATCAGCACGAATCAACAAATGAGCTTCGTCGTTATGGGGAAGACCGGATTCCTCTGACCAGCCGTCGAAGAAGGTTTATGACATTAACGCCGGAGTAATCAACATGTGCGACTGTCCCCTGCAGGCCCGAATGTGTTGATAAAATCCTTTGCTGCAAGATTGATAATGTGTGCCATACACTGCATGTGTTGAGTTTCTGCAGACCACCCAATATACTTTATCTTCCAATAGCGTCTCCAGCTTAGCACTCATGGTAAAGTTGTTTGAACCATTGTCAGTTTTAATGCACAATAAGTGTCCACCAGATAGCATGCCAAATTCATCCAGACACTTGACAAGCTGACTAGCCATGGCGACGCCTTCATGCTTTCCAACCATCGGAATCATCTGCAGCAGCAAGTGCTGCGGCTCCCATTCTTTCGTGATGAAGTGGGCAGTAATTCCAAGAAAAGAAATCTGGTTCTGCTCTTATTGATACTTTTGAAGGCGAACCAACAATCAGACCTTTAACGAGCTCCTTCTGCCTACTGTAAAGATCCATCTCATTTTGCTTCACTGCTTTTGCCGTCTTTGCTGTATAGTTTGGCTGAAAAGTCTTCAGCATGCTGACAAAGAAACTCGTTCTCCACAAGAGTAAAAGCCTGATTGTCTGCAGCAATCCTAGCCAACATGGCTCCACTTGCATTTCGCAACCAAACACATTCTCAGTCCATTATTAACCTTATAGTTATCCTTCGCTAGGCTGCCTCGACCACCTCTACAGTCCGACATGCTATCAACATCTACGTCCGATGAAAGCATTGATGGTTGAACCAATCCAGCTGAGTGCCCTTGTCGCACTGAAGAGTCAGCAAAACTAACGTCGGCAGGAAGCTGTGGTTCACGCTGAGAAGCCAGGCCCAACTCGCTGTAGTCATTGGAAGAAGATGTGAGTCATTACCAAAACCCCACTGATCCTTACCGAAACCCCGCCGATCCTTACCGAAAACCTGCTGATCCTTACCGAAAACCCGCTGATCCTTAGTTGAAATATTATATGAATCAACAAATGTACAAAGAGCAAAAAAAGCAACTTTACATACAACATATGCCTGTTTTGTATTTGTTTCTCTCCTGTTTTTAAGGGGACAGTGATGGTTAGCAGATGGAACATGCTAGACACTTTTGTTGAGGATTTGCTACTAAGCACAAGGGGATTGGCTGGACTGTCCTATAAAATGATGGGTTCCTGCACTCAATACAATTCAAGACATTCCAACTGAAATCCCTTTATTGTTCAATACCGAAAACTCCTCAATTGTGTTTCTACTTTAAGAAACAATACATCTTTGCTGATTGAATGACACACATTCCTTTCTCACTATTATTGTAAATTATTCCCCTCATCTCAGCTGGCAACCAGAACTTGTG
Organism: Cladochytrium replicatum; assembly: GCA_025526935.1. NCBI lineage: Eukaryota > Fungi > Chytridiomycota > Chytridiomycetes > Cladochytriales > Cladochytriaceae > Cladochytrium > Cladochytrium replicatum. Next base: position 26,672 of record JAHLKD010000038.1, on the reverse strand, counting down.
ATGGCCCAAAACTGCCCATCCATCTGAATAAACTTGAGAAAAAAAATAATACGTCCCATATCCATCATCATACTTCTCTGATAGACTCTCTCCATCAACCTTCTGTCCAGTAACTGCTGACCATAAAATCATTTCACCTTTGCCTGATTTAGACACAATCTTTGTCCCATCGTGTGACCATGCTACTGAATAAACTGAAGAAATGTGACCCTCGAGCTTCATCAGCTGCTCTCCTGTTGTCGCTGACCACACCCTCACTGTCTTGTCAAATGATCCTGACACAATCTTTGTCCCATCATGTGACCATGCTACTGAATAAACTGCATAACTGTGACCCTCGAGCTTCATTAACTGCTCTCCAGTTGTTGGTGACCACACCCCTACTGTATTGTCAACTGATCCTGACACAATCTTTGTACCATCATGTGACCATGCTACTGATATAACCCCAGAACCGCGACCCTCGAGCTTCATCAGGTGCTCTCCTGTTGTTGCTGACCACACCCTCACTGTCTTGTCACTTGATCCTGACACAATCTTTGTCCCATCATGTGACCATGCTACTGAAATAACCGAAGTACTGTGACCCTCGAGTTTCAACAGCTGCTCCCCTGTTGTTGCTGACCACACATTCACTGTACTGTCATCTGATCCTGACACAATCTTTGTCCCATCACGTGACCATACTACTGAATTGACCCAATCACGGTGACCCTCAAGCTCTATCAGCTGCTCTCCAGTTGTTGCTGACCACACCCTCACTGTCTCGTCGCTTGATCCTGACACAATCTTTGTCCCATCATGTGACCATGCTACTGAAGAAACAACACTACTGTAACCCAAAGAATTGCGAACCTCAAGCATCATGAGCTGCTCTCCTGTTGTTGCTGACCACACCCTCACTGTGCTGTCAAATGATCCTGACACAATCTTTGTCCCATCATGTGACCATGCTACTGAATTAACCCAAGAACTGTGACCCTCGAGTGTCATCAGCTGCTCTCCTGTTGTTGCTGACCACACCCTCACTGTTTGTTCTTGTGATCCTGACACAATCTTTGTCCCATCATGTGACCATGCCACAGAATAAACCCAAGAACTGTGCCCCTCGAGCTTCATCAGCTGCTCTCCAGTTGTTGCTGACCACACCCTCACTGAAAAGTCATATGATCCTGACACAATCTTTGTCCCATCATGTGACCATGCTACTGACTTCACCGAATCACTGTGACCCTTGAGCTTGATCAATACAGTATGATACTGCACATCAAGTATGATTATGTCGTTTCCTGTTGCTGCTGCAATCATGCTTCCATCTGGTGAGTACGTCACAAAATGACAGTCGTCTGAAAGTTGATGGTTCCAGAGTTGTGGACTCCAGGACAGTTCTCTGCCAATAGTGAATTTGACTGAAGAGAATGGTCCGCTAAGAATATCTTTGTATGTTTCCCATAGCTTGGTTTTGGTGGGACAAAACACCAATCCTGTGCAGTATAGCTGAAGAGGACACTTTGAGATTGGAAACAGATTGTACTCAACAACCCTTGCAAGATCTACAGAGATATCTTCAATGAACTTTGCTGCCGTTGCTCTCAGAATAGGAATACGATTATCTGCCCTCCCTGCTTCCGGCACAGTTATGACGCTGATGGCATCTGTCATCTTGTTTGCCATTGCAATTTTCAAAGAAAATTTCTCTAATTGCCCAATCATAGTCCGAATAGCTTGATTGATAATCATAACCTCTGCCCAAGACAGAAGATCTGTTTTGCAAAAGCTGTATATTTTACTGAATCCATCTGAGGATATGTCAGAAACCCAAAGAAAATGCTCAATCCAATAGAGACAGCAATATAAAAGTGTATTGGGAATCTTTTCCAGTGCAGAAGGAGGTATTTTCTCATAGATTGTTGTAGAACTCAAGTCACCAATGTTTGCAAAAAGACCTGACATCATGATATCCAAGCATCTGTCAAGAATTACTGTCTCATAAATAGATAATATAATTGAAAACCTAGAATCACTGCAACGGCTGGAATTGGTCAAGAAGTCACTGACACTCTTGTGGATAAACTTGACTGCTCCACTTGCCATAATCTCAATCAAAAACCTATAGCGCAGAAGCTCAGCTGATACAAGAGTTTCTTCCATATTGAGCAGCTCTGCCAATACATTCAAAGTAACAGGGACCTTGACAACACAGAGCATTCCAAACACTCTCCTGAAGTTCTCAGCTGATCCTCCAGTATTCAGGAGCGCACTTTCCAAGAGTTGGTGATACGCTGAGTCAACACCTCTACCCTGTGCTGATATGATAGACATGGCTTCATCTTCAGTTTGTGGAGATTTAGATCTGATCAGGTCACACACCAGCCTCATCCATACAAAAACCCCTTCTGCTGCAGCACTGAGATAGCCAATTGCTTCATCTAGAAGCTTTTTATTTGTTCCAAGATAGATTTTTAGGCGCTCATGTGCATAGATTTTGGTGTCCTTCAAATTGTCGTCATCAGTTAGGCAAAGTTCTGTGCAGTGCATATCATGAAGCACAGAGTACACACCAGGCTCTGGTCTTCCAGTGACAAGAAGCTTCACATTCTTTGGAGTCTTGTTGATAGAATTTGCAAATGCTAACAATAATTCCTTCTGGGCTTTCCCTCCAATTTTTCCACATTCATCAAGCGCGTCCAAAATGACCACTATCTTTCGAGTTGTTCCTTGCTGAGCATCAATCTGTCTAAGGGGTTCAAGCACAAGTTTGTCAAACTTGGTCACAATATCCGAGTCTATTAATGATGGTTTCTTTTCGAGATCCTTGCTGCAGAGTTCAGATAGGTATATTTGAATGCGAGAATCAATAAAAGATAACTGATAAGCAATCGATTGAATCACGCAATGGGGATCATTTTTAAGACTGTCATTATACTTGCAGAAGAACCGAGCCCCAAGAAGAGCTTCAACTGGTTGATCAATCTCCAAGGAATCCTCTACATGCTTTGATAGGCTATGACTTAAATAGGCACCAACAAACCATGCCATCATGGATTTCCCAACACCCGCTCCTCCGCGGAGCCACATCACTTGACTGGCTCCAGGGTCCGCAATCCACGCGTTGATCTTCTCCAGTAGCCAGTGGCGTGTTCCACTCACATAAGATTCAGCATATGAGTTGAGGTCAGAGTCAATATCAACTGGTTTGAGCCATTCTCGGAGGATATCAGGCTTAGTAGATTGCTGAGGCATGGGTACTGTTGATTGCAACTGATCTGTGGTCGGTGATGCAGGATTCACAGCCAATGAGTTCACTTCCGAAAGTCGTTTGGCAATCTGAGCTTTTAGGTCTGACATACAATCTGCCCAACCTGCTTGATCAGGCTCCACCTTGTGAAAATCGACCAACAGCAAGCCTGCAGTGATCAAATCAACTTGTTTCAATTCAACAAATGTTTGATGAAGCGGCGCATCAACTGCAGGCTTCCAGAACAAGTTCGGCACCATCGCTTTTCGAACCACTCGAGCATATTCAATCTCGGCAAGACATTTATCGGATTTCTGTAACATGGATGTAAGATATGTTGTTCACAAAGCTAGAAAAAAGGCGTACGGAATAAGCCAGGGTCAAGCACGGAGAAAATATCTTGCTGGCAACAACGCCTTCGACCATGCGTCGGTAGATGTCGCCGTGCATCTGGTCAAGATCCATCCACACAGTAAGTCCGCTCGCAACAAGGTCGTCGTAGATTCGTTCAACCTTGTACTTACTATCCCACCTGTCAATCAAAAGTAAGACACCATGATTATTTTTGAATTTCGAAATCTTACTGGTACGACAGCATGACGTCAAAGCTTTCGCCAGTCGGAAACTGGGGGATCGCAGGTAGAGTCAAAGTTTCCTGTCCAGCGATTGGAGAGGCAGAATTCGTTTTCGGAGGCGTTAGCGGATTCGCAAGGGCAGTAGCTCCTCCAACAATCTCAACGAAAATCGTGGGAGCATTCGAACGAGATCCGAGCAAGCGACCTTCCAACAGCTCCACAACATCCTCGTCGCTCACAATATTCTCACGATTTTCGCCCAATAAAACGAAGAGAGCAAATTCGGCGTCACCGAAATCACACTCGTTCTTCACCTGGCAAACAAGCATTTGTTTGAAATTTGTCGAAACTGCACCTGAACTCTTACCTTCTTCCGCAAATAAGCAAATGACTTGTCCTCATAGATTGTCACAATGACCTCGTTACCAGCATGGTTGATGCAAACGTTGCAGAATTCGTTCTGCTGCGACTGAGAGTTTCCCATTGAGAGATCGAGCGGTTTTTTGGTTGTGGAGGTTGGTTAGGGTGACTGGTGAGTTGCTTAGCCCTGCCCCAACCAAGGTATCCGCTGGCTTCTAAAAACTGTGTTCTGTGAGTGGCTTTGTGATCTCTTTCCCTAATAATCTGTGATCGCCTACCAACGATGGACAACTTGCAGCCCTTCTTCGAATGGCTCTCAAAGGAACTGACCCCCACGGCGGCAATCAACCTTGCCCCAGTCATAATCTACTTCTCGACTCTTATCCTCTCGATCTTCCGCGGGACAGAAGTCTCTCTGCGCAATCTCTTCGCTCACCCAACAAACCCCCTCCACCTCGCCCTCTCAGTCCTCTCGTTCTACCTCGCCTGGTTCCACATCCTATCGTGGATGCTACCGTCTTCGGCGGATCTTGCTAATTTTGCTCTTGAGGAGTGGGCCGTCACCAACGATGCGTTCAACGAGGCGTACAGGCTCGTGACCGGATCTGTCGAGCAGTGGTGGTGGAGCAGCCAGCTTTTGCTGTGGACTGTCCCTGTGATCGTGTGGATGTGGAGCGAAGGCGTATCGCATGCGGGTACGAAAGGGTTTATGAAGAGGATGGACTATGCGAGCACGCTGGTGTACGTCTGGCTCGGATTTTTCGGTGGGCTGAGACAACTTGAATCGAAGGCTGTACAGCTTAACTAAAGTCGTTTTAGGAGCAATGTCGGTTGGATTTTCCTTGTTTGCGCTGCAACAAAATGTCGCTGATGGAGCTGCGATTGTTATTGACCGAGCTCGCAAGCCTTCGTTTACGATCAGTGTGGCCGCAGCTACGGCCGCCCTCTCGATTCTGCTTACACCCTATATATCTCCATCGTCCCCGCTTTTCGTTAGCAGCCTCGTCATCCTCCACGTTGCCCTCCTGCTGCCGATCACAGGTGTCTCCCTCTTCGCAACACCACCCCCTCGCCGCCGATCCGTCTCTATACGGAAAGAACCGCGATCGCTGGTGATCCTTTACGCGCTTCTGGCCGGTATCAACTTTGTATCCTATCTCCACCTCACCTTGCAGTACTTTTTCACCACACCAATCGAAAGCCTCAAGCTCTCACCGGACCTCTCAGAGCGCGCGTGGAATTTGTGGAACACCCCTAATATTAACCACTGCCAGGCGTCTATCAGCGGGGATCTAGTGTTTGCGACGATCACGAGTGTGATTGTGATGGGATCAGAGGTTTTCAAGCGTCGGAATCCGAGAAAGAAGAATGGGGAGAGCTTGGTCAAGCAGGTTGTTACTGCCGCGGTGTGGATCGTAGCTACGCCTGTGTTTTCTGTGTCTGTGACTTTCCCTCTGTTTATGGCATGGAGGGAAACCTGGAGGGCCCACGTTGCGTGGATGTCCGATGAGCCCCCAAAGCGAGAAGATGTTTCTAGTGCGGATGTACAGAAGTCCGTTGAGGAGTGACACAGTTTCCGTTGATCTATGCTATTAACGGACCACATCTTATTATTCTTATTTTTTTAAACACGGTCATCACAAAGCCACTGAATTCTTAACAAATGAATTCTTCCCAAAACCCAAACATCCGTCGTCGTCCCGGCCTCCTTTCCCTTCCTGCCGAGCTCATCGTGGGCCTGATCAAAGACTACATCTGCACTGCACATCACTCAGAGCGCGACCCGTCGCTCCGCAACCTCATGCACACTTCCCGCAACCTACGCTCGCTCCTCCTCCCACACGTCATACACACCCTCGACCTAATGCGCTTCCGCAGCCGCTCCCGCCTCACCTCCCACCTCTCCAAATTCACCGCCGCATTCTCCGCCCGCACTGATCTGATCCGCACCGTCGTCATCGGCGGATGGTGGCAGCTCCGCTGCACCGGCGGCATCCTCCCGCAGATCTCACATACCATGCGCGCCTTCGTTCTGCGCTCGGTGAAACCTGAGGAAGAGATCGAGAACCCTGCGGACGAGGACGTGCGCGAGGAGGACGAGGAGAAAGCTGTTTTGGAGGGGTGGGAGCGCGGACTTGTTGAGAGGGTCGAGGTTGTCGTGGACGCTTCGAGGGAAGCGGCGCGGACGATATTTGAAGGTGTCGAGAGGATCTTGAGGAACGGGAGGGTGAGGATCTTGCATGTTGCCACGCCCAACGTTTTTTTCGACTCGTCGGTTATGAGGGAAATACTTGGAAACGCGCTTGTCGAGGATCAGGATTGCGGGAAGTGTCCGGCGAGTGTGCTGGAGAAGGTGATCTGGGACGCGGACATGGTGACGCTCGCGATACTACTGAGGAGGGCAGAGAGTCTTGTGGATCTCCGGATGTCGGTTGTGACCGTGACCGATACGTACCACGGCACACCGGCGGAAGTGTCGCCCTTCAGCGCTTTGCGTGTGAACCATAAAATCAGGTTGAGAAAGTTCAAGGCGTGGCATCTTGGCGCGAAGAACCTCGGACAGCTCGGGGCGGCGCTGGTCGACGCGAGCGCTTTCGAGGATCTGAAGGAACTTATCGTGAGGGACGACGCATCGGAAGGGGACGTTGTGATCCTTTTGGCGGAGGGGATCAAGAGGCTGAACAAGCTGACCAAGCTCGTGTGGGTCCAGGAACCGGATTACTGGAAAATCGACAAGTTTGGCGTCGGCGCGCTCGCCCTCGCAGACGCAATTAAAAACCACGAGTTCCTAAGATCAGTGCAACTCGAGACGCCGTACTTTGACGACCACTCGCTCGAGGCAATGGGGAAAGCGCTTGGGAGCTGCAGAGGTCTTGAAGTGGTCGACATGTACGACTCGCATTGGGAGCGGATCTCTGTGCCCGGGTTTGTCAAGTACCTGCGCGCGCTCGTCGGCGGACCGGGCCGAATCTTGGATCGCTTGGTGGAGCTGGATTTGAACTTCGTGGTTGGGAAGGAAGGGTGGGAGGAGATCAAGGAGGTCATAAAGGAAGGGAAGGTGCTTAGATCTGTGGACATGAGCTTTTCGCCGGTGCCGGATACGGTGGACGGTATTGATGTGCTGATGAGGATGAAAAGGAAGGGAGAGGATGGAGCGGTTCCAGTGAGACGGTTCCATCTTCGCTGCATAGAATTGGTCGAGGAGAGCACGGAAAGGACGAGCAAGCCAATTCTTAGCAGAGAAGCGCCGGGATCGTAAAATAGTTGTTTTTCAGATGAAATACATGCACCCCACTCTTTGTGCTCCATTGTGACATTCTCATGAATTTCGAACAGAAGTGAAACTTTGTACCAAGGCGATTTCGGTGAATCGTGCAAACAATCTCGTTTCTTCCTTCAATCCTTCAGACGTTGTCATGGATACGCCTGAACCCGAATCGATTTTTACGATTTCGAAACTACCTGGTTCACCAACCAGTATCTGAACACATGGAAAGATCACCAGAATCAGAGAACTCTTGGAAGATGTCATCTGCACTTACCAAACTTCACTCTCTTCTTGAGTTTACTACATTCTTCACCCTGGCGCCCCGATTTACCTACCGGATTCTTCTTGAATCTTCTGATTTAGTTGTGAGAAAGAGACGATGTAAGGTTTCTCGATCTGTTCTGTTCTTACCATTTTAGCAGTTATGATCTTACGCATGTTTCGTTTAGTTCACAAATTCCTTTTCTCAGTTTGATTTGACTCTTTCTTCGAAGCTAATCTTTTATACAACTCTGTTCCCCCTTTTTCACATTTGTCACTGTTTACTTTCTATGAAACGTTCCTTTAGGTCCGCCTTCTTATTCTTAATAAGCCTCCTCCTTTCTGTTTTCTTGTTTCAGTTTGTATTATCTTCAAACTTTCAATACCATCTTTCCCAACATTTTTCTGATCTCCAAACTGAATGTTCAATCGACACTGCCCTCGTTTTTCGCCAACAGTCTTTGTCGTGAACGCGGAGAAACACTTTACGCTTTCGGTATGTCTTGAATCTGAATTTATCCTCTCATTTATTCATCTTCTATTTGAAAGGGCCGTGAGTTCCTGACCACTGCTAGAAAGAAAATGCATCCATTTTTATTGTGGTAAATATAACGATCGGATCGGACAGGAAGAACGATACCGTAGGGGCTAAATTATACGGGTGTCGCAACGTTTGTAGCATGAACAGCCGCATTTGCCTCAACTCTCTGTGCCGTGATTCTCGGGCAAATATCAGAGCGGTGGAACACCTTCGACTGAACTTTGAACTCAAAGCAGAGGGTTGGCCGCCGTCATAGCGCTGATCAAGGGCAGCAGGGTGGTTAGAACCTTGGATGTGGGCGACTGCATTGTGCTGGACACAATAGAAGGTGGTGTCGAGACGATAGTGAAGATGAAGCAAAGTGGATCAGATGGGCTCTTTTTGCCAAAGGATTCCGACTTTTGATCTCGGAATTCGAGTACACTGAAAGTGATGACAACACCTATTCCGCCGGACAATAGTGCAACAAAAAAATTTGCCTTGCGGTTGTCGTAGAAGAGTGAGGGTGCCAAGTATTGCACATTGATGTAATGCACGACGTTGTGCTCTTTTTTTGGGTTAACATGCAAATCCATTTTGCAAAAGTTTTCTTTCTGACTTCATTCCTTTGGCCTCATCAACGGCTCGAGTCCGACAGCAACTCCCACAACAAACAATGCCACCGCCAAATCATTAAAGACTCCCGTCAAAATCACCATCGCGTCCTGGTAGTGAGCTCGTGAGAACTGTCCTGAAGGTTCATTCTATTTTCACCTACCTTTCCGACATAACGATTGTCGGTCACGGTGAAAACAACCTCCATCACAAGAAATAGCAACCAAACAGGCTATCAAAAGTGGTTAGACTGCATTTTTTGACACCCACAAAAGCCGCTAGTCTTACCAGGTACGAAGAGAAGCCACCGTGCACAACGGTGTCGTTTCCGAGGTCGTACAGCCGATCAACTCTGTCCGCCCAATCCGTCGATTCGGACGTAAAATAAATCCACAATACCCCAATCCCAAACGCAAGCGCCGCGACAGTCCGCCCAACATTGCTCACCCTCTTTTCCTGGAGCGACTTGAACGCCATTAGCCCAGGTGGCAACGGCAGGGTGGGTGCAGCAGAGGAAGATTGTTCCAATGCAGCCAGTCTCTCTGCAAAATCATCGAGGAGGTGAGACTGGTACAGCGTGCTTTCCTGTGCATTCGTTGTCGTTATTGATGCCGCTGGGTAATGTGACGTGTTTGACGCTGTCACAGATGGCGCACCTAATGGAGAGCCGCCGGTGATGGAATCCGAGTCACTGCCGCCGAATGCAAGCCGTGAGCTCGAAAACGGTCGTCTCAAATGAGGCGTGGCTCGTTCGAGTTGTGGGGAGTGGGTGATTGCTGGTGGGGGCAATTCGGCGATGGGAGTTGCTGGCGCTGTACTTGTCTGAGCATCAAGAGTGGGTGTTGGCGGGTCTATTTTTTGTGTAATTAGCAAGAGAAATATTTTTCCAACTTTCAAAAATGAACCTGCAAAGGACGGGGCAGGACTACTGTTTGCCGAAGATCCTGCGGTTACTCGCCTTGGCCGCGAGCCGGCATCCGATGCATTGTCAGTCGAGAAACCAGCGGACTGGGCATTGGTGATTCTCGCCAGCCTGTCCTCCGCCGACTCGAGGATTCTCCTCCGTCTCGCTTCACGGCGACGTTCATCCATGGGGTCACGTGTGCAACACGTCACAAATTTGAATTTGAATTTCAAAAAATGTGGAATGGATGGTCGGTGCGGAAGCGGGTGATGGGAGCACTAGGTGCGCTCATGGCAATGATATTGTGCAGTGTGCACGGTGATTCCTCTGATCTTGATAAGAGCAGAACGTGACGACGCGATCAGCGGAGCTTGGAGAGTATGTGATTGGAGTGGCAGGATTCGCATTCTGACGTTCAAGCTGGATAGCGATAGCGGTAAACACCCCGAAAGCTCAACATAGATCGTTGGAGCCTTTGATGTTGAACCTAGCAAGCTACCCTCGACAAGATCGATGACATGTTGATTGCATTCAAGACATTCTCGATTTCCATTCAGCAAAACAAAAAGCGCAAATTCCACTTCACCGATATCGCATTCGGTCTTCACCGAGAAACCAAACGTCAGAGTGAACCACGATGACATAGAAAACCCTTACCTCCTTCCGCAAATATCCAATCGGCTTGTCTTCGTAGATGGTCAAGATGACCTCCTTTCCGTCGTGTTGAACGCACACGTTGCAGAATTCGTTCTGGTTCGACTGAGAGTTTCCCATTGAGAGATCGAGCGATTCGTTGGTTGTTGTTGTCCTTGGTTTTGGTGGCACTTGGTGTGATAATTGGCGACCATTGTAGACTGTTAGTTTCTATCTTGAATATTAAGGATAATCGAAAGAATATCCCCCATGCGGGGCTATAGGGGGACAATGTATGAAGAGTTGATCCGTTTCCTTCAGATCTTGTAGGCTGATCTCGAAAAGGAACTCTTGTCAAAATCAAGGAGTTCAAGTTCATGGTTGTTGATGGTCAGAATATTATGCTAACCTGACCTTCCAACGCTTGAATCCTTCGTCTTTGCTGATGCAGAAACCGCATTGAGCTCGAGTCAAACGAAGAATGGAGTAATCAGATCATATCTTTTCTTGACCAAGGAGACATCTTCATCGCAACTTTCGAATATCATGGCAATCATCGATGGATGAACAAACTTGTTGGATGCAAGCGCCCATGTATATAGTTCCTTCAGAATGGAACAAGTCCCTCAAGCCCTCTAATTTGGAAACGCACCCGGCCCCTGGCAAGTCCAAACAGGATTCCCTGTAAGATAAACAGGCTAAAAGTGAAGGCACACTGAAGGAGTAAATCCGAAACAGGATATTCAAGGGAACAATCGGTTGCTCTCGAATCCTGCCATATTCAACTCATTTCCTATGGTCCCATCTCTCAAGCTCGTCCTTCGCCAGACGAACCGATCTCGTTGTTGAGGACGTCATGCCCGCTCATTCGTAGACCAAGTCAGCACGCTCGTGGAACTATGGACGCAATTATTGTCCAACCACCTGGTGCAAAATGTTCTCGGGAAATCGGTCGGAACTTGATCGCAACGCTATACAGAAGGATCCCAGAGCTCGTGATTGCAGAGTTTATCAGGGCTACCTACCAAAATGTACTCGTCGAATGCAGAGTCTTTTGGTTGTGATCGAGAAGCGGCTTCGAATTTTCTTGTATTTACAACATCTTCAACAAAGCGAATCTAAACTCGAACAGAACAGCAGGCCGCACATTGCAAATGCAGAGCTTCGTTTACTAGCGTGCATACAGAGCACTCCCAACCCTCTTCATCATCGCCTACCAAAATGCACTCGTCGAATGCAGAGTCTTTTGGTTGTGATCGGGAAGCGGCTTCGAATTTAGTGAGAGCAGACTCTGGAACAATAGCTCTTGGTCGTGAGCCGTTGTTCAGTGTTCGGGGACGTTTGGTTCCGTTCTCCTTGGAAGTGGTGTCCCATTGGGTACCTGACAGTAAGCTTGCTGACAACGAGCTGGAAGTTGACGTGGACTGCGGTTCTCCATGTGGCACCCTACTTGAAACATTTTTTGTCGATAAAGTGACATCCCTGATCGACAGTGACGAATGTGGTTTTTGCCCAACAGCCGAGGCATTTGAGTTCGATCCTTGAATCCCCTCTTCGTCGGACCCAACTCGTCCACTTCCACACCACACATCGTCGCGCAGTCGTTTCTCCGCCGCCATAGCAGCCATCTGCACCGGTGTCATCACGCGTTGTAATGCCTGCCAACCTTCGCTTTTAGTTTCGGGTGTTAAACCGAGCACCACACCTCCCGAAGGTGTACTTGCACTCCAGCCACGTTTTCGCATTCGCTCTTCTGCTGCGTCGGCCGCCCTCTTTCGTGCAAGGTGTAAGGGAAGGTTATGAGACAAGCCGATCCCAACCCGATCCCCTCTGGCGTCGAATCCTTCGCCGGTGTATCCACGAGCCACCAAAGCATAGTATTCTTCCTCTAGTTTTGAGAGTAGCGCGTAGAACTTTGCATCGTGTGGTCCATGCACTGAGAATGGTGAAATCAGACGTTATCGACAAACGTGCTCCACTGTGATATACCATTGTGTGCCAATCTTAATCACATAGCCGATAATTTTGAGAATTAGCGATATTTCCGAAAAAGAAAATAATCCACCCACTCGTGCAGCATCGTTCCTACAACGCTCTCAAAATCAAGAAACCTGTTCTTGTCCTGCGCAGTCCGCAAACGCAGCTTAACCTCTTGACCATGGTTCACATTGAGCCCCCAAAGTTTCGGGTCATTTGGATAGAATTCTCGCAGCTGTCCAACCTTCCAGCCGTATTTCTTCATGATGGGCTTCACCTGCAGTCTGCCACATGAGCACAAAAACCCGAACCTCCCTTCACCACCGTGTCACCTACCATCGACACCACCTTCAGCAACATATCCATTGCTTCTCCATCTCCGTCCTTCCCTCCCCCCAGAGTTCGTATTGCTTCCACGACTTCTCCGTGTGCAACCATCCAGAAAGGGGCGACGCCACTTCACGCTGTCCAAGCTTTGACAATCCTAATTGCTCAGATGGAATCGAGCACAATTCACATTGTGGACGCCAGCGGATTTCCCTGTACACTGTCTTCATACACTCTCAGCCCGTCGGGGATCGTGAGGTACCACCCACACGTCAACGTAGTCGTCAGCAGAGACGACGCCGCGATGCTAGAGTACTGGCATCCGAGTCAGGAAAAATTGTTCCCACATCCACATCCGCCTGTTCCCCGAATACGCACCCCAAAGCCGTCGAGAACTTTGTCGGGCTTGCAAAGAAGGGTAATTACGATCACGTAAAGTTCCATCGTGTGATCAAGGGCTGCATGATCCAGACTGGAGACCCCTTGGGCGATGGGACGGGCGGGGAGAGTTTGTGGGGCCACGACTTTGAGGACGAGTTTAATAAGGCGATCAAGCATGATCGGTCGTTCACAGTGTCGATGGCGAACGCGGGGCCGAATACGAACGCGAGCCAGTTCTTCATCACGGTCGCTCCAACCGTAATACTGAACTTTGTGGCCGGGGTTTCAATTCCAACTGATTGTTTGCAGCCTTGGCTTGACAATAAGCACACGATCTTCGGCCGAGCGACGGGGGTACAGATTCATCAACCGAATTGAGAATTTGAAGACGGACAAGATGGACAGACATTAAGAAGAGGTAAAGATCTAGTCTATTGAAGTTCGTTGATGAATAGAGAAGAGTTCATGAGGTCAGTGACCATTCGGATTTTCGATTTCTCGATCAAAGGTCTTCCACCACGCGACAACCTCAGAATGGTTGTAGAACTTGGCATGTTCTAACGCTATGTGTGTCCACTTGAGCTCCAATCCACTGTCCTTCCACCATTCCAACACCGAAAGGTGTCCCTCTCCGCTCGCAGAGTCCATGGCCCTTTCGCTCCATTTTAGCTCCAGCCCACTGTTCTTCCACCATTCCAGCACGTCGACATGACCCATCGAGCTCGCAAGATCCATTGAATCGACCGTCCATCCCATCACCAGTCCACTTTCCTTCCACCATTCAAGCGATCCAATCTGACCATGCTCGCTAGCTTGGTCGACAGCCCTGTGGCTATACTTGAGTTCCAAGCCGCTGCCTTTCCACCACTGCAGGACATCCGTTCTCCCTCTTACACTTGCAAAATCCATCGCCAGATCACCGTAACGAAGCTCCAGCCCGCTGTGTTTCCACCACTCCAGCACCTCAATGTGGCCGTTCCCGCTCGCGATGTCGACAGCGTCCCTGGTGTACCGTAATTCGAGGCCGCTGTCTTTCCACCACCCAAGCACGTTCATCATCCCTTTCGAACTCGCTCCGTCCAGCCCTACGTTTGTATACCGCAGCTCGAGCCCACTGTCCTTCCACCACTGGAGAACTTCCACGGGGTTTGTGTGGAAAGTCGCGGAGCTGATGACGTCCAGTGCGATCGTGGTCGGGTCCAGCTCCAGACCACTTTGCTTCCACCACTCGAGAACTGCCACGTTTCCACTTATGCTGGCGACGTCCATGATCCTTCGGCTGTATCTGCACGGGCGGGTAGAAGCCCTGTGGAGGTCGAGGACGCCGACAAGACCACGGGTTGTGGCACGATCCATGGAAAGTTCGGGGATCAGGTCGATGAGCTGAATCTGTACCGTCCTCCTTCTGCACAGAGTTGCGACACGGAAAGCGAGACGAGGATCGCCACCCCATCGCCCAAGATTGATGAGGATTTCGTCTACGATTTCAACGGGAAGCATGGAGGAGAATTTTTTCTTTTTCTTGTGAAGTGAGTTTTTTATTTTTTTAAGATCCGTGTGATTTGTGACCCGACATCCGCAAGGAGAAAACAACCGCAAATAGTCCATGTACACATCTTCACATTCCAGTCAACCGCTTCACGAATCTTGAATAGCCTTCCTCTCGATTCTGCTGTTCCCACTTCAAACACCAATCAGCGCACCAGATCGACTGCTGCAATAAATACTCACTGCTCGTCTCGTTCCACGCGCCAGTAATAGTCCGCCCACTCAGACTTCCCCATCCTTTGCAGGAAATCCTCGTCATGTGTAATGATAATCAACTGGAAATTGCTCTGCTTTCGTCGCATCTTGATGATGCTAAATTAAACTCATTAGTAATTTGCAAACAGGATCACGAAAGGTAGCATACTTTGAGAGCGATTCGGCAAGTCCGTCGACGTTCTCTTTGTCAAGATTGGTGGTGGGCTCGTCGAGTGCCAACACGCCGCAACTCAATCCAAACGTTTCTGCGAGCGCCAGCCGGATAATCAAAGAACAGAGCACCTTTTGCCCTGCGCTGCATCTTCCACGCATGTCTAGATCCTGTCCACTCTTTCTCATGACCACCTGTGGATAATATACCCTCAGTTTTCTCCCAAATCCTTAACTAAAGCGCTCACTCGGTAGTTGTATGATCGATTGCCCTTCTGTGTCTCGTGGTCCGACCGGATCTCGATTGTGTCAATGTCTGCTAACAGTGAGTAATGGAATACTATGCGCAACCGTTTTCAACACGCACCATTGCCTTGATAAGTATTTACCCAAAGCTCATGAATGATCTTGTTGATCTCTTCCATCTTAAGCGTGTGGAATCGAATGATCGCTCTGTCATAGATCACTGGTCAGCAAACGAGAACAACATCACCCTAATACTCACTGATCAAGAGCTTTCGCATACTTCTCGAGGTCAGTTTGCGCCATTGATTCTGTCTGAGTTTCCCGTCAGCATATCACACATCAACCCTTTGTCAGCTTGTACATACCCGTACTCTAATAAGAACGTCTCTGTAGACGTTCTCAATATCCTTATATTCAGTGTTGAGCTCCGTGTTGTACTGATCTACTTGCACCTGGAGCTGCTTCAACTCTCCAACGAGTTGCGCACGCTAAACAAATATGTAACTTCAACACGGACTTCAAACCATTTTTGTTAAATCAACCTACCTCTCCAAGCAGCCTGTCATACTTGAGCTTCAAAGCATCGTACTGCGTTGTCACTGAAGCTCGATCGATCTTGGCCGCGGCTTTCTTCAGCTCGTCCAATTTCTGCGCATACCGCTGCAGCTCTCGTTGCAATTGCCTCGCCTTGATATTATCTTCAATGTTCCGCTGTATCAAAGTGTACTCCGCAGCTTGCTTCTGCATATCGGCGATTTTCTTGGACAGATCCGAAGACTTTTTCTTAACGCGTTCCCGACGCACTTCAAGCTCGTTTACTTGATCTTCACATTCCCTCAACCTTCCGTCTCCGTCTGATTCGACATAGCTAATTTAACAAATCAATCTCATACCAGAATAGGAATGAATAATCCTCACCGTTGAATTTCTCGCTCGGACGAAGTTAATTGTTGCATGGATTGTCGCAGGTTGTCGACCTCGGCAGCGACGTCGGATTGTTGCGACGTATGTAGCTTTACCAAACTAGCTAGCTCGTCTTCAAGCTCCCGCAAGGTTGGGCTAAGCCGATGAAGCTCTTTGTCTGATGCCTGGTGGGCGAGTTTTAGCTAAATACCATTACTTGGTTTAGCTTCACTCACGTCGATCTCACTCTGTGAGTTCTCAATCTCTGTTTTAGTCTCAGCTGATTGCTTTCGAAGAGACTCCCGTTCATCGAAGCGCTTTCGAAGCGTTTGAAGCTGCGACTGGGTCTCACGCAAAGTGCTCTCCTTTGAAGAGATGTCCTTTTGCTTCGATCGGCTGTCGTTGTTCAATCGGTCGATCTCTCGCCGGATATCCTTGCTGGACGTTCATTCAGTTCAAATTCATTGACCCAATGTGATATGTACCATTTATCTTGGAGTGACTCAAGCTCGCTTTGGCAATCATTCAAACTTCTTTCGTTGCTTGACGCAGCAGCGAGCTCGTTGGAGAGCGAATCGATGTCCTGTGTGAGATGCTTTATGTCGCTCTGCATGCGAACAATGTCGCCCGCGTGTGCCAGCAATTCTCGTATCCCTTGTAGCTCTGCCCTGATGCCTGCAACTTCGGAATCGGACTTCACAGTGTCAAACATAAGCATGAACTCAAAGACTGTAAAGTTCAAAATACCTCGTCGACCTGTGTGGTTACTTTGGTTCTTTGGCTCTCGAAACGCTCCACCTTGGCCATCAACTCTGGAACTTCGTCGGACTGGAGCCGGACCGCGTCGTCGTAAATGGGCCTGAGATCTCGCAGCGACTTAACTCTCCTTTGTAGACTTTCTGCATCTTCTTGCATCTTTACTTTCATGCTTCCGCTCATATCCACCTTCCGTTGTAGCTAAAGTTCGCTTGTCAACAGTGGAAACGAAAAATGGCCCAATAAACAAACCGTGGTCTCAAACTGACGTCGATCCGAGTCGCTATCAAACCCTCGCTTGCAGAGAGGACAGCACTCGTTGTTCTTGAACGCATTGAAAAACCGGCTGAAAACGTCTGAGCTGTTGATGTACTGGTCGATCTCTCTGTCATCGTTAAACAAAGTTCAATACAGAGCCTATATATTTGTTTTCTAAACATACCCTTTCTTCTGCTCGTATTCTTGTTCGACTTCCTTCAGTTCATCCAAAAATTTTCCAAAATCACAATGTGACTTAATCCTGTTTATCTTGCCTGAATAGAGCGAAGTTATGGTTCAAAAGAGTTGAGAGCAGCTGTTCCGCTTACTCTCCATTTCAGACCTTTTGGATCGCAGGGTTTGCTTCGCTGTTGCAAGGTTCGCTTCAACCGTCGCAAGCTCTCTTCTATATGTCTCTTGATCGTCCGTTGCAGATGACAGCTGCTTTTCTTTCCTCCTGTGACAATTATCAGATGAAACCCACAATCAGATAAATATCCACGATGCACACCGTATTGCCTGATCGATCTCACGCTCGACTTCAGATGATAGGACAGTAGTTCCAAGAACTCTCTCAAACTGGCTCTGGCTACTTGCGAGTCTGCGTCAAAACTGAATAAGCCTTTGTCAAGTCACACAGCAAACGCCATACGTTCGCCTCAAAGTCTCCTGTTTTCGATCCCGCTCAGCTTGCTTCAAGCTTAATCTGGTTCTCGAATCTCCGTGTTTGGATTGCTCCCGAATCTCCTGTGTGACTTTCTGTAATTGGGCTTCGTTTTGCTGCAGTTCTCTGTTCAGAGACCGCAGCTTCCCGTCGTAGTCTGTTGCGTTGAGTGCGTCCTGGCATCTCTTCAGTTCCTTCTCCTAAATTCTGGGTAAGCACCTCCAGGCCAGTAATTATGTAAAATTTGGACTTACCGCGTCTTCCATTCTGCTTTCGAGCTCATGTATGTCCACTTCAGACACTTTGGTTGCATTGATGTTGTTTGTCAGTTGATGGAGTTTCTGCCGGCTGGATTCCTGTTTAAGGAATCATTGAGCGAAAGTCGAGACTGCAATGCTCAGGAATTTACCAGCTGTCTTCTGAACATCCGGCGCTTCTCTTCAAGGGATGCTATGTTAGACTTCACATTTTGTATCTCGCGCATCTGCACCGTCTGTTGATCATGATGCGATAACTTCAATATTTCAAGGCGAGGTTAATTGTAACCGATCCGTATCGATTCAAGCGTACCTTAGTTGATTCCAGACGTGACAGCGCATCGTCCACCTCAGCTTTCAACTTTGAATGAAAGCTGCGGAGATACTCATTTGAAAGCGGAGTAACTTCGAATCCGCGATAATGATGCTTCCGTGCAAGTTGAACAACAAGAGCGTCTCGGTCTTGGACTCGCCGATTGAAAGCCTTTCTTTTGTGTTTAGAATGCTGTACCAAAATATCTCCAGAAATAAATTACCTCTTGCTCTGCTTTAAGCTGCCCCTTTGTGGCTAGCTTTGCGGATAGCTCCCGTCCAACCTGCTCCAACTCTCTTTCGGCTTTTGATCTCTCGGACTCCAAAAGCTGGAGCTCTCGGGACTGATCAGACACATGATGCCCCTGCTCATTCATCAACTGTTGCAGCTCTTCATCCGTCTCTTCGAATTCAATCTTCAGACATAAAATTCTCAAGAGAAAAGTAAAGCACATACCTTGGTACACTTCCATCGAGTTTTCAAGCTCGTCAAGCTGTCTCCGAGTCATCGCATACTGATTCTTCAGCTGCTGAATTTCCGAATCGATTTGGCCCCATTTCCGCTGATCTTCGACAATGTTTTGCATCTTTCTTTGTGTATCTTCAAGTTCCCCGCCTTCCAGTGCAGCGATTCGCTCATTAGCTGTGTTGATTTTGACAATTGTTTTGTCGAGGTTTCGTTGTACCTTGGAAAGGAGTTTATGAAATCAAATACACGAATCGTAGCGTGCGTACTTTGTGGGCTTTCTCTTCGTCGGACTTCACGTGCTCGAGCTCCTGCCTGTTCAATTTTAGCGTTGTAGTCCGATCCTTCTTAAGCGATTTGATGGTGTCCAGAGCTTTTGTGTAGCTGAGCATTGGTCAGGATCAAAACTTGTTTACACAAAAAAAAACAAACGAATAGAACTCACCGAGTAGCAGCGAAGATATCGTCAAATTTTTTCTTGAGGGTTGAGGGCTCGGAAAGCGGCCTGTCCAAAAGATCAGACAAGCAAGTAGTCCGTTTCAAAAGAGTAGCGCTACCAGAAAGACTCTTCCTGGTGGCAAAATATCACGTTGTCGATGATCGCCGGCGAAACCCCCATGTGTTCTGGCACCAATAAGTCCACCTCTGCGCACTTTGAGCTCAAGCTTGCGTCCTGGATCCTTGATTAAACAAAGATATCCAAATTCCGATTTGCTTTTTGATTCATACAACGCCTGTGTCCGTATTCTTCACCATGAGCACATTCTCGAGTGACTTCTGAGTGTAGCCCCCTCCCTTCTTTTGAGTCAGCGACATTGAACGCGTCACGATAAGAGGTTTTCCCGACGTATTCTTGAACCTTAGCTTCACTTGAGCCTTCACCTCATTGAGGTTGGCAATCTTCATTGGCTTTCGTTGAAATCGGCTGCATCAACGGTATTCTGTGTCTACCTTGGGATCATATATGAACGCCCCATTTCTACTGTTTGGCGGGAGGTCACCTGTGGTGACGTACTTCAGGCACTCAATGATTGTCTGACCAAGATTGTCGTGTTAGTAATGTTAAGTAAAGGAGGGATGTCAACGCATGGAAGCACGCACCGTCTTCCCAGCACCGTTATGACCGCAGATTAGAGTGAGCGGGGTGTAAAACTCGATGACGTTGGTGTCATCCGGTGCAAACGACCTGATTCCGCGTATCAGCAACTTTTCGATGCTCGACATTTCCAAGATATACAAAATTAGTATCCCAATCTGGAAATAATATGTCAAAGCCACTGAGCGATTTGGAAAATAATGAAATAAAAGAGAATTACAACAAATTGATTGAATTTTGGAGGGAACCGACCGGACTATGACTGGTTGTGCAGAAAAACTCGAATACGGGGGACTTTCGAGACCATTGTGACTTATTTTCGTTCGATATGAATGCTGTGGACGCTGTGGTATCCGATCCGGGTTGTTAAACTAACCATTACTAGCCACAGTGTCAGTTGCTGTTTTCCCTCAATATCCAACTTATAGAATTGAATCAGTGGGTGATATTTTTCATAAAGTTGGATAAAAATTTACAACTTGCTTCGAAGACAATCTCGCTCTGGCAGCAGTGGGAGCCCGTGTAACTATGGTCACTTCCGCGGATGCGTTGCATCCTCCAGAGAACACTCTCGACGGGTAACAGTCCACGTAATCGATATTGGCTTACTAGGCAACAGGGTGAACGGACCTATTCAGACTTTCTGGATCACAGCAGGGTTGTTCCTTCAAGAATTCATCATCACGCTTCCGCAGGTCATGAATCTGAAGAAACAAGTCGTCTGGTCTTGCAAAGTTTTTCATAAACTTTGATACTCCATGTCGCATAATCACTGACCTCTCCCCAGTTGCGGATTAGGAAATCGAACGAAGCACGGACTACACGCAAGACTTTGAGCCTGTTGGCTTCATGGTAAGTATCAGACCGTACCTAGCCGTTCCTTCTGGAATCCCTTGGGTTATGTTTGGAATTAGATCCAGAGCACGCGGATACGCATTTTCAAGTTTGTGTGATGACGCTTCCGTATTATGCCGTGGAAAGGCTGCAGCGGCGAACGCACCCACGACATCGAACGCGCCTGTTTCTGCAAAGGGTGTCAGGTTCAGGATCAAGAAGGGTTTCAACGAGTAATGTGGAGGCACCCAGCGAGAGTCGTTGAAACTCTGCCTCTTAAATGTACGTAGTTTACTTGTTTGAAACTGGATGTTGACAACCTACATGGTGCTCCAAAACAAACCCCCATTTCTTCCATCTTCCCAATGAACATTAGTAATAGAAAAACAGCCAAAGAAAGCAACACACACAGAAGTATCGACAAAACCACATCCAGAAAACAGCCCGCACTCTCAGACCCATTCACATCCAACACGTCTTCACTCTGCAGCGTATGACTCCTCTTCCTCGTCGTCTTCCCATTGGTCTTCCGCTTCGTACATCCCCACCAGAGTCTTCAACGCATCGTTGATATCGTCCATGTTGAACGCATCCGCGTTCCATCCGCCAACATTGGCGTCCCCCGAACCAGTTCCCGCCTGCGAGCTCCTCCTAGTCCCCTTCACCGCAAGTTTTGCTCGTCCCTGGATGCCGCCCCAAGAATCCAGCGCATCGTTCGTATATCCGATGTTCGCCATTGCAAACTCCAGGGCCTCGGTTCTTGACCTAAACTTCTCCGAGCCACCTTGCCCAGACGCAACCTTAATGAACGCCTCATACCCGTTCGGCCCACCAAGGTCCTGTGGCGGACACGCACGCGCTCCGGCAACACACCGAGGGTATGCAGGCATGTTCCGTGCCGCCTCCTCAACCATATCCAACTTCGGATCCCCGCTCCCGCCCTTCCCAGCCTTCCGATTCACCTCCTCCTCAAACTCGTCGTCCCCGCCCCTCAGAATCTCGGGCCTGATCGCAACAACCTCAACGTCGTGAGCCCACACACCGCTCTCATACAAAAACGTCGCGCGCTCGCCGACCTCGCGGAACGCATCCCAGACTTTAAACAGGCTCTCATCCTCGTAGGCGTCGTACGTGTCCGCGAGCGGGTCGCTGAGATTGTACCCCGCGTCCTCGGGAATCAGCGTGAACCGAACCGTGCCGTGGTCGTCAATGATCCACTCATGAACTTTGTCGCCGCACCATCCCATGGTCGTGAGGATAAACTCCCGCGCTTCGGTGAGGTACGTGTCGCCCGTCACATCGATCTGGCGCCACACAGGCGGATCGACTCCTCGCAAAGTCACACGGAGAGTGTAGACCAGGAATGTGTTCGGATCGATCGCAAGCGTCTTGATTGCCTCGGACGCTTGAGCTGCAACGTTATCACCTACGGCCGCAGAGCTTTCCTGTTGCTGCTGCTTTCCGCGCTTCTTCGGCTTCGGCGAAGTCGACTCCCGGTCCTCCGACATTGCTTTGATCACCATGGTCTGGAGATATACCTGTGCGGCCGCTTCGAGCCTTCCAAGTTTCTCGTAGCACTGTCCTCGTCGGAACATGACTGAAAAATACGTCCGTGCTTCTTCAATCTTCACCGCACCGGTGTCGAGACTGTTGAGGAGATCAATGGGACGGCTATACTCTCGCTCCAGCATCTCGCAGTCCCGCGCAGCGGAGCGGTACGCTTGGATTGAGTAGGTGCTCGCCGAGCGGTGAGCATGGATCTGGAGACGCATCGCAATGATGTCCTCCTCTTCCTCGTCATCCTCGTTGCCGGAAAAGATGGGAAGGAGTGACGATGCGCGAGTGAAGGAGGCGACAGCTTCGCGATGTTTACCGCTCGATGCAAGGGACTTACCCTCTTCAATCACCGTGTGTGCTTTGTGCTTGTCGCTTTCCTGAAAACCAAAAGTAAATATGCTCAAAATCTGGGAATTTTGTTTTAGCGGCTTACAACTGTAATCGCTTTCTCGTAAGCCTGCTCGGCAGCAGTGTACTCGTCCTCCCCGGCTTTTGAAAGCGACCTCAACCCCCATCTGAACTTTGAGAACTGAAGCGACCCTTTCCATGCACTTTCCCACTCCGCAGTGATCTGCTCCTGTGGTCGCCGCTGTAGCGCCGAAACGCCGTCCTCGAGCTTCACTGCTTTCGCAACGAACGTGTATGCAAAGTCAATGCCTTTATTTTGGCCACCGGGAACTTTGAGCTCTTCGGGCGGCGATGGCGAGAAGAATCCTCGAAGGTAGAGAGTGTTGCCATTAGCCAGGTAGAGTGTGACGTAGAGAAGGTGGTTGGGTTCGGGGTGCACGATTGAGTTTGTGAAGAGGGGAATGTCTTCGGGACTGCGAGAAACAATTCATTGGGATATCGGAATGAGCCATGAAGTCAATACTCTGCTTACATCTGGGTTAATGTGACATTGTCGACAGCACCCGCACGTACGGATGGCGGCAGACGCTCAGACGTGGTTGCGGCCATCGATTCAAGAAGAGATAAATTTAACACCAGGAGAAAGTTGGGAGTTTAAATAAAACGATTTTTTAGAAAAGTTCAAAAGAAGTTGGGGTGATCCGAAAATGGAGTGGATGATTCGTTGTAAACACTGCTGTGATTACACAGATGCGAACATGATTAATTCAGGACGTTATAGATCCGATCCACCAGAGGTTCGAGAAAGGAGATCCGGCTGGACAAACATTTCGTTGTGAACGGACACTCAGACTCAGCAAAAACAATTACAATTACAAGCTGACAAGAATTTCAGTGTCAGCAGAGTTCTGTTGAATACCCAACAAAAGTGGCATTGCAGCAGAGAGAATCGCTACCAAATCAGCACTAGATCTTGCTTAGCATGCTGGGGTTTGTTTGATACTGCACTGTGTCTCACCGGCTGTCGTGACTATCCAGTGCAGTTCCCAGTCGCTATTGAGCAAGAAAATGAGGCCATCTTCAGAGCTGCCACCATTCCCCTGTCGTACAACAGAGGGCACGCTGCAGCACTGGACATGCACTGACCCAAGCAACAGCGTTGATTGCGCATGGTGTCCTGTTGGACGTTATGGCTCCTGATCTTGAGGGATTTTTGACCGCTGCTTGGGCTGTGCACAAGTTACACCAGAGTAGCTGCAGTGAGTGTAAGTCCATTGTCGCAGAGTACGGATGTTGATCCTGAATCAGAAGCACCTGCACTGAAAATAGCTCTCTTGTGTGTGATACAATACATGTGGTGTGCCCATGGTTGCTGTTGTAGAGTTCCAGGATCCAGCTTCCCCTTCAAGACTCTTGCAGGAACTTTGATTCTTTCTGTATGTTAGTTTTGGTGATCATACAGGCGTGTAGCAATTGCCCGCTTCAGGAAACAGCTACTCCAACCAGTTCCCTTGCATTGCTTAGCCTGCAGCAGCACCATAGTATGGCTTTCCTTTTGGTGAAAGAGGTGGTATCTGCTTCCAGATGTATAAGATCAATGAAGTTATTCATGACCTTAAATTGCCGTCTCTTCCACCATCAATCAAGTTTGTCAGTGCCAACTACGAAATCCTCTCCCAAAATGAGTTCTTACAGCCTAAGTTGTTGAATCTGACGACCGCTCAAGCTGAACATCGACTTCAAGTAGCAGTGCTCGGAGCAGCCTTACTCTTCTTAGGGTGCACATTTTCCTTGGAAACTGGATTCGGCACAACAACTTGCTCAGTAAGTCTGCCACTATGTACTGCATGTTCAGAGCACTAGTGGATACGTATCCTTGTGCATGGCTTAGGTTCTGGATGGCATACATCGAGCATCTGCTTCCTTGCATCAGAAATTCAGAATTCAGTCAACTCCCTCAACCCGCCTCAATCCCAACAGGTACCACCCCGTCCTCATCACCTACCATCGCCTTTGCTCATCGTCTTTTTTGTTGCCAGGTGTTAAATTCTGTGTACCCTTGGAGGGCTTACCCATTGTTTTGTGCAATAGGCTTTTCTCTTGGGCTTGAGAAGTTTTTATGCTATTGCTCGATTTATGTTTTGGGCAGTCATGCTGTTTATTTTCTTTATTGTAATTGTTGAATATTCTTCTGTGTGGGAATATTTATTGCGGTGTGAGGGTGGCTGGTTCCTTGAGACAGTGGAACAAACCAAACACTCACACACCACAGGTATAAATAAAGGAGACAGTGGAACAAACCAAACACTCACACACCACAGTCTTCCTGGTTAGCAATCCCAGCCTTGATTTGTATTAGCCACAGAGTGCTTGTGTGCAACAAGGGAATTTGCTTTATCATTTACCCCATATTCAACTGGGCCAAGAGACGGAACCTGGAGCTGTTGTGCTAGCTAAAGTACAGCTAAACACGCCCTACCGCTGCCAGGAGAAGCCCTTGGTTTTTAACAGGTGGTGGTTTCATCCAGGACCCACCATTTTTGGACCTTTTTGTGCGTTTACTCAGGAACGTATTACCGGCTACACAAACACTTCCCTGATTACTCAGAATTACGGGCGATCAGTTTCGATTATTTTACGCATTTTTCTGAGCACAATATGTCGACAACTTCGAGGGTTCAGGATCGCTTGGCGAGGGCTCATGTTGGACAGCCTTTGGAACCTCGGGAACGATTGCGGCATCTTGCGGAGCGCTTGGGGGAACCTCGCAATGCGTGGAGGAATGCGTTTTTGTTGATGTATTCATTGGAGGACGTTGCTGGATTTTTGGCCAGTATTGGATCTGGCCAGATCGCTGTCCCGAATGCACTTGTGGAATTGCTAAACCGTGCGCGTGAAGAGGGACGCGCTGAATCGGCCGTATCGCTCGAGCAGCTTGAAATCGAGAACGATGCACTTGTGATGCAGTGCTCGGCGCTTGCGGATAACTTGGTTCTGGCGACGGATCAGCTTGATCCCATTGATGTTCCTGATGTCGAGGACGATGGAGAGAAGCGTTGGACTGATTCCCAGACCCAGACCGATTTTTGGGATGCCGATTTATCGAACCATGATGGAATTGGCCAAAACTTGGCAGACCTGCAGCAGGAACTGGCTAGTGCTTGTCGAGAGCTTCGCGTTGCACAGGAGAATGCAGCGGAAGCACGGCGCAAGGCAGCCAGTGCTGCAGCGGAGCTAGAGACGGCTCGATCGGTGGAGGCAAAGCGAGTTTCAGCTCTGGATGACTTGGAGAAGCAGTTGAAGGTGTCCCAAGAGCTTGCCAGCCAACTCCGCATCGAGGCCGAACTGGTAGAGGCGGAATTGGCCTCAGTGAAGGCTGCCGGAGCCAGTCTTCGCACTCGTTTGGATCGCGCCAACATACCCGACGGCGAAATGGCGCAGCAGAGCGGGCGTGGGAGCGAGGTCTCTTCACAAAACGAAAATGGACCTCCAACGTTGGCAGATCGATTTTGTGGTCTGTGGCGAGCAGAATGCAGGGCCAACCACAAATTGCGTGAAGCTTTGGATTTATCAATTGCTGAATGTGACAGATTGAAGAGGGATCGTGATCAGATTCGAGCATTACTTGCAGTGTCATCATCATCTGACGATCAGCACTCTGATATGCAAGAGCTTGGACCAAAGGACTCGGCATCACAACAAGCTTCCCCAGTTTTACCATCTGCCCAATTTGTTTTGAAAGATGCAGCTGTACCAACAGTGAAAACACTTGGAACTAGTGATTATCATGGACCTACAGCGGATGTTTTCCAGAGCTTTCCAGTTGGCCAATCTTCCCCTCCACAGGGAAACATTGGACTGGAAATTGTTTCAGCACTCCAACAAACTGGGCTTCTCACCAAACGATCAGAGAAGTTAGACCAGAATGCTCTAAACAGCATACCTCTTTTTGCTGGGACTTCTTCTTCAGGCCAGGCTGATGATGCCAGCTCAAATGAGTTA